>CM048818.1:39282673-39688416 GCA_026586065.1 Dioscorea zingiberensis
ATTTAAATTTTACTTAGAGTCTTTATGGGATTATAAGCACTTATGGATTTGCATGTAAAGAGTTTTAAAGTAAAGGACTTGAATGTAACATATCATTATATGGAATTTTGGTTGGAAAAATGGATTACATAGAATAATATTATGTATGGGTAATGATGTTGCTCCAAAGTTTAAATAAAGGATAAAATGGTAATTTGATAAACTCAACTTGGTCACCATTAAGGCAGCCATTAAAGTCCTTGTTAGCTTGCACCATAGTGGATTGGACACTTGAATTGCTATGATGTGTCCTTGTGTTTATTGGTAACCTGTACTTGTCATAGAGTAACAAGATATCTTCTAGAAGGTTTATTTTAAGGCTTGTGTCTCTACAGATAAGGCAATGAGGGAGAGTTGAAGGAAAGCTAACAGGGAGTTGCCACCTACCTTGGTTACATGAATTAAATCGTCACCTTATTAATGAAAGGCTTGATGAGTAACACAAGTTGAGAAAAGCTAGTGGATTCTATGCAAAAGGGGATTGTGCCCAAGTGTGAAAAGATGGTTATAATGAGAATATATATATATATATATATATATATATATATATATATATATATATAGTAAGACACATAAATATGAATGTAATGAGAGAGAGACATGTCAATAAATTACAAATAATCTTGAATTGACTTACACTAGAATCATGCAAGAGATAGTATTATTTAGAAAATAATAATAATAATAATAATAAAATAAATAAATAAATAATAAAATAAACCTAGCATAAAAGTTGGAAATTATATAGATATATTATATTTGTATATATATAATCCTGGTTGGGATAAGGTTGAGTTGTGAATTCAAACAACCATGAATGAGTTATTGACATGTGGCCATCTTTTGAATTAATTTAGACAAATCAATAGATTGATTGGTTGAGTATATAACTATATATATATATATATATATATATATATATATATATATATATATATATGTAAGTATATAAAGTAAAAGATAAATGTATATATGGAGAGTTGCTCGCTAGTGTGTGGCCGCGATCTCAGCCCTCTTCTCCATGGATCTCACGCGGCCAAAGATGGTAGCCCCATCAACGAGATTGGAGATTATCGGTGATCTCTCCGAGGGCCTCTAAAAGGAGTCGTTGCCAAACCCTAACGCCGCCATGGAAGGACCGGTAGACAGAGTCAAGTTGGAAACAAAGAAGGGCCTGCAGACTGGCTGTCCACTTCAAGGGACAGCTGGGCAGCCTGTAATTATCTGATTGAGATGTATAATATATCGTTGGAAAGATGAGGAAGATATCTTTCCAAAGAGCTTTGGATCAACTCAATCGGGATCTGGAATCAAAAGTTATGGGCGGTTCTTTGGGACTACGCATTGACTTCAGAAATTTCACATTAATATTGTTATTAATATTAATAGCCCACTTCGTATTGGGGATGGTACTGACTAGTGATTATCATTGCTAGATTTGACGTAGGTATGTGTCGGGAGGAGGTTCCGTGGGATTCCAGACTTCGTAATTACAGGTAAGTACCTTTGCCTCGTTGTCCTCATTTGCTGGTTGATTTCTTATAAGTACCTTTGCCTCGTTTCCTCATTTGGTGGTTCATTTCTTGTAAGTACCTTTGCCTCGCTGCCCTCATTTGCTGGTTGATTTCTTGGAAGTGCTTTTTGCCTAGTACACCTTGACTTTGGGTTTCTGGACCTTGTTGTGCATGTTTTCTTGTAAGTAATTTTGCCTAGTAGCCGCCTAGTGATGGGCTTTCTTGACTTTGTTAACTCATGTTTCTTGTAAGTACTTCTGCCTAGCACCTCTGTCATTCAATGTGTTGATTGGCTTCATGAATATTGAGTATTGTTGTTTTGCTTCTTTGTATATTGGCTTGAAGTTACCATGCTTTGCTTGGGTTCGCATATACGAATTTGTTAACTTGCTTTGTTGAACTCCCATGTTAGTGTATGCTTGTTGAAGTTCTGGCTTTTGTTGAATATGATTGTGATCGCTGAACATGCTTTCCCGTTAATCGATACATGACCGTGGAAACATGTGAGTTTGTACTCTGTCCGGGTGTGTGTGTGCGTGTGGTACATTCTTATTCAATATGTCTTCCCATTGATTGGCACATGGCAGTGGAAACACATGTGCCGCAGGTGCTGGAGTCCGGAGTTGATGTTTGGGCTCTTTTTGTATTATAGATTCTCCGTTAGGTCACGGTTATGTTGCTTGAGTCCAGGGGGGAGGACACTCTGGACGTCCTGTAGTCCTACCAGGGGGAGGGAACTCTGGATGTCCACCCGTCGGATTGGGACGATCGCCTCGGCCCGTGATCAATGCATATGTAGAGAGCTACCGGACTCAAGGGTCTGGATGATAAGATTTAAGATCGGTTTAGGTCGATGGTTGCCTCGGAAATGACAAGTTTGTTCTTCATGTTTGATTTGACTTCATGCTTTGTGCCTGTGCTTATTGATAGTGATCCTCGTATGTTTTGAGCTTAGTCTTTCCTATGGTATTCCTTTGTGTGGATCACTTTTACACGATTGTTTTCTTGACCTCTTTGCATTCCTTGCGGGGGTACTTATTGAGCTTTCCATTCGAAAGCTCATTCCACTTGTTTCCCTTCTTTTGTTCCAGGACTTGAGGTGTAGGTGACTCGAGATCAGGAGCTGTGCAAGGGATCGAGATATTCTAGTAGAGATTCGAGGACCTCAGGTTTACTTGTGTATAAAATCATATTTAATTTTGTAGGACGCTTATAGGGCCATTATCCCTGTAGGGTGTTTAATTATGTTTTAAATTCTTCTGTACGACTCTGATTATTGGAGTTAGTGGATTATATTATTGCATGCTTTGATTACTTAGGCCTTGTATCCGAGTGGGGCTCGTCTCAACTTGGATATGGTCGGTCTGCTCACGTGCTCAAGGTCCCGGGATTCAGGTCGGAGCGTGACAACCAGTCACCGGGCACAACTTCAAATTCAAGCCCATGTCATCCAGATAGTCAAACACTCATGCCAGTTCAACGTATTCCATGATGAGGCCCCGATATACACTTGTCGTTTCTTGGAGATCCGCTACACAATCTCAATAAGCGGAGTATCCTCGAACACCATACGACTCAGGTTGTTTTCGTTCTTAGTCCGAGGCAGAGCAAAATAGTGGCTAACCACTTTACTACACAGTTCCATCACAATATGGGCACAGTTGGCTGAAAAGTTCCTAATGAAGTACATTCCACCCGCCAAGATATCAAAGCTGCAGAGCGATATCTCCTCCTTCAGACAGTTGGACATGGAAACATTGTATGACACATGGGAAAGATACAAGGACATGCTCCGAAGGTGCCCCCCAGTATGGGATAGAGGATTGGATACAAGTCCAAACCTTCTACAATGGTCTAAATGTGGCCACCTAACAAATGTTGGACGCAGCAACAGGTGGCTCCCTTTGTAGTAAGGATTCTGAAGAGGCCAAGGAACTAGTGGATGAGATAGCCACCAACCGTTAAACAAAGTAAGGTTGCCGAAATTTAGAATGTGGATACAATAACAGCCCTGGCAGCCACGGTAGAAGCCCTCAGAAAAAAGATTGATAACATCAGCATCACTTTACACACAATGAAGCACGAGTTGTAAGGCATGAGGAGATGATGAGAAACCAACAAGCATCCTTATTGAATCTTGAACACCAAGTTGCTCAGATATCTAAGGCATTGGCAGAAGACCAGCAGGTACACTGCCAAGCAACTCAGAGGTGAACCTGAGAGAAGCTGTCAAGGCTATCTCTCTCAGAAATGGAACATAACTAGCACCACCAAGGAGGAAGGAAACAAAAGAATCACCCTCTGCACTCCCTAAAGAGGACGAATCAAAAGGTGTCAAAAAAATGGCCGAGAGCAAAGACAAGGAAGCACCCATGGTACCCATTCATGGCACCCAAATATAAACCCAAGCTACCTTATCCACCCAAGTTGAAGAAGGACCAACAGGATGAGCAGTTCAAAATGTTCTTAGATGTTTTCAAGGCACTACACATCAATGTGCCTTTCGTGGAAGCACTTGAACAGATGCCACGATATGCAAATTTATTGAAAGAACTACTCACCAATAAGAGGAAACTGGAGGAAGTGTCTCTAGTAACCTTGAATGAACAATGCTTGGCCGTCCTCACCAATATTTTACCAAGGAAAGGGAGTTGCATAATTCCCTGCACAATTCAAGGATTGGTAGATGATCAAGCCCTAGCTAGCATTGGAGCTAGCATCAATCTCATGCCATATAAAATACTCCAAAAGCTGGGAATTGGGGAGCTGAAACCAACAAAGGTGTTACTTCCGATGGCAGTTAGATCAATTTGTCACCCTTGAGGGGTATTTGAGGACATGCTAGTGAAGGTCGACAAGTTCATCTTCCCCGTGGATTTCTATATCTTGGAATTGGATGACCAGGTTGAGTTACCACTTATTCTTGGGAGACCATTCCTAAAAAACGCACAAGTATTGTTCGATATCAGAGAAGGCCAAATGACACTAAGGGTTGGAGAAGAAGCATTGGTCTTCAAGCTCAAGGATGTCATGCGACATTCCATAGAGCTCAATGACACTTGTTATTTCATTGATCATATTAACGAATGTGTTTCTGAATTTGTACAGGATGAACTACTGAAAGACTAACTAGATGACATGTACAAGGATGCACAACCCTCGGAGGACTCCGACAAGTAAAAAAAAGTGGAGGCACCAACAAAACTAATGACTCGAGCATAGAAAAGGAAGGCGTGGTGGCGAAAATTTAGAAAAGGAGAACGAACTGTGCTCCTCCCCCTTCAATTCGATGTCCGGGACCGTTCAAGACTAATCCTTGTGAGTATGAATTCATTGCCTCATTAAGTGTACAATTTGCAAGGCGTAATCCTCTCAGCCAAGTTAGGTAAGTTTTCCAGTAATATTTTCGCTTTAGTTCTTAATAGAAGTACAACTATAGTTATATATATAATTAGATGATGTTCTAATTAATCTGGTAATTCTCATGTGCTTAATGACTAAATATGTGCTTCTGGAGTCACCAACACACAAATACGAAGGAAATTAAAGGAAAAACGGACTCATATAGCAAAACAGAGATGTTTACGACAATAGTGGAGCTCCGCACGACCGTGCATCTCTCGGATTTTTCCTCTCACATAAGACTCTATTGCGATCATTGTGCATCTCATTTGCATGGGCGTGCCATGCTTGAGGCTTAACGCAACAAGTCCAAGAGCTTGGGCCGCGACCTTAGTTCAATTGAAGACGGTGCGTGGCGAAGAGTGTGCACCAATTGGGATATCTCCTCTTCGAGAATATTACTACGCATGCGGCCGCATCTCATTGTAACGCGCTTGTGCGATCCGACGATGAACTAAAAGCTTGGCATGCCCTCGCGCACACTCGCGTGCGCTTACGCGGTGATCTGGAAGACGAATAGGCGTTTAAAACTCTAGATCGTGTTAACAAACCCTCATCTACCTGTCCTCCTTCACGCACAACCGTGCGCAGCACCCCTCTTCCCCACCAGCAGTCCTCTATCTCCGTTTATTGCACGACCGTACAACACCCATTTCGGCGAGCCAACAAGTACTGTTGAGAGCACTATTCTGCCAAAGAAGCCATCCATGGAGCAACCTAGGAGGATGAAGCAGAGGGAAGCTCCTAACCCCAGGCACCCTCATCCACCACCACCCCGAAGGAGCTCGAATCCATAGGGACTAGAAACTAAGACATAATTGAAAAACATTGGGACTCCCTTCGGTGGCACCTCGGATCCCAATCCCCCTAAGATTTCTTAGTTAATAATTGAAATCTAAATATTTGTTTCCATTAATTAATTCTTAGGAGTTCGCCAGTTGAGCCATCTAGACACCGTATCCGATCTCTCGGTATACGGATCGAACTCGTTACCTATGCCTAGTTGTAATCTAACTAAAAGAGATATGGATCTATCCATAGAAGTGACATGTATGTCAAAATCATAAACACACCGTTGTGTTGCTAGAATCTAACAAGGCAATTAACCATGGCTCATGCAAGGTATAATCACATAAATCAAGCACATACTTCACAAGAATTATCAAATAAAGGAAAACCAATAAATAATAGAACTCAATTAATAAAGGAATCTAGGGTTCATATGTCCAAGGCACTACCGAAGGGGTTTAGCTTCTCATGCTAATGAAAACATAGACAAAGATATTGGAGGAAAACATAATTAAAAACATGGGGATCCCTTGCTCGATGTCTTCTCCACCTTCAATCTCTACTGTAACCCTAACATCGCTCCGAACACCCGCCAAAGATATCTCCACCAAAAGTCCCCGAACTCTACGACTTCGGCGGGTTTATATAGGACTTTATAGGATTTGGCACGACCGTGCGCATCTCACGCATGCCCGTGCCAACTCCCGCAGCTTAATATCTTTGATTTGAATTCCTTAAAGCACACGGGGGTGTGCATGGCTATGCCAACTTGTACTGAGGTCGTGCATACCTCTGTGAAGTCTTTGGACTTGTTTCGCCCTATTTCATCCCATTTCTTGTTCCTTTTACTCCGGGTGCCCATTTTATCTGCTCAATCATGAAATAAACCTATAGGAACACAAAAGTTGAGGAATTGATACGAAATAGCGGGATAAGTACATATGAATATGATGGAAATATATATATATTTATGCACTTATCATATGTGCTGAGGACTGGATCTAATGCCCCCTCGTAATTCATATGGTTCTTATTATGATTCTGAGTTGAGATTGCATGTTATAAAAATAAAGTGAGTATTGCCATGGAAATTGTAAGAAGGGAATTCACTTTATGCTAAGAAATTATGAACTATAGGGTGTTATGCCATCAAGGATGAATGCATTTCATGGGAAAACCTAGAGTTGATGTAAACTACCAATCCTTTAGTTGTAGCCTTGTTGGGTTAGCTCTAACTAGGAAGAGTTTATGTAGAGATGGTTGTATTTGGGGAACGAGGACTGTCAACATTGAATGGCTGCAGCATAGGTGTCATTAGCCCTTAAACCTAGAGTGTATCATATAAGAAATGGGTTGCAATTATAGCCTTTACTTTCTTTAAAACTTGGAGTACCCAACTAAGCTAAATTACATTCCAATTTATCCAAGGCAACCTTGTATCACTGCAGTTTGAACCTAAAGTTACTTTTGAAAGCTGGAAAATTTCAGCATGTACCCTAATTGTTGCTTGATCTCCTGTAGCTCAACATGCTCGAATAAAAACTTAAAGTTAGCTTTAAACCTAATGATGCCAAAACTCTATGAACTACAGGTTAGAAGGCATGAAATGGGTCTATCTCTAGCTCTCAGTCCCATGGCTACTAGTGTATTACTACAGTGTTATAGTGCATGAATTAATGTTAAATCTCTGCAGTTTTGATGTGCGTGAATGGGTTAATTGTTCTAAGAAGTGTCCCTCTTCTTGTGCTAGAAGTATACCATGTGTGGATCCTAGGTGCTTTAATAAAAGACCCTAATATTATTGCCAACACTCAATAAATCATAGCATTAGTCTTCAGAATTTTCTACAGGTCTACTATAGCAAAGAGCAATTGTTCTGCAGCTTAAGGTGCAGGAAGTTATGTATTCAAGGATATAAACATATGGGAAATAATACTAGAGGTTGTTGATCACTCTAGCAGGAACACATGCCTATATGTAGCCTTGAAGATGCCAAATAGAAATTGCTAGGGTTGTAAATTTGTATCTGCATAAAATAATTAACAATTGTATACAAGTAAGGCTTGAATTACAGTAGTGCTACACATTAAGGGTTGTAGTTTTCCTCGGCATCTATTGATATTATATAATAATGAATTAGTAGTTAAACTGAATAGAGAAATATATGAGGTCTAAGTACTTACTCTCTAATTAAGTGGTCTAAGTCATAATTATATACACCTATATAAGAATTACTAAGACTATAATTATCTATTTTGATCACGGATACCGCAGGATGTGAGAGTCCGCGACAGGGGGATTAATTTTTTCTGCTTTTAAATTGTAAGTATTCCACAAAATAAATCACTATAAGTATATTTTTATAAACACTATACTTTATGAATTAAAGGTATATTTCATCCCTGTTATTGAATTTAATCTGGCTTGTTTTTCTTTAAGCCTGAAGTCATGCAATTTCAAGACTTGCTCTACATGTTATTCTGATTATTACAAAATTTTCTGACTTGATAGTTTATACTATCTGCTACATAAAATGTATTGGTTTGGAATGATTTAGAAATCTATGGTATTTCTACTAAGTCCGATAATCTTTAATGCGGATTACTTACCAATTTGGAAATGTGTTAAAAAAATTTATGTATTCTAAAATCTTATGGCCGTATCGACCTATGAGCAAGCTATTAGCCATGTTGACACGTAAGTTAGACATTGGTCATTTTTGGCTGGGCTGTGTTAATACATGAGCTAGACATCAACCACGTTTATCCGTGCCATGTTGACACCCAAGCTAGGCACTGATCGGGTTGACATATGTCAGTTATTCTTGTTTTATATCGTGATTGTCAATATTCTGTAACATCTTCCAATATGGCTATGTCTATTCCTTACCCAGCTAGGGGAAGCAAGCACTAGCCGTTAATGCGACATTTATCTCATTATTTAAGCGCTTCTGAGACATTACATTGCTCAAGGAACCGAGGGTATACAAAAAACATGTCTAATGATTCTGGCTAAGGCCGATGGAGATATATTATATCCTGTTCTAGTCAGAGAGATTGTAGTCTATGGATTTATTTTAATTACTCTAAGAATTATGTTTTTTTGTTGTTTTATTTAAAATCTCACACACCATTTGAGATACTATAATAATTAAGAGATTTAATTTGTTCTTAGTTATAATGCTATTTACTTATGTTATATTCTGAAACAAAATTCAGGTATAGCTTTGTTGTATTATTTTTTATCGTTATATTTTCAAACTCATGCATCACTTCTTATTTTTAGTGGGTGCTTATTGTTGAGTGCATATGCACACTCACACATGTGTACATATCATCACTTCTTATTACAGAGAGTGGAATGCTAACCAACTAAAACTACACTAAATTAGTGAACAAAGGTTGTTGTTGTTGACTAAATGTCTCAAATAATAATAGTGGCGAAGGGATATGATAAGTGCACAATTGTACATATATTTCCATCATATTTGAGTGCACTTATCATGATATTTCACGTCAATTCCTCTATTTTTGTGCTTCTCTGGGTTTGTTTTATAATTGAGCAGGTAAAACAGGTACCCAGAGCAAAAGAAATGAGAAATGTGGCAAACCAGGGCGAAACAAGCAAAAAAGGGCCTTAACAAAGATGTGCACGGCCATAGTACAATGTGGCACTTCTGTGCACAAGCCCATGCACATCTCTATACTCAAAACTCATCAAAAATATTTGGCCCGGGAGTGCAGATGCTTGGCACGCCCGTGCACCCCACAGCCACAGCCTATGAACAAGATACAATGTTCCAGAATACCTCCTGAAGGATCCGCCCGAAGGAAGGATCATCTGCATACATATCCGTGAAAGCTTCAAACCCTGCAACTTTGGCGCTCATTGTGGTGAGAAGAGAACTGCGGCGGCTCAAAGCATCTGCTACACGGTTGAGGCTTCCTGCTTGATGCTTCAGAGTAAAGGTGAACTCTTGCAAGTACGCCACCCACTTAGCGTGTCGCTTGCTCAGTTTGTGTTTGCCATTGATGTACTTCAGGGCTTTATGATCGGTGAACAGGATGAACTCCTTCTGTATGAGGTAGTGGCGCCAATGCTTCAGCGACTGAACTATGGCATAAAACTCCAGGTCATATGTAGAGTAGTTCTTCTTCGACCCTGAAAGCTTCTCACTAAAGAAAGCTACAGGTCGTCCTGACTGGCTCAGAACACCTCCAACGCCAACTCCAGATGCATCACAATTGACCTCGAACACTTTGTCGAAGTCGGGAAGTACGAGAACTGGTACTTCAGTCATCTTCTGTTTGACCAGGTGGAAACTATTTTCGGCCTCATCTGTCCACTTGAAATCACGCCCCTTGAGACACTTTGTGACGGGGGCCATCAGCGTGCTAAAGTTTCGGATGAATCTTCTATAGAACGAGGTCAGCCCATGGAAGCTTCGAACATCATGCAAGGTCCTCGGTCTGGGCCACTCCAAGATTGCATCGATCTTTGATTGATCTGCATGAACACCGCCAGTAGAAACAACAAAACCAAGGAAGGTCACAGAAGTGGTGAAGAAGGAACACTTCTTTCGGCTGACGAATAAGCGCTCCGTTCTCAGCAACTCAAAGATAGCGCGAAGATGGTCAAAGTGTGAGGACTAACTCGGACTATAGATGAGGATGTCATCGAAATAGACCACCACAAACTTGCCCATAAACGGTCGCAAAACCTGGTGCATGAATCGCATGAATGTGCTGGGTGCGTTGGACAACCCGAAAGGCATCACCATCTACTCGTACAGTCCATGCTGTGTCTTGAACGCCGTCTTCCACTCATCTCCAGGCCGTATTCTGATCTGGTGGTATCGGCTCTTCAGATCGATTTTTGAAAAGACCTTCGAGCCGGATAGCTGATCCAATATGTCATCTAGGTGGGAGATGGGGTAGCGGTATTTGATGGTGATTTTGTTGATTGCTCGACTGTCTATATACATGCGCCACGAGCCATCCTTCTTTGGCACCAACAGGGCCGGAACTGTGCAAGGACTTATGCTCTCTCGGATGTAGCCGTTCCTTAATAACTCCTCCACTTGCCGCTGCAATTCCTCGGCCTCCTTGGGACTGAGGCGGTATGCTGGTCGGTTCGGCAAGCTCGATCCTGGGACAAGATCTATCTTGTGTTGGATGTCCCTCATAGGTGGGAGTCCCGAGGGAAGTTCCTCTGGCATCAAGTCCGTGAACTCCAGAAGTAACTGCTGCACTTCTATTGGCAGATCTGGATCCATGTCTGTGGTACTATGCATGCAAGGTAGCAATGCATAGACTACATCGCCGTGCTTGATCCCGTTTAAAAATCTGGACATAGAAAGTAGGTTAGTATTGGTTCTCACCGAGGCGGGATGCTTTTCTTCTCGGCGGGGTGCCAACCACGATCTTTTTCCCTTGATCTTTGAGGGAATAAGTATTCTTCCTTCCATCGTGGACTACGCTCCGATCATACTGCCACGGTCATCCCAGTAGTAGGTGGCATGCATCCATTGACACGACGTTGCACCATGCATTGCCAAAGTACCTCTGCCCAATAGAGAAAGACATGAGACATCGCCGATCTACTTTTACCTCGTTGCCTTTGCTCAGCCATGATAGATTATAGGGCTTCGGATGTCGCTCTGTCTTCAACTGAAACTTCTGGACAGCGTCTTTAGACACCACGTTCTCACAACTATCGCTGTCGATGATCACCTTGCAAACCTTGTCGGCCACTATGCAGGTGGTGTAGAAGATGTTGTTTCTCAGCCAGTCGTCCCTTGATTCATCCTTGGGTGCCAGCAGACTCTTGCGAACAACAAGGGTCTCATGGTCATCCCAATCAGCACGTCACCAGCCTCATCATCATCGCCATAATCATTATAAACTGATTCCTCAGCCTCCTCAGCCTCGATCTCTTCAATCATCAGGTTCTTGCCCTTCTGACTAGCAGGTTTCCGACACTCGAGTGATTTATGCCCCTGCTCACCACATCTATAACAATGAATTCCAGAGTTAGAACTACCCGGCTGCATTCTGCCGGATCAAGGCTGGTGCCCGAGGGCCGGCGGTCCTGGCCACTCGATCGCCTTCCCCGATTGGGTGGTCTTCTATTACAGCGCCTTTCAACAAATGAGGGGCGGGTGGTATGCCTCAAGCTTGATCCATAATGAGTGTAGACCGAGAACATCTTGTATTGGTTGGCCTTGAGACCTCCTAGATATCGAGCCACCGGTTGCTCCTCCATCTCGGATAAGTCGTTCAGCGATCAATTGGTAGAAGTCCTCTGTGTACTCATCTCTACCGATCTTAGCCTGTCTCAACGTATGAAGTCGTTGAAACAAGGTTTGGGTGTAGCCAAGGGGAGGAAGTGCCCCTTCATCTTCTTCTTCATCTTGTCCCAATCTACGATCTTTGGTTTGCCTTGCCGTTCAGTGAACGCCAAGAATCGCCTTTCCCACCCCTTGGATGCTCGGCCCTTCAACTTGATGGCAACTAGCTTCACCTTCGCACGATCGGGGACCTCGTTGTACTCAAATATCCTCACGGACCTCGTTGACCCGGTCGTGAAGACTTGACATGTAGGGTTCCAAGTAAATTCGGGCAATTCCACTAAAGCCGAGATCTCCGTGGCAGCTCCCTCTAGTGCGGTTCTCTCTAGACTGCCCGCAGCGGGAATAGGGGTTGACGAAGGTAGAATCGAGTCGTGGTGCGAAACCTCCACGATCCCCTAAATCTTACGCCGCCAATCGTTGGGTCAACTCCGTTACTTGTCTCTGCAGATCCTCGTTCATTGCTTCCAAGGCGATTGGGTCTCGAGACGGACCTTCCTCTACCGGAACATGTCCACCACGACGACAACCACGGCCACCACGACCTCCAGCTATTGATGCCGAGGCCACAGGAAGAAGATGATCTCTGATACCAACTAACGCCGGGCAGGGTAGTGATTAACCTACGGGCGGTGGTAAACAGGGGGGATTGATAGAAGAGCAAGAAAAAGGGAGGACAAACAGAGAAGAAAAGTCTCTGAAACTTAAAAAAAAATAACTTAATAATCAATGAATAAAATTCAACCCACAAGCCGGGTTTAAATAGTTAAAAAAAAACTAACCTAGATAACCTAGAAATTCTATCTTCTTATTCAAATTTTTCTAAATCGGCAAATTTTGGTCTAATAGGAAAACTTATCTAATTCTAAAATAACTAAACAAAACAGATAACTCCTAAAAATCCGAGTTCAAATCGGATTCATATCCTATCCTAAATTGGCATACGAAGTATTGCCAAAAATGGAAAAAACACCGAGAAACGAAGAAACGACGGGGAAAACAGTGGAATTTGAGGATGAAGGAAGGGTCTATCGAGCAAAGCTGATGGACCCCACTTGCAGGTCGAGAGGAGCTTTTCGAATTGGGGTTAAGTGCGCAAATCCGATATCGGTAGCCAAAGTTATGGCAAAAATACCGAAATGTGTCCAAAGTGCTCCCCAATTCCGGACTTGGCTCGATCACCTTCCGCCTTTACATTGGTCCACCAAGTCGTGGTATGCAAAAGCTCTCATGGTGGAATTTGACAGCTCGACATCGTCTGACTCGGGCTCTCCTGCATCACTTCATTGGCGGTATGGTGCTCTTAACATTGGTAGCTCGTCGGTGTGGGTGATATGTGGCCATGTAATAAACGGAGATGGAGGAGTCTTTGGCGGTCGGGGGAAAAGGGTGCGCGGCGCGCACGATCATGCGCGAAGGATGAGAGGTAGATCAGGGGTCGTCCATACGATCTAGGGTTTTAAACGCTTGTTCGTCTTGCGCACGGTCATGCGTACGAGTGTGAGCGAGGGCCTGCCAAGCTTTTAGTTTGCCGTCCAGATGCACACGACTGTGCCAATGAGATGTTCGCTCGTGTGTAGTAGTATTCTTAATAAGAGGAGATATCCCGATAAGTGCACGCTCTTGACGCACGGAACTGAATTATACAAAGGCCATACCGAAGTTCTTGGACTTGTTACGTTCACTCACCCAGCGTGCACGCCGTCTGCAAATGAGATGCATGGCAGTGTGCAATAGAGTCTTATGTGAGAGGAAAAATCCGAGAGATGCATGGACTTTCGTACGGCCGTGCAAAACTCTACTATGGCTATGCACGTCTCTGTTTTGCTATATTGGTCCATTTTTCCTTCAATTTCCTTCGTATCTATGTATTAGTGACTCCAGAAGCACATATTTAGTCATTAAGCACATGAGAATCACCAGATTAATTGGAACATCATTTAGTTGTAGATCTAATTGGGCACAGTGGTGCGTATCATACGCATGCCTATGCCAACTCGCGCGACTTAATCTCTTCGATTTGAATTTCTTGAAGCACACGAGTGTGCACTGTATTGCATTCTAAATTGTACTAAGGTCGTGCACTCCTCTATCAAGTGTTTTTTTTTTTTGACTTGATTCGCCCTTTTTCATCCCGTTTTTTGTTCCTTTTACTCTGGGTGCCCGTTTTGCCTTCTCTGGTACAAAATAAACCCAAAGGAGCACAAAAGTAGAGGAATTGATGGGAAATAACGGGATAAGTTCATATGAATATGATAGAAATATTTGTATATTTGTGCACTTATCATACCCCCACCCTTGAACTTTTGCATGTCCTCAAGCAAAGGAAATATAAAAAGAAAAATAGATAAGTGCAAAATCTCCAATTTTTAAAATAGTTGGGAGTCCCTTCGTTGCCCCGGAAAACATAATGTTGAGTGCTATAAATATTTTTATAGAAAATAGGTTTTGCCTTGTTCTCAAACCCCCACGTGTGTGTGTGTGACCCTTTCTATAGTACCGCTTACCAACTTAAGCCTAGTCCGTCTAGTCTAAACCCTATTCACTAACTTATTTACCTACTTCTCTCTTGTTGGGGGTAGTAGCTTCATACCTCCAATGGGGTAGTCTTTTCCTTTTATAGGTCATCATGTGAATATTTGTGACACTCAAGATCCGACTACTCAAAGACGGCTTTCACGCTTCAAAGGTAATAGCTCTTTCTATCATCTTTTCTATACCGGTAGGGCATCCAAATGTTTCCAACTTGTCAGCGGGTAGGAGATCCTTAATATATCCGACTTTCCGGTTTTGCCAGACACTCTAAACTCTCTCTTTTTCTCCTTTTTTTTCATTACATTTTTTTTCTCTCTTTTTTTTTTCTTTTTAAAAAATAATATAAACTAGTGGTCACAAATTAGGCAAGCTCCAAACCTAAGTGGACAAGTGACAACACAGTCAGGATTTGTGCTCAAAATTTTATGAAATGCCTGGTAAAGACCAAATTGTATAATATTTTTTTGTAAAATTTTAGCCCCCAATACTAATATTTAACCTAGACACAAAAGAGGGCTCCCATTAATTTATTCATAGATCAACCTGAATCGGCACCTCTCATGATCAATATAATTTCCAATGATTATATGCCATGCATTGTACCTAATACACGTAAAATATACACGTAAACCAAGCATTGTACCTAATACACGTAAAATATACACTAAAATGTATATGCCATGCTAAGACATTGGATATCAACTATCTCTTTCCTTTTCCTTTTCTTGTCTTAGTGGAAGTTGTTCCCCTTGGTTCTGAGCTTTTTGATTGCATATGAATAGGTGTTGACATATTTGCATGTAACTCTGTCTCCTCAAAAGACATGTCATCAAGACCACCAATTTGAGGTGATTTGTGGATGTTGATATCATCATACATATTCGTGCCAATTTCATCTCTAAAGTGAATAGCATGCCGTCAAATGGCCTGATCATTTCCACAAATCATCTCCAGCAGGTCATGATCTTTGATTGGCTTGTTTAAGAATGGTTCATCTTGTGGATGGATCTAGTATAAAGAAACAAATTAGTAGAGGGTTTAAACAAAATATATGAAACCATAAATAAAAATTGATTACATGTAAATTAATACCTTGATATAGTCCTGATACTCCGATTCTCCCATGATTATCATTTTCAGTCTATCATCCCAACCCATGCCATTTAACTCTTTTAGTGTTTTAATTCTTGCCCATCTCTTGCGAATTGTCCTTAGGTGGTTGGACACATTTGCTTCAGTAACTCCGATTCCAAACTTTCCTTTCATTGCTAGAGTTGCAGCATGGAGTGCTTGTGGTTTGAAGCCCTTATCGACTTTGATGCCTTGTTCAACTTGAGAAGCCATGAATCGTATAAAGTAACGGCTTTCAGTAGGGGTCCATCTTTTATTGACACTGGTTCTCTTATTAGGGCTTCTTACTATCGATGTTTGGCTATCCTTTGATGCCTTACGCTGTCTATTCCTACACATGACAAACTTATAAGCAAAAGTTTTTGTAACGCCCCGAATTTTTTGAGTAAATAAATGAGAAAATTCTCGATAATTAATGAGATTAATTAGCACGAAAAATAAATTAATTATTTTAAAGCCCAATTAAAATAAAATCGAGGATTAATAAATTTAAATCCAGCATCGCAACTAATGGGCCTAGGGAAGTGCTTATTGGGCCAGACCACTTACAGCTTGGCATAGTTGGAGATGAGCCGGTAAAGATAACCTTGGTTAATTAATTAGGAGATTTCATTTGTGTAAATTAATAAAGATTAATTAAGTAGGAAAATCAGACAAATATTCAAGTTCCGATAAAGTAGATCGGGCGAGTCAAAAGCCGATATTCGTGGATGTGGTCTGACGAGAGACAAACCCCATGATGTTACACTGCGACCGTGATGACTGGAATCATTGACCCAGGATTTCCGGATCTGGGTCGGTAAATCATTGAAGAGATAAGATTTATTAAAAGGGCGATGTGACATAGAGCTAAAAGGATAAATTAAATTAATTTAAAGTATTAGAGATAAGTTAGTTTAATAGATTGAATAATATATATATATAAACCATCAGACTGAACTTAGGTTGAACAATTGAATTGAATCAATTGATTGTGATTTCATCTTTCCCTCTCGACTTCCCTCTCGCGACCCTACTTACGTCGGCCGTCAGCCCGCCGCCTTACCCCCGCCATCGCGCCTCTCGGCACCAGGCCGCCACTCACACCCTACCTCCGCTTGGGCTGTCTCCGCCTGCGTGTCCCCGGCCTCCACGTGGCAGCTCTGCCTATATCCCGCCTGCAGCACGTTAAAACTACTCGCCAGCCACCTGCTTTGCTCTGTAGAGCCACGATCTCCGCCGGCCAACTTCTCAGGTTGCCACCTTGCCATCGAGCCGCCTGCTCCTAACCAGAGTGTTCTTCATTTTGAAAAATCACTATTTAGCATGAACATCTTTGGGTAAAGTTGTAACCACCTAAGTAGCTAAGGATTCGGGTGCCTAATCAGCATGAGTCCTCTGCAAAAAAAAAGGTGGGAACTACACTCTACCCTGATCTTTAGCATGGGAAAGTCGGATCTAATAGAGATGCCCTACCCAAATAAAATGTTAAAAAAAAAAACATTATTGTTGTATTTGTCCACCGTTCATCTAATAGGGAAGTAACTCTTTTGATCTTAGGGCCTCAAGGACTTTCTAGAGTCTACTGAGAGCATGTTTGCCTAATTAAGACTTTAGAACATGGCATGTGGAGTGAACAAGCTTTGTCTAGAACTTTATCGGAAGATTTTCAAGATCAATCTAAGCCCTAATGTGGAGATAGGAAAACACAATGAGGTGGTGCTATTGGACTAGAATTCATGTATAGTGTGTAGAGCCCAAGGTTGAACACTTATCTTCTTTTCTTGATTTCGTTTCTTTGCTTGAGGACAACCAAACCTTTAAGTGTGGAGATATGTGATAGGTGTTCAAATGAGCATCATTTATATATGAAATTCATGCATATTACTTTACGTTTTGGAGGAATGTTGGCCCGCTTGTACTCAAAATGGCTTTGTTTTTGTAAACAGGGCAGAAAATAGCAATTCCAAGAGAAAGGAAGCGTTTTCAAGAGAATGCGGGCCAAGATAAGCGGAACCGAGCAAAAGGACCATCCATACGGAGTCCCATACGGACCCGTATGGACCTGGAGATTTCTACGGACCCCGAGCGGTGGCGGGACCCATTATCACGGGGACACGATTAGTATACTGACCCCATGGTACTCAGTATGGGAGTCCATTATCACGGGCCATATGGATCGTATCTTGGGTCTTATATCGTAAAAAATTTGCAGTACTGGGCGATTTATTAAATCGAGGGTAAAGTCGGAAATACACCCAAAACCCTAGTGTGGTGTATAAAATGCAAAGGCTAATTAGGGTTTTGGGGCATCTTGGAGTGGATTGGAGCAAAAGCATCAAGGTTTGGGGGGAGATATTCATCATCTTCTCCATCACCAAGGAGGAGAGGATTGGAGGACTTCTTCCATCAAAAGGGCTTAAGAAGGAGAAGAAGGAGCAAGAGAGGAGCAAGGGATCCACCAACGGTCATCATTAGGGGTTTTCTCTCATGAACTCTATGTTTGCTTTCTCTTTTAGCATGGATTGTTGCTCTCCATTGATGGAGAGCTAATCTCTGATACTTGGGTGTTGATGAACCTTTGGATTATGTTTAATTGATATTGTCTCTTCTATGTTGATTGCTTGGTTGAATGCATTGTAGTCTATTGAATGTTATGTATGGTGGTAGCATTAATCTCTCTAAGTTGCGAGAGCCCGGAGAGGTTTCTATAGTCCATATGGGGGAAGATGCGAGCGCTTCCCCATGTGTAGACAAACTTCAATAGAGAGGAGTAGGAGTACACCGGGAGCTCGGGTACTAAGGGGAGCAACTCCTTTAGATGTCCTATTCCCTTAGTCCTTCCAAGAGATAGGTTCCCTAGAACTTAACTAGTAAGGGCACTAGGTTGAGTAATCACCCTCGAGCGAGGGGATGAAATCACATTAGGAACCCTTGGCCATTGATTCACCAAGAATTAACATAGAGAGCATTATCCATATCTAAGAGAATCCAAGGGGGATTCAATCACCCAAGTATCCCCTTCATCGATTGATTGTCTTCAAGGTCAATTTTACTTGTTAATTTGCAATGTTACTGTTAGAATTAGGTTTAGTTAACACCAACCAAACTTGATCGACTAGATAATAGACGAATAGCCATTACTGGTACTTCCTTTGTCCCTGAGGATCGACAACCCGACATTTGTCCACTTTATTACTTGATTCGACCCGTTCACTTGCGGATTGAACACATCAAGTATTTGGCGCCGTTGCCGGAGAGATTTAGGACTATTAGGAAAACTAGGAGTTTATTAATTTAGTCATTTACTTTCAGTTTTTACTTTGTTTTAATAATTGTTTGATCTCATGAATACTCATCCCTCTCATAATCTTTGGTGCGAGGGATCACATGGCGAATCTCAAGGACATAATGTTACGCAAATTAGATCTTCATGAGTAATGGATTGAGGAGAGGCTAACAGATCAGTTGAGAGATTCGCAACAAGATTTGTTTTTTGGAGAAGAAGAGTATACTCACATGTCATGGGAAGCATCTCCAAAAAGTGTTTGTGATAAAATACAATACCACTATCCCGATCATCCATGTGAAGTTGACTTTACTCAATTTGACACCAAAACATATGAGGAAGAAACTACTTTATCAAGTCCAGGTGCATTGATTGAAGATCAACAATGGGAGGGCTATCAAGTTTTTCAGATAAAGGAGGAAAGTGAGGAACCAATAGAGAGCATGAGTAAACTAAACGCTTCAATAGAAGAACCCCCGAAGCTTGAGTTGAAAGAGCTCACTGATCACATTGAATATGCATTTCTGGATGAGGGTTCACAGCTACCAGTCATTATTGCTTCAGGATTAGCAAGTTCACAAAAAAGGAAATTGTTACAGGTGCTCAAGAAGCATAAGAGAGCTATTGCATGGAAAGTTTCAGACATCAAAGGCATTAACCCATCCTTTTGCACCCACAAAATCTTGATGGAAGAAAATCACCGACCATCAGTGCAACACCAAATGAGATTGAATCCGAATATACAAGAGGTTGTAAAGGCAGAGGTCATCAAACTTCTAGATGCAGGGATTATCTATCCTATTTCGGACAGTGCATTGGTCAGTCCTGTACAGGTAGTTCCAAAGAAAGGAGGGATGACCGTAGTAACGAATGAAAAGAATGAACTAATTCCCACGAGAACCGTCACCGGATGGAGGGTATGCATCGATTATAGAAAACTGAACGATGCTATAAGGAAGGATCACTTTCTACTACCATTCATCGATCAAATGTTGGAAAGGCTGGCCGGACACTCGCACTATTGTTTCCTTGATGGATTTTCGGGATATTTTCAAATTCCCATCGCCCCGGAAGACCAAGAGAAGACTACATTCACTTGCCCCTATGGTACGTTTGCCTATCGTCGTATGCCCTTTGGGCTTTGCAATGCCCCAGCCACTGTTCAAAGATGCATGTTAGCCATTTTCAAAGATTTTGTGGAGGACATCATGGAGGTATTTATGGATGACTTTTCAGTTTTTGGGGACTCATTTGATCAATGTCTTGAAAACCTAGACAAAGTGTTGGGAAGATGTGAAGAAACCAACTTGGTTTTGAGTTGGGAGAAATGTCACTTCATGGTTCAAGACGGGATTGTATTAGGACATAAGATCTCAAACAAGGAGATTGAGGTGGACAAAGCGAAGGTCGATACTATTCGAAAGCTACCACCAAATTCTGTGAAAGCTATCCGGAGTTTTTTGGGACACGCCGGGTTCTATAGGCAATTCATTAAGGACTTCTCCAAAATAGCTAAACCTCTCACCAAGTTATTGGAAAAGGATGCTCCGTTCAAGTTTGACAAAGAATGCTTAAATGCCTTTAATGCTTTGAAGGACAAATTTGTTCAAGCGCCAATCATGACAGTTCCAGATTGGGGGCTATCTTTTGAACTCATGTGCGATGCAAGTGATCATGTTGTAGGTGCCGTTTTGGGCCAGCGGAAGAACAAACATTTCCAACCAATTCATTATGCCAGCAAGACTTTGACAGATGCTCAAGCAAACTACACCACCACTGAGAAAGAACTACTTGCAATAGTATTCGCCTTTGACAAATTCCATCCTTATCTGATATTGTCTAAAGTAGTGGTCTACACCGATCATTCGGCGCTACGCTACCTACTTGCCAAACCAGATGCCAAACCGAGGTTGATTCGCTGGATACTCCTCCTTCAAGAGTTCGATCTAGAGATTAACGACAAGAAGGGTGCTGAAAATTTGGCAGCCGACCATCTATCTCGGTTGGAGAATCCTGGAAGGGAAAGTTTGAATGAAGAGGACATCAATGATAACTTCCTGGATGAACACCTGTGCAGTCTTCATGTAATCCCGGAGGAGTTGAACACTACCGATGAGGGGAAGGAAAACCTATGGTTCGCCGACATTGCTAATTACCTTGTAGCCGGAATCCTTTCTTCTTCCTATGATTATTCACAAAAAAAGAAGTTCTTTGCGGAGTTGAAATACTATACATGGGATGATCCATATCTATTCCGAGTTTGTGCAGATCAAGTGGTAAGAAGGTGTGTCTCAAAGGAGGAAGGATTACAGATTCTAGAGGATTGTCACGCAGGACCCACGGGGGTTACAGTGCGAATAAATCAGCTCGGAAGGTCCTCGATTCGGGTTTTTATTGGCCAACGCTTTTCCAAGATGCACTGAAATACTCTCAATCTTGTGACAAGTGTCAGCGATCTGGGAATATATCACAGCGCGACGAAATGCCGCAAAGTTCAATGCAAGTATGTGAGGTATTTGATGTGTGGGGAATAGACTTCATGGGACCGTTCCCGAACTCTCGTGGCAATAGATTCATCCTTGTGGCAGTCGACTACGTTTCTAAATGGGTGGAAGCACAAGCCATGCCCACTATTGATGCCAGAGGAGTGGTTAAATTTATGAAGCAATTATTTTCTCGGTTCGGAACACCTAGAGCCATCATAAGTGACCGGGGGACGCACTTTTGAAACACCCAGTTCGCTAAGATACTCAAGAGATACGGCATTGTACATCGCACATCTACACCCTATCATCCCCAAACAAGCGGCCAAGTGAAGGTGTCGAACAGCGAATTGAAGAAGATACTTGAGAGAACAGTTTCGCATAGCAGAAAGGATTGGGCCGATAAATTAGATGACGCACTATGGGCCTATCGCACCGCCTACAAAGCACCAATAGGAAATACCCCCTACCGGCTGGTCTACGGTAAATCATGCCACCTACCGGTTGAGGTCGAGCACAAAGCTTATTGGGCGACGAAATTTCTCAATTTTGACACAACCCTTGCTGGAGAGAAAAGAAAATCTCAAGTAAATGAGCTTGAAGAGTGGCGTCTATCAGCATACGAGAATTCAAGGCTGTATAAGGAACAGATCAGAAGGCGACATGATCAAAAATTGAAGCACCAAAAGCAGTTCACCAAGGGAGATAGAGTGTTACTATTCAATTCAAGACTCAAGTTATTCCCCGGAAAACTGCGATCAAGGTGGTCCGGACCTTTTGAAGTGACAAATGTTTTCCCTCAAGGCGCAGTGGAGATCCTCCACCCGGATAGAGGACCATTTAAGGTAAACGGTCATCGCCTCAAACTATACCTTGATGGATGCTCTCGAGGAAAAGCCAACGTAAGCTTCAAGGTATTTGAGCCTCCATAATAACCTACTTGACCCAATCGGCTTAAAGGGAACCGCATTCAACTCACCTTAACTTAACACATTAAGCTAATCTAATTGATTCAATCCGTTTAAACAGACTAAGCCCAAGCACTTGTCTAAACTCAACCGGCTAACCTTTTAACATGGTGTAAAATTCATGAAGTTAATACGTAATCCTAAAAAACTCCTCACAACTTTTGATCCAGGAACCCGATCGAGTTGATCTAAAGTTCATTGGAAAGAGATTTTCCTCATCTTTCCAATGGTATATTATACATCCCGATCAGAATAATATAACTAGGTAAAACTATACTCGAAACTAGTAGCTTGGAACTACACAATTTCAGTAGCGTGTTATGCGCAGTCCGAAAGAACTACTCATATCTCTTAATCAGTAAGTTGGATTTTAATGATCTAGGATTCTTTAGAAAGATATTTTTCTAAATATTTTAACGGTGTATTATACACTAAAATCGGAGAACAATAAGGGATTCAAATATCTCTCCAACCTGACAGCCAGACTACAGGTCTGAAACTGTCATCTTTAAAAAAAATCCTAGGTTGTATCTACAAGTTACCTTAATTTTATCCCTTCCTGATCGATGCATAAATTAAAGAGAGGAGAGTGAATTTATTTACCTCTATCCAGGACGTCTCGAATCACGCAAGACTCCCTCCTAGCATGTCCCCACACGCTACGCTAATATTCCATAGCAAATTCTTCACTGAATCGTATCTCAATTCTCTCACTATATCCCCCTTTATACAGATAAGAGAATCCTAATCTTCCTCAAATTTTAAATTTGAGATAGAGATAAATCATGAATGAATTGTGATTTATCTCTAAGGGATAGATCTTCAACTCATTCGAGTTGACCTTAATTATATAAAATTTAAATTCTAGATAAGGATCAATTATAAACGAATTATAATTATCTCTAAGAGATAAATCTAATCCAACTCAAATATTATCTCCTAATCGATTTATAATTCCCTATTGTAGATTATTTCTACTAAATAATCATGATTCAACTCAAATACTAAATTCTGATTACATCACAATTCGTATTTGAGAAATCTAATTTTATAGTTATCTTGTAAGACCCAGGGTTTTTATGAGTACTCCGGGTGTTCATTTTTCTTTTACTAGTTTTAATTATTTTAATAATGAAAGGAATTTCCTAAAGTTGATTAATTGGAGTTTAGTGGGCTGAACTTGCTAATTGAACTTGTTTAGTAAATATGGTTAGTCATAGGTGTGTGAGCATTATTTGAGACCGAGTTTATGGTTTCCAGGTGTTGATTTGGAGCCTTGAGCTGCGTCAGGAGAGATGCAGGATTGTCGGTTGGATTCGCTAGTGAGGTAAGTGTCTTTGCCTAGCTCCCACCCAGAGATGGGTTTCTTTGGCACTCTTATTACCTGGTTTTGTATATTCTTGATTGTTATCATGATTGTGCTTGTAGTTATGATCTGGATATCTGTTGTTGATTCCTGGTATACATGTTTTGTTTGATGTTTTCCACATCTGTGAATCTGTGATTGGTTGTTTGGACAAGTTGTCTTTTTGGATGCTCACTGAGCATGCCACCGTGGACTGGACATTACTGTGAGACTCGTGGTGCTTGTATTTAGGTTGGGTTGGTATGCGTCCGGATTGGGTAGGGGTACCCATGGAGCATAGCCACCGCTGCTCGTTGGACTTGACCATTTGGAGGCGCACTCCACTTGTCTTGTGCTGACTGTGGAGGTATGATTGGATGAGTTTAGGGGACCCCGTCGTTTGGTTTCTTGTGCTGATCTGGTTCTTTTCTTGATATGATCCATGTCTTGGTGATTGTCCACGATTTGTCTATCTTGACCCTTTGGACGGTGCTCATCGTGATTTCTCTGCAGGGCACTTACTGAGCTTTCCTTTCGAAAGCTCACTTCACTTTCTTTTTCCCTTCCAGGTTAAGAGGAAGAGATGGCTCAAGATTTGGGGCTGCGCGTGGGACTGGGAGAGGATGGAGAGGTCCGAGGACCTCAGGTTGAGTGTGAGAGTTTGTTTGTAGGACCCATGTAGGGCCTGATTTTGTATAGTTTGTTATAGGGTAAATTGAACCCTTGTGATTTTAAATTCCATTGTATAACTTTGACATTGTTTTATATGACATTTTGATTATATTATGATATCCGCTTCTATTACTTAGGCCTTGTATTCGAGTGTGGCTCATCTCCACTTGAGTACGGCCGATCTGTTGACGTGCCCGAGGTCCCGGGATTCGGGTCGGGGCGTGACATATCTATTGTATCTCATATCAATCTCTACAAGGTTAACCCAAATTGGGTGACATGCCGAATTTGACCTTGTTGATTTAATCAAATTAAACCCAATCTTTTCTTGAAATTACCGATACCCAGATAACCCCAATTACCCTAATTACGGTTTTATCCAATTTAATCCCTCTTTTCTCATAAATCCTAAATACCTCTAATTACGAGGACTTCTCTAATTATCTAATTAAAGAAATTAGAAAACTTTAATTCCTAACAAAATTCAATTAGTCTCTAACCTTGGGGACTTACTTTTATGAACCTAAGATTTTAGGAACCCAAAATCTTCGGATTTCACACCATCACTCTGATTGGGAAGCAATATAGGAACCCGAGGAAGATATGAAGAAGCGTTACTCGGACTTATTTTCCACTGGATGAGACCTGAGGATGTGAATTTTAAATTTCGGGGACGGAATTTTTTTAAGGGGGCAGGATTGTGAAATCCAAGATTTCTTTTAATAAAGGGGTTTTTTTTAAATTTTGGTGGTTAATTAATTTTCCCAAAAACATAAATTATTCGAAAAAAAAGAAGGTTTTATAATTAAAACCCTAGTTGGGTTTAGTTATTTAAACTAAGGGCATTTTGGTAATTTAGAATGTTTGAAGAACATGAAGGGAACAAGTAAATAAACATTAGTTTATTTATTCATTTGATTAATTTAATTAAAGGAAATGTCCAAGTTTGGAATTCCTTGGATTTAATTAAAGTAAATGATTGGTTTTAATTGTGATTACCAAGGGTACTTTGGTAATTAAGTAAGAATGAGAAATTTGGAAAGAAATAAGTAAATATTTGGAATAAAGGTCTATGATAATAGATTGGTAATCAATTTAATGGAAAATTCTAAGTTTAGAATTATTTGGAATGGGTTGAGAAAAGAAGGAATAATTAAGAAAAATTCATAAATTAGAGCGATTGGGGCTGATAGGGACCTTTTAGTAATTTAAGAAGATACGAGGACCTAATGGAAATTATATCCCTCTCTTAAGAAAAGGATCTGCATGTAAAGATAAAAAGATCAAAGGGCAAATTGCAAATTTGCAACGATAAAATCGTGTATAGGGCATAATAGTTAGCAATGAACTGTCGAGATCAAAGGATCTCGGAATTGTATAGATCACGAGGAAACATCCAACCGTCAAATCGCCCATCGAATTATGCATACAGATGTCCTCAGCGTCTTGGGCGATCGAGGAGACATCCATCACGAGGTTGATGATTGAGTTCGAGGCATGGGATATGATCTCAACCTTCCATCTAATCTCAGCAGTCGTGAGTGATCTGGACCATCCATTAGAGGGAAGCGAAATAAGTTTGAGGCGGAGGATTAGTATCCGATCGTTGATCAAGTAACCGTTCATCAAGTTGAGTGATGGTTCCGAGACATCGAGGAAAAACGACAAGCGTTGATCATTTGGCAAAAACCAACGCCGTTTGATGAAACGTCTTTGCTCGATGGCGAGGGCGAGAGGTCTCCTTCTCCATGCGCGTTCCACCACTCGCCGCCGTGATCACTTGGCAACCTGCAAGGAAACTATTTAGATGATAACCAAATATGGTAAGGAACGATTTCGACTCCAAAATTAGAAGATTGCGATTACGCGAGTTCTATAAGAATGAGGCCGAGCCAAACCCTAGGAAGAATCTCTGAGCGGCGGCGGCGATTCCACCACTATCATGGGAACTGAGGTAGAGGGTAACAGGGAGGGAAGAGAGTTGTTCTTCTTCGACGAATCTGGAGAAGGGAAACTAGGAGGCCAAGAGATAAGCACTAAGTAAGCTTCTATCTCTCTTTCATTTTAAAGCTGGCAAAGGAGAGGATAATCCTCGCCAGAGTAATTGGTACGGCAAAACCCTTGACCCTTCCTCAAGTATACGAGTGTGTCTTTGTTTTGGCAAGGGAAGATGATCGGAACGCAGATGACGAATGGCAAGCCCCACGGGAAGAGCTACGGGCAAAGACTTTTTCGGTGAGCTTTCTATACTCTGGTTCTGTTTTCTAGACATGCATGCAAATATTTAGTTTAGTTACGTCGTCGGAAGGGATAAAGAGGAGATATTGGGGAGTTCTCCGTCATTCTCTGTCGAGAGCCTATACGCCGGAGAGAAGGGTGGACTTGCAGGGAGAAGGTGCTGATTGGGCTGCTGCCACACCAGTGATGGATTCGTGGCGGACTGCCCATCTCTTGCTGGAAGGAAAGCAGCAGCGAGGACAACACCAGTCGCTGCGGCGTCATGGCTGACCACCTCGCAGGTTTCCATTATTTTCGTCTCGGCCGCGAGCGATGAGGAGGAAAAAAGATGAATCAATAGGGCTTAGTTGATTGAGTCTAATCACGTGTGTTTTAAAACTAGTTTGGTTTAATCAGATAATAGTTTGAGTATGTTGTTTTGGTCAGATCAAGTAGGTTTAAAACAACTAGATCATGGTCTGGGTCCGATCGTTTGGGTTGGGCCAACCAGTTAGCACGGTTGGGTCGGGACCTTGATTTATGTCAATTTGGTTAGGCTCAATCAAGTTAGTAAAGGTTGGGTCTTGTTCAAAAGAGAAATTGAGCTGGTTTAATCAAGTTATAAAAAAAGGAAAAGAAATAAAATAACTAAAGATGGTGGAGAGGGGATTGGAACCTAGACGTAATGGACCATAACCACCATGGCCATGTTTCACTTGTGACTAAATAAATCAGGTTTGATTAGTTAAGGCTATAAAAAGGAAATAAAAGAGAATAAAAGGTAAGTTGAGAGAATGGAACCAAGAACCTATTAAAGGGAGTGATGGGCCTTAACCACCAGGCTATCTGGGCCTTCTTGTATAAGTTGTCAGGTATAAGTATTTAGGGGTCGTAACATGGGGAAAGGTCCATTAAGCTGGGTTGGGCCCAATTAGAGCATCTTGTATGGTTCACTAGAAATTATAAGATAATTGCCTATACTGATTTAAGTTCTTTTATCAGGTGGTGAGATAGAGTTGTGACAAGCGGGATTTTGTTGAGTAATCCCGGTCGACTTTATTGAGCTAAGTACACTTGCCTCGTACCAACTCTTTGGAGTTTCTATGGCTTTATCATATTATTGATACTATTGTTTTTTGAGACCATATATGCTTCCTTTATTTGTTTGGAATTCTTTTGAGCATGTTTGGTTGTTTCGGGATATTGGTATCCCTGTTTTGTTGTTTGGTCTTTCGCCCTGATTCAGTGGAGCGTGGGGGCTCCGTTTGGGAAACGATTAAGGACAGGACACCCTGACGTTTAGGCTTGCCATGCTAGAGGGACGATACTCTGGTTGTCCTTCCCGTCAGTGGGGGTGATTCGCTGGCCATGTCGGCACGTACATGAGGTGGCGCTACCGACATGCGATCTGAGGACTACACGACCGGAGGATCGAGATCCAACAACTTACTGATGATGCTGGCTCTGGGAAATGTCTTGATGAGCTTTCCTTTGGAATTTGTTGCAGAGCTTGAGAGCTGCTGTAGATAGGGGTCGTATCTTTGTGTTTGTTGTAGTAGACTCCTAGGATATATTTGAGGGGCGTATCCCCGTTGTTTGATTTGATTATCACTTTTTATTGATATCACGATTTTTGAACCCATAAAGTACTTACTTGAAGCTTTCCATTCAGCTCACGCATATTCTCTCTTTTTGAGATCTTGAGGTAGGAGTCTTGAGCTCATTGGCCGATCAAGGGTGGGGTATTTCTTTGAGGTCCGAGGATCTCTTTCTATTTCTTTCTATGAGAGAGATTTTTATAGGACCCGTTTAGGGCCTAGCTTTTAATAGGGCATTTGGGACCCACTTAATTTATTTATTTTTGATGTAACTTTTTAATTAAGTTATTTGAGATATTTATTTTGAATTTATGTTATCTGTTTGTTACATCTTTGAGGCCTTGTAGCCAGTGAGGTCATACTTACTTGGATTCTGGCGGTCTGCTCTGCGATGCTTTCGGGGTCACCCGAATTAGAGATCGGTAGCGTGAAACTTCTCCTAAGCATTGTTTTCCTCCCTCTTTTTTTTGTCGACAAGCTCAAGTGGTTTCATAGGACTTTGGCTACTCCTAGGCCAATAGTCCCTGACTTGTGTAGCTTATAAGATGTTCTTGTATGGGTCTAGATAGGTGGTCACCATATAACAATTATCTATGTAGTTCTCAAGCTTGTCATGATTATAGTATATGGCTGAAATAGCATGAGAACAGGACAGACCATTCAATTACCATCTTCTACAAGTACATGTTCGCTCATGGTTGTAAACCACAAACTGCCCATCAGGGCCCATGACTTGGTACTGATGACCCCTTGACCATGTTGTGTTGTATGACCAACTCATTGTCTTTGCCTTCTCTAATTTTTTAGGATCTTAGGGCAGTTCATAAACTTACATCTTTCCATAGAATCCCTTTTTTCCTATATCCTAGTCATCAATCTTGTTCTAATTATTTCATCCATTGTAATTACCCCTTTGGTCCTAGCTTTTAATATTATGTTGTTGAAACATTCACAAAGGTTGTTCAAGAGCATGTCACATTTAAATTGAGTTTTGAAGTGTGATCTTATCCAATGGTGGGGATCTATCTTCTTCAAGAACACAGAGGCCTCTAGAGACATGACATTTAGTGCATCTAATTCCTTATTAAATGCAGGAATGTAAGAATCTTTAGCACATTTCCATAATTGGTCCTTAAGGGCTTTTCCTCTGAATTTTTTTCTAAAGTTGGTGTGTATAAGCCTTACACAATATCTGTACTCACTATTGGGGAACAAGTGTTCTACTGCAGGTATTAATCCCTATAAATTAGAACAAGCAACCAAGGGATAAAGAGGAAACAAGAAAAAAGAAAGACAACAAAATAAAAGAAGATAGCAATGCATTAGCAACTCATTTGAAAAAAAACTATTGAAACAAGTATTACATAGACATGTTTGGGGACACACCATTTGCTTATCACTCATGAAACACCAATTGTGGCTGTTGATGATTCCCATATCTCCAGCCAGCAACTCCAAGAACCATCTCCAATTTTCATAGTTCTTCTCAACCATAGCTCATGCTATGGGATAGATACAATCACTTGCATCTATTCCTACATCAGAGAGAAGTTGTCCTCCAAACAAGCCTTTGAGGAAGCACCCATCTAAGGAGATTACTTATGCGTAACTTTTGCCGGGGAACCACCGCCTTCAGGAGGTGCCAAGCAGGACATACATACCTTGAAATGTGCATTCAATGCATTTGAACATGACAGTTGACCCTGGATGTGTTAGCAAGAGTTCAAGTCCGTAATCATGCAACCTTTTTACTTGTTCATACTCATCACTATCTAGCAATCTTCATGTTACATGTAGAAAAAAAAAACATAACATAAAAAAAATCTAAGTCAAACTCTAAAGTTTTTAAAAGATGCAGTCAGACTCTAAATCTATTTAAAATTTGCCTCATAATACAAAATAAGTGAATGTATACCTTCTTGCAATACTCCTGGCCCTCCAAGCTTTAAGCCTGCTAATGTTTGCCTCCTGATTAAATTGTTTGAATGATGCCAGCCACATGCAGACCATAAAGGATTTGCTCTGAATTGCTCCAAATAGGTATGTGCAATCCATTTTGCACTCACATGCCAAATTTGATGGTCCCTGGCACACTCATGCTTGAGATATCCTGACTTGATTTGAATTATGTTCTTGTCTTTGGCCATTGGAGAAGCCCACAAATAGAAAGGGCAACCCTTCTTGTCTTACTATTGTTGGGATTAAATTTCATGACATATCTGTTTTTAATGTCGTAGTTTTGGACAACCTACCTAAACTGCTTGAAGCTAATAAACTTCATTCCAACATGGAAATGGGGGTCTTGCATAATCATATTGTTCACTAAATTCTGCATACAGAGGCCTACATGGGCCTACCATCTCCTCATCTGTTGAAGAGCATGAATACAACTCTTCTGAACCCCCATAGTTAGTTTCAACTTCATCTCCATCCTCGCCATAACCTTTTGCTCTTATATGTTGTATACTGTTTGTGCACTCTTCTTCTTCCCATCTGCATCACCACTGCCCACATGTACTTCATCCAGTTCCTCTTCACTTCTGAAACTATATTCTGAATCATGAATCTCACTGTCCTCATCTAATTCTCCTTGGTTCTGATCTTGGTTATGTGCACTTTCTTCAATGGCATCTCCACAGTCTACATTAACTTCATCCCTACCACAGCCTATATTAACTTCATCCTTACCACCAATCATTTCATCCCTGTTGTTATGTGCAAGTACCCTGGAAACCTTAGCATTAATTTCCATCTCCTGGGTGTTAAAGTCAACACACTAAGCCGTTGCCAAAGCATCTGCATCATCTTTTATTTCTCTCAAACCAACCTTGTCACGGGATCCATCCAAAAGAAACAACCTTCTACATCTAAATTCAAATTCCTTTGTCATGGCTATGATTTCTAACTTGGACATCTTATCCATGCAGCAATAGTCAACATATCCAGCTAATACCCTATCTTCCTACTTGAGCACATCCCCCACTGTGTAATAGAGCAATATTGTGAAGTACTCTGAACTGAATTTTGAGATTAAATTAGCCAAATAGTTGTCAGATAATTCATGTAAATGTGGTACATTAAAAATTCAGGTTACAAATTTAGAAAACCTAAAATGAAATCAACATAGGTATGGCAAAATGAACCATAAATTCAGAATATCTAAATTGTCCAAAATTCCCTATGATTCAAACCTTTCACAATTTGCTTCTCCAGAAAAAAATTAAACACAAAACAAAAGGTTTCAACCATCTACCCAAACAATCAACAAAATCGATAGAAATATGAGAGAGGGACAAAGATTTAAGATCCTTATAGATTTACATTTTCTTCATCCACAAAAAAGAAAAGAAAATTTCAACATATAATAAAGGGAGCATGATATTAATCTAAACAAACAAAGCTTGATTAGAGTGAAGTGATTTTGATGTTCACTAGAACAATAAAGTACCAAACTTTTATGCTTAAGCTTTCCAATTATATTAATCATCAATCAAAACAAAAAAGATAAAGATAAAAAATTGAGATTCAAGCAAAGAAACATTCTGTATAAAAATAAGCATTGTTCATCAAGAACACATTGTGAATCTGATCTTCTGAAATACGAATAAGACAACATCACAAAACAAAATAAGCATAAAAACAACATGAAATACCTATAAAGCTTGCTCCTTTTTATGGAATTACAACACTCGAGAATGGAAAAAGAAAAACTAACGAAATGTTCATCAAGAACACAAACAAAAGAAACAACAACACAAAGGGAATATTAAATGCAAGAAAAAAAAATCAAGCAAATGGAGACTTTGAAGCAGTCCACAAGGACCTAGTTGTTCTTCAAAGCAAACCCTAGTTTTACCACCCAATCAACTTACCGTAAAATGGCCGCTCTACGTCCGGCGATCTTATCTCCCAATCGATTTCCATGATGTGCCCAAGTTTCTCTCCCAAATTGCTTTCGGTGAATCGTATGATTAGGTGGAGGGCTCGATAGGATCCCGATGTGGAGGAGTTGACCTGTCTCCGGGGACTGAGGTTTCAATACCCGATTTGAAATATTGAAAAAGTATGGTACTCACCAAAAAAATTTACTCGTTTATCTTTATATATATATATATATATATATATATATATATATATATATATATTGTAATATAAGGTTTTGCATATAACTTAAATTATATATATTAAGACATAAGAGTTTAATGGTGAGGATAGTAAATAAAATAAAAAATAAAAGAGGAAAGTAATGAAAAGTCCCCCAAAACTTCTGAAATCCATAAAAAATCCTTGTAAGTTTGAGTATTCCTATTTAGTCCCTCCTTTATCAAGGGACTTACTTTTTAGTCCAAACAGTACCAAACGGTGTTTAAAATGGGGCGAAAAGACGATGTTGCCCTTGGGAGTAAATGAGTTGTTCAAATTCGGTATACGCCCGTCCAAATGCAGTCATCCCTTGGTGAAATGATGCAAATGTCCCTCTGATTGACTTCTCCTCTTCCCTCCTTTGTGTCCTCGTCTGGCCTAAGGCTTTAGTATCTTGTCGTAAGTGTTTATTATCAGGACAAACCCTTTAAGATTTTGAGTGCTTGCTATTTTGACCAAGTGTCTACTATCATTCATGTGAACATTTTATAAATATATATGTCACATTTTGTATTGTCAAAAATGGTTAGAATCACAGATATTTACATTCAACACCCAACTATTCATCAATCATAGATATTTACATTCAACACCCAACTATTCATTAATCAGCTATTATTGCGTTGCAAGTCCTCCGGTTGTGGCTAGTGTTTTTGTAGCGGCTGCAGCGCAACTCAAGATACCACCGTCATTGTCGTCTTTGCTCGTCGCTCCTAAAAAGATGCCACCTTATTTCCCAAGCAAATGTGTTCCATCAATGAACAACAGCGGCGTGCAACCCAACTTGAAGCCGACAACACAAGCATGGAAACAAAAATAATTTTTATGTGCTCTCGCAAAATATCCCGTTGAATGTCCACAGCCCAATACAAGGGACGATCCTTGAGCTTACGGATCACCACGATTGCAAACCCATTTTTGGATGCTTTGGGTGAGAACTTCGTCCGATACCGCCACCACACACATGTGTGGGTTGCGATGTCTTTATTCCAAAGGTATGCATATTTCCCTCTCGAGAAGCATGAACCCTCCAATTCTGATGCGCCTTGACACATCCGGCGTCACCCTTTCTCCTGTCATTTTTATGAAAGTAAAATCAAACTTCCTTTTTGATAGCAAGGTCACGGGCGCATTCACGAAGTGTTCACGCGTTAGAAATCGTTGGTCGACATTAAGCGGCACTGCAATCTCGTGAGTTTGAGAAGAACCCTCGATGTTTAAGGGCTTGCTCTACGGCTGAAGGATCCCCTGTTGATTGATAAGAGACTCTAAGTGAGACAATACTAAATAGAAGAGCGTGATACTAAGCGAGATAAATTGGATTTTAAACACTTACAGAAGATACTAAAGGGATAAGCATAATATTAAAGAGTTTGAGTCTATAATAAAGAGATAAGATCAATACTAAAGACTTTAAGAAAGTCGTAAAGTCCAACGTGTTTGTAATACAGCGATTAATGAAATAATAAACACATACTAACAAAGAAAGTAATTTCACGTTGGAAGCGAGACCTACCGATGATGCGTCTACTTTAAGCCGTCATCTATTAATCTGATAAGATTCGACCATATTTTTGTTGAATGAGTGAAAAATGTTGCACATACGCACAAAGTAGGTAGAATTGTCAATGGGTACAAGTTGTTCTAATGAAATCGTCCGGTACTATATAATTCACTCTCACGCCAGAGGGTCAAGGTCCCACCGTTTACATATATCACCTATTACCGACTCCCAACAAGTAAGCATTGTGAGCTCCAAGGCTAGACCTTCTCTCCCCATATTAGCGGCCAGCGAAAATGGTTTCCATCAAAATCTTACTGCAACAAGAAGCCGTTGTCGGAAGAAGCCATGCCCGAAGAAGCCCCATGAAAGCCCCCAATTTGAAGAAGCCCATTTGAAGAAGGCCCCAGCTGAACAAGCCCCCGCTGAAGAAGCTCTCACTGAAGAAGGCCCCACTGAAGAAGCCCCCACTAAAGAAGGCCCCTCTACAACTGTGATTGATGCAGAGGCGTCCATCTACGACAGAGAAAATGTAGAACCTGTAAGGACAAATTTCATTCCTAAGAACAAGCGTCCTACAGGGTTCGGGCAGCTGAATAAGGAGAAACAAGCACTCCTTAGTTTCTTCCTGAACTGTCTGATGGACAGGTGAGAACAATCTTCATAGTATTTCTGTTTAGTATTGCACTTAACCGCTTAGTATTTCTCTTAACTGCTTAGTATTTGGCTTCACTGCTTAATATTTCGCTTAACTGTTTAGTATTCCTCTTAACCGCTTAGTATTTCTCTTCACTGCTTAGTATTTATCTGAACTGTTTATTTATCTTAGTGTACAATTGTTTTGAAGCATGAATGAGCATTTACATCTCGCGCCCAATTATACCCATTAGTCGAGGGAAAAGATCTTGTGGTGACGATATCATGGGCGTCTTTATGCATGATCTTCTTTGGACGACCTGAAGAAGACACCGTCGAAGTACAAGAGGCGTGGATCCATCACTAGGCCTTTTGTACTGCTACTGTCGAAGCAGCACCACACCACAGATGACTTCCTTAAACTAATGACCAATGCAGTAACATCTTTCCAAAATTTGGAAGTTGTTCTTATGCCCATCATTCTGAACAAACATTTCCACCTACTCTTTTTGGATAAAGAAACGGGACACTACACTCACTACTCATCTCTCGATAATTTGGACGTATACGAGTGGCTGAGGAAATGGTAAGTCAATCACTTCCATATTTCATTATTCTCCCCTTCGCACTGACTTAACCATCTTTGTTCTAAATGCAGAGGGTTCTTTTGAAACCGCACTTACCATCGGCGTAGGAAGCGCTTTGAAATGCAGATTATACATTCTCACATGGCCGTGGCTGCCCTCAGCGAGAGAGAGGGGCGATGTGGATGCTCCGTGTTAGATTAAATGCGGTTTTATGGAGCGGATATTGGATAGTGAAAGCTTACTTTGATAAGCTCGAAGTTCCTCGTCTACGCTTGGAGTATGTATGTCGCATACTTTCGGACGGATTCAGTCGAACAACTCCGCCGGGGAAATGGAAGGAACTCTAAAGACTTTACAATCATATTCTACGTGTTTAATATCAGTACTAATTGTTTACTAAGTGTTCAGTGCTTTGTATTTCTCTTAACTGCTTAGTATTTTTCCTAACCGGTTAGTATTTTTCTTAACTGCTTAGTATTTCTCTAAAGTGCTTAGTATTTCTATTAACTACGTAGTATTTCTCCAAACCGCTTAATATTTCCCTTAACTGCTTAATATTTCTCCTAACCGCTTAGTATTGCTATTAACTGCTCAGTATTTCTCCAAACCGCTTAGTATTTCTCTACACTCTTTACTAGTTCAACCAAATTTTTTATCATCTTTGACTACTCATGTAAACATGTTATAAACGTATATTGTCAAAACTTCATAAAATCGCATATATTTACATTAGGCAATCTATGCATCACAACAAGTAAACCTTATGGCCTAGACGGAGCAAGCTAATCAATTTATTACATCGTTGCAAGTCCTGCGATTCTGCGGCGGTGTTTTTCGCATTTGCTTGCGCAACTCTCTCAAAATAAAGCCTGCGACTCAATTACTGCAGAACGGCAAAAATGGTTTCCATCAAAATCCACGCAACAAGAGCGCCAAACAAGCGAGAATTATACTATGCATGATATGAAACCCGCGTCACGGGAAATCTATTACGCTGCGGTTTCTCGTTGAGCGAGTCTCGCCACTTCCATTCTTATGAGGCAGACGCTTCTCTGCAACACTAAAACCAACACTGAAGTTCTCGCAAAAGAACAAAGAAAGGAGACCAAGAGAAGGAGAAGAAGAAGACCTGAGTTCTTCCTGCTACAAGAATGAAAGTACACAAAGTATGTCAAGTCACTGTCATGTCAGCCAAAATGTGGTTTTTGGGGGGAAAAGGGAGGGGCATTTTGGGGTTTTTTTCTTAAAGTAACGGGGCTGGGTCACGGTAGTGACTAAAAAGTCAGAAATTTAAAAAGAAGGGACTGAATAGTATAGTTTTTGGTCAGAGGGACTAAAAAGTCAGAAAATGAACAGTCAGGGATGCTACAGTAATTTTCTCAAAATAAAATAGAAAGTTATGAATATTATTGAAAAAATGAAGAACAGACGAGTGGCAAATAAAAAACTCACTCGGATATTACTTTTCTAACCATGACCAGTGACTAGTGACCACAATCCCGCCACCGCGGCGAAGCCAAACCCTCCCTAAAATGGCGTCTCCTCGAAGCTCCCCATACCCATCATGGCCGCCATTGCTTCGTCTCCGTTGCTTCTCCAACTAAATCGAGCCCTTCCCCGAGGGTTCCGCCTCCCGAGCCCTTCTTCTCGCCGCCTTTTCCTTGGTTTTGGGGCCTCGCTTCTCGGTCAGCTCGGCCTCATGGCCTCCGGTGGAGGCCGCTTCTCCGCCGCCTCCGCGTGGCCTCAGCAAGGCTTGTCTCCGGTGGAGCAGGTTCTGCTTCGACCTTTGATCCACTCGTAGAGTTTTTGTCTGGATACATGGATGTGGATTGGAATGAGGTCGAGATACCGCTTCATGTTTCGATTCTGCGTTTTAGGTTTTAAAGAACGTGGATTGGCCTGAGGAATTCCCTTTCAAGGCTGAGGATTTTAGCCGATTCGCTGAGTACTCATTCAGTCCCCCTTCTCCCTCCGGTTTCGATTCTGCTTTAAAATTTGACTCTTTTTCCATTTATATCCTACTTTTTTTTTGGGTCTCTTTTGCTAATCTGGAAAGGCATCAATTTGACACGTTAAAAGCTATTTAGAATTGATTGCGTTTGCTGTTGTTTCTTTAGATCATCGGATTCTTCATTCTACTCGGAGCCTCGTTTTGTTACGCATATAGATGATCCGGCCATTGCTGCTCTTACGAAATATTATTCAAAAGTTTTTCCTCCTAGCAACACTCCCGGAGTGTCTTTGTTAGATTTATGCAGCAGCTGGGTAAGCCATTCCGTGTCTTCAGCTTTTGGCTTAGAAAGTGAATTTTCTTCATGTGATCTCTGTACTCTGATAGGGTTCAGTTGCTGTTTTATTGTATGTTCAGGTTAGCCACTACCCTCCTGGATACAAGCAGGATAGGATTGTGGGCATGGGCATGAACGAAGAAGAGCTCAAGCGCAATCCAGTGAGTGTTATTTCTATATGTAGGATTAATAATGCATGTTCTCAGCAACATTCATGAGTTAAATAAGAAATTTAATGAAAACATTTCTGTGTTGTTTACTTTGTTATGTGTGCCCGTGATGATCCTTTAGGATTGATCTTGCTACACATGACATTTGCATGATGTTCATAAATTTATAGGATGCTAGAAGTTTTACAATTTGCCATGTATCTTAGAATGAGTATATTGAACTGTGATAGGCTTCAATGTCAATTATTTTCATTTGGAAGTTTGAAATTTGATTCTCTGTGTGGTTGGTTTATTCAAGAAAAATAATCATGATGAGACCTCAAAAGATAAAAAAAAATCAATGCAACTTATTTTCAATGTAAATTTAGTAAATATGAATAGAATATATAAAAGTTTCGTACTTTTTCTTTCAACTTAAAATTTTATGATGGATCAACTTAACTAGTTTATTTTTCTCAATAATTAAATAAAAGAATAGCATGTTTTAAAGAGTGTTAAACCTAATATGTGTAGATGTTTTTGGATATCTGGCGTAGGTACGGTAGCGATTATCCATGAGGCTAGCCGGATCCAAGGACCGCAAGGAAGAACAAACGAAGAACCAAAGAACCAGAGAAAATACTTTGAATTTCAGGAAAATATTATTACTCAAAATTCAATAATGAAAAACTAACCCACAAGCCGGGTTAAATAGCCTTAAAAAATTAACCTAGAAACCTTATCATCTAATCTAAATTTGCTAAAATTGACAAATTATTATTTAAAACCAAACTTATCTAAATTTAAAACTTTAAACAAATCAGATAACTCCTAAAAATCTGAGATCAAATCGAATTCAAATCCTATCCTAATTTGGCATATGAAATATTACCAAAAATAGAAAAAAGAACAAAAACCCTAATTCGGCGGATTAAATATTTCTAAAAATAGAAAAAAATAACTAAAATTTTCTACAATATGGCGTACTATGCCATTATTAAGCCCTGAAATAAAGCTTTTCCGAATTGGGGTGAGCAATTCGATTACGATATCGGTAGCCAAAGTTATGGAAAAAATACCGAAGCCCACCCAAAATCGACCCAATCTTGGAATTGACTCAATAACTTCCCGTCTTTACGTTGACCCTCCAACCCGGCACCAACATTTGACTCGAGCCTCCTGCATCTGTCACTCCGGGTTGGAAAGAACTCGACCCCGAGTACGACTGTACCTCTGTTGATAGGTCTGGATCTCCGTGCTTGATCTCAATCAAAACCCTAAAGACAGAAAGTAGGTTAGTAGTGTTGGTTATTGGGCCAGGAGGGTTTTCCTCCCATCGAGATACCAACACAATACTAGTCCCATCATCGTCATAGATAAGCTCGCGATCTCACTCCTCGAGCTTCATCCCGATTTCCTTCTCGTAGTAAATTAGGTAGATGGGTGAGATTTCCTCCTCCATATCATCGTTGAAGATGGGCAAAATCTCCTTCTTCGCATCATTGTTGAAGATTGGCGAAATCTCCTCCTCCACATCATCATCGTAGATGGGTTGGTAGATGGGTTGGCCAAACCTCTGATCGTTATAATTATGGTGCTGGACTTCCTCAATCGGAAACTGCCCACAACAACCACGATCAAAATCGATCGCCGCCAAACGCCTTGATAATTTCTTGACTTGCCTTTGCAAATCCTTGATCATCAAGTGTTGGGTTAACTCCGCGATTTGCCTTTGTACATCCTTGTTTATCGCCTTCAGGGAGCTCAGGATGGTTCACCCTTCCTTTCTCCCCCAACCAAACAAGGGATAAACGGTCTTACTTCCCCTCATTCCCCCCAAAACCCTCAACTAAACAAGAGGAAAGGACCAAGACCTTGACTACTAGAATCATGGTGCTAGAATGAGGAGGTACAAAAGGCTATTAACGAGAAAAGAAATTGATATAAGAAGTTACCCAAAGCTGAGGATGGGGATGTCTTCTAAAAATATAAAAGAGAGAAAAAGGCCAAGAAAGTGGTTAGCGAGGTCCGAGGTAAATCTTTAGCCGATTTGTACTAAAAAGTCCAGCTGGAGAAATGAAGTAGGGCTTATTAGGGACATGAGAAATGGAAAAAGAAATATTTAAGATAGTATGGCTAAGAGGTAAAAAAGGGAAGGGCCTGAACCAAGTTAAGTGTATTAAGAATGAGTCTCAACAGGTCTTTATAGGAGATAAAGAAATCACGGAGAGATGGAGAAGCTATTTTGATCAACTATTCAATGTAATGGATGAGTTAACTATTCGATTTATAACTATCCTCTTGAGAGAGGAAGCGATTGTGGAGGTCTGATGGAGGAAGAAGCCAAGTCGCCGTGCTGTGGAGATCCGATAACCCCATAAACAGATCCTTGGCTAGGTGATACCGATTTGCGTCGAAAAGGAACAAGGGATGAACGGTGGAGGTGGTTGGGTAGGTAAGGCTAAAAAGGAAATCAAACGCTTTAGTGAAGGAGATCGAGGTCGAGATTAAGGAAAGAGAAAGAAACAACAGGGGATCTTGACTAGAAGACTCCATGGTATTGCTAAGGCTCTTTTCTTTTTTCATCGCCCACCTCTAAAAACTTTCCACCGCCCTCTCCACTTTTTCTCTCTCTTTCTTACTTTTTCTCTCTCATCATCTTCATCATCCCTCTTTATAGAAGAAGAGCTCCTTTGCTTATTTGTTGGGGATGCACTTTGATCTTCTAGTTAGATCTTTTTTATTCAAGCAAGGAACAAGAAACAATCTTTGTTTTTCTCTTTTAAAGAAAGAAATCCTTCAAGTTAAAGGAACATTCAATAACAAAGAAAAACAACAATGAAGAGAGGAATTAAAAGATCTCATTTTGGTTTGTAGGAAAACAAGGAAATATTCCATTTTAGATTGAGACTGGCTTTATTTCAGTAAAGGTTGTGGCTTTCTCTAATTTTTCTCTGATTGTGTACTTAGATTCTTGAAGAGATAGAAAAAGATCCGCCGGCGATGGCCAAAGTGGATCCCAACTTTTCTTTTTACATCCAGTCGCGGTCATGAACCCATTCGACAAGCCATCCAATGAAGCCACTCAAGAGGAGCTGTCCATCTCCGCAACCTCAACTCGCCACTCGCAGGCCTCCAAGAACAATGGCGGATATAAGAAGATTGACACTGGAGACGCTCGACCAGAGCAATGTTTAGGGTTCCAAAGAATTCTCAAGAAATCAAAACCGTCCATTCAAAATGTGATTTTAGAGGGAGTGAGTTGGCACCCCTTTACTGCGATGTCAATATAAGTCAACCCATTTACTGCCACGTCTGTTTTTTTATGACTGACAACCAACTCCAGGGACTATTATGTTAATTTTTGAAATATGGGGAACCAGTTTGCTACGATTTGAAGTTGAGGGACGAAAATGAAATCTGGCGAAAGTTGAGAGACCATTTATGTAATTAACCCATCAAAAGTTATAATTATAAAGAAACGCTCTTAAAAGTAGAGGCTTTAGGCTAAGTAGAAGTAAGATAATATATGTACTGTATTTTAGTCTAAGTAAGAGAAATGTAGGAGAAGTGAAACTAGGTAGGGGTGGTAGTGCCTAAGTGTAATCATTTTTAGGTATTTAGGTTCCATTTTTCGTGATGATGGGATGATAGATAAAAGATGTAACCATAGAATCAAAAGCAGGTTGGTTAAAATGGAAGTATCACGGGTTTGTTATGTGATAAGAAAATGTCTAACAAAGTGAAGGGAAGTTCTATAGAGCGGTACATTAAACTTGCCATGTTATATAGGAGCCGAGTGTTCAGGCTTAATTAAAGTTCAAATATATTCATAAGATGAATGCGGCGTAAATAAGAATATTAAGGTGGATGAGTGGTCATACAAGACTGGACAAGATTAGAAATGAACACATCCGACAGAATGTGCATGTTGGATCAATTGAAGATAAAATAAAATAAGGGCATTTGAGATGGCCTGGACATGTGCATTGTAGACCTCAGGTTGCCCGGTTTGAAAATGTGATAGTTTAATAATAGAAGGTAAGAAGAAAAATAGAGGTAGGTTTAGGATTACTTGAAGAGAGGCGATGTCTAAGAACCTACGTATATTAGATATTGAGCTGGATTTTGCATTTGACAGAGGGACATGGAGACAAAGAATCCATATAACTGACCCCATCTAGTATGGGATTGAGGCTTAGTTATTGTTGTAAAAATAACCTTACCAACTCTACTAAAATGACAATGTTGAATAAATTTTAAAATGAAAAATCATAAAATTTTAAACCAGTGAAAAACTATTTTTAGTTATTTTGAATTTGTGTGAACATATGAATAATTCACAATTAGAGTGTTTTAAGTATGCAACAAGTCCTATCCTCCTATTGTTGCGTATATCTGCTTTTAAATTATTTTTGTAATAGCCCCTGTCAGGTATTGTGCATATAGCTAATTTCAATTGGATGCATTTCAGATATTGACAGAGTATATCGTACAAGATCTAAATGTGAACCCCAAACTTCCATTTCCAGATGATTCTTTTGATGTTATAACAAATGTGGTATGCTGCCTTATCTTTTTGTTCATAAAAAGATTTTGTACTTCTTTATTTGTGGTAGTTCCATTTTTCTCTTCCATTTTGGCTACCAATAGTAATGCTGTTGCCAATGACTTATTTCCATCATGCTAATTTTTGTAGATGATTTTGTTTAACATTTCTAACAATTTTGTACACCTATTAGAGTCTTGGTCTTGAAATGACTGTCTTTTTTGCTTTGTTCACATTTTTATACTTGTGAAGGTCATGAGCAGTGGTCAGGGTTTCATTGTTCTCAAATGTTATTCTCTTTCCAAACTTTTGTAAAATCAAGAGGAACAATTTAGTTGCAAGTATTGTCCTATAATTTCCTTTTGTTTCAATTTTAATTTTGCATCTAAGAATGTTATGCTTAACCACGCATTTTATGTATCTTTACCACCAGTTAGTCTTATATTTGTTTGCTAGTCCAAGGTCATTATAACGTAAAACATTGACATAATGTATGGTAGGTAAGTGTTGATTACTTGACCAAGCCGATTGAAGTTTTCAAGGAGATGCAAAGGATTCTCAAACCAGGTGGTCAAGCTATAATGAGGTGCGAATTGATTTCATTGTTTGTTTCTTGCTTGTGGTATTTGCTCCATATCCTTTCTATTATGTTGTTCCACTGCTTTCACGAAAAAAGGATATTATCCATTCTCATTCAACATTTACTATTAGCAAGCAATAAGCACCCCAATATTGTAAGAGCAAGGGTTCTTGAAAAACTATTGTGAACTAAATTTTTATGGGATTTTTAATCTTTTCCTATAGTATGGCACTAGGCTGAATGAGTTAACCTTCAGTCATTTGGCACATTCCTGTCCACTGGTCACACAGATCTGAGTTGTGTCTTTTCATGGATTTCTTTTGTGGTTCTTTGTTGATGCTTGCCCTTCTTTGTATGATGGAGCAGACCTAATTGGGCATGATTGTGGTTGCTCTTGTCATTCTCTGTGATGCCTCTTTGGATTGATGTTATTACCAGTTCAAATATTTGAGTGATAAAGGATGTTTTCTTGTCATTTACCAAAATCCCTGTCTGAAAATAAAATACTATGTGGAGAGTGATAATGAACACAAATACTATTTAGATGAAGATAAACTTTTCCTAAATATTATAATTCTTAAACGCATAATTGCTGTGTTTGGCTAGACTGGAGGATAACTTTCCTGGCTTATTATCAGAACTAGATAAACTTTGACTCTTGAGTATTTCCCGATCTCAAGTTCATGATCAGAGACAAGTGTGTATGATGATGATCCCTTTGTTCAGTAGATTGAATGTGGAAGTAATAAACAGCCAGTGAGCAGCAGAGAAAATAAAACTTCCCTCTACTTCATGGGTTGTTTATTCATCCATGAAAAAAATTTAGTTACAGACATGAACTAATGCCACTTACAATGTTTATGTTCATTGTTTGTCTCAACCTCTTGCAAACATATTGATTTGTTTTAGGCCTTCTGTAGTTGTGCTAATGCTGAGCTGATTTATGGGGAAAAAAAGTTAGTTGCTTATCAGTTGATTTTGATTGCAAATTAGTTTCTCAAATCGAATGTTCTGGACCAAAGCTATCTCCATCTGGACATCAACTGGTGATGTTGAGCATGCCTGGATTGTTGGGGCCTACTTCCATTATGCTGGAGGTTTTGAACCGCCTGTGGTATTATTACACTATTTTAATACTTGGCTATCATCTTTAATGAAATTGATTATTTAGTCGATCTTTTAATTAAGTTTTTGTAATCCATTTCATTTGCAGGCTGTAGACATATCCCCCAACCCAGGGCGATCAGATCCAATGTATATTATATGTTCAAGGAAGAAGTTCAACACTGCATGATTACTACTGACTACTGCATTGGAGAGTCTATTCTACCATTTATGATATTCAATTTTCATACTTTATGGTGTTAGATTTGTTATGGTTTATAAACTTTTATAAAAGGAAAAATTATATTTAATGTGGCTTGTGCTTGATGTTCGGTGTATCTGTGTGCAAGAGCAGTTGTCATGTTAATTTGTTCCAGCCAGGCATCTTCAGTTGGTGGGTTGGGTGAGTACCAATAGACTCACTCATCATCTCCTTATAATATTGATAATATTGAGAATGATATTCATCCCGACAAAACTTCCCGAATTGCTTTCCCGAATCTAACACCGTTAGTTGGATTACCAAATCTAACTATTGAGTTTAAAAGTCTAGCTAGTGGGGTTAAATTCGGGAAAGCAATTCGGGAAGTTTTGTTTGGATGAATATCATTACTCTATAATATTTGGCAAATATGGACTAGCTATTAGAAGTACACTTTAGGTGTGGTTTGAACTTTCAATCTCTCCTTGTGAGGGGGAGTGCGTAGAGCTCTTCAATCTCCTCTTGTGAGGGGGAGTGGGTAGAGTTGAACACAAACGAGCTAGTGGACTGGCCCTACATGAGCCCGTGTTGAGCATCGCATGAAAAGTGCCTGAAACGGGCCCGACACGAGACATGACGCGTGTCGTGCCGGGACTGTTCAAGCATGGTTAAAGCACAGCCCTTTTAATTAAAATTTTATAAAAATTAAAAAACTAAAAAAGAAAATATATAAAAGAAATTATAAAATTTATTAAAATAAATAAATAAAAATTCAAGAATAAAGAAATATTATTAAGCAATTTCTTAAAAAACAAATACTCATAAAAAGTTCTGAACTCAAGTTAAACAAATTAAAATCTACAAATTATATGTAATTTTTAAATTGTAGTTATATTTTACAATTTTTACTAAGATCTTCAAATCTGAGTCTACTAGTCTTTAGGTCTTCAAGTCTTCTATTTGCAGTGTTGAGGTCTCCAAGCTTTTCAGTCTCCAAATTTCCGAATCTCCGAGTTTTCTTGTTTGATCTACAATCTTTTTCTACATGCAGTCTTCGATGTTAATCCACCCCCTGTATTGGATTAGATGGACCTCCATCATATAAACATTGCATAGTCCACCTATGTCATAAATCTGCATTAAACCAATCCTTCAAGTATATGTACATCTCTATTGACTCATGGCTCAAACTGTTTGTTCTCTCGTTAAGTTGTTACCTACACAAAAAGTAGCTTTCGATGCTACCGTGGACATCAGAACGATAAGTAGATCACGAGCCATAGTAGCTAATATGGGAAACCTGTTTTTCTTACTTTTCCACCAATCCAAAATATTCCCGACTCCATCCTTGGGTTATTTGAAGATCATCAAAATGACACTCTATATATGGTTATCAATTTCATTTGTTGAGGCAGAGGGCCTGGAAACATGGTGGGACTTTTTGTTAAGTTTTGAATAAATATTTATAAATTTACCATTTTTTTGTTTTTTGATTTGTACATGTTGCGTGGGAGTTTTTTATGATAATACTTGAATAAAGATGATACATTTCATAAAATAAATCTTTATAATGTTGAAAACAAATAGAATGATTAGTGTTCATATTTTCATCAAACCCTCAATTATTGCAAATGTTCAATCAAATTTAAATATAGGGTCAATCATACAACTAAGCATATGAAGTTCTTGAAGTAAGGAAAAATATTTTAAAGTTTTCTTTTTCATAGCTCCACAAAAATAGGAATAGTAAGGATTTGTTCTATATTTTGCAAAAATCTCACTAATTATTTTTTTTTTAAATTGTTCAATAAGAAGAAGGATAATAAACATAGCAAAGCTCTTACTATATAGAGGGTCCGGGTAAAGGTCGGACCACTTAGGACATTGTATACAACCTTACCTTACCTTTTTTTCACAAGAGGTTGTTTTTACGACTTTAACCCTTGACCTCCAGGTCACATCGCAACAACCTTACCATTTCGCCAAGGCTCTAGGTCACATGGATAATAAACACCGGAGAAAAAATTAGTTCTCACCCAAAACAAAAAAAAAACTTACAAAACATCTTTAATCATTATATAAATTTCTCAATCATTTTATGAAATTTCATAATCAACAATAAATAAATTAATAATAGGTCTATATGGCACAAATATCAGATAAGTAGAATTCCATCTTTTTTTTAATTTTCTATATTTTAGCCTACCTTGATTACATAATTCCCTTCTTCAACTAGTATTAGATGAAATTTCCATAATAATTTTTATTTTATTTTATTAATTCGTGGACAAATAATTTCTAAACCATCTTACACATAAACTCAAAATATGACAAATATATGGCACATGAAAATTTTTTGTCCAAAATGTTGGTAAACTTTACTTATTAATAAATTCTATAGCATTAGTATTAGCGCATGCATTATCTAAAGTAATACAGTTAACTTTATTAATAATATCATAGTCATAAATCATTATTAAAATAAGATTTGCTATATTAAAAGCTATGTGCTAACTTTTAAAATCAAAAAACCATTAATACCTTTCTACAAAACCCAATCTTAACCTATAAAATGTGCGGTAATACATACATAAAAGTCTTGATGTTGTTGTAGTAAAATATGAAATTAATTTTTCTTTTTCTTAATAAAACATTTCAAATGCAATTTTTTTAAAGTAAATCCTCAAAAATCCATGATAAGCCGGTTAATAAATTTGATGAATCATTTTTTTTTATATACCCTTTCATTTCACTAAGGGGGCGTTTATTTAACTGAAAGTGTCCAAAAATCCAAAAGAGGGTTGAAGTCCCACTTCTCCAAACTCGGGGGAGGTGGGGGAAGTTACACTTTTTGTGTTCATTTCCACTGAAGTGAGGAAACACCAAAGCGCCCACTTCCCCCATTTTCTATGTTCATTTAATCGAAAGTGTGATCACTTTGGGCTTCACTTCAGTATAGGGTGTTTCTTTTTATGAAAGTGAGGGAAGTAGAAAGTCATACCAAATCAATTATATGGAAAATCATAATGTTATAAATAGAGTAATGATATACAAACCGAATAGACTTACTGGACGTTTGATATCCATTCAAGTTATCTCGAGATCGTAGTGTTGGTGATCCCAAGAAAAATTTAATGGTTTCAGTCAGTCAATATGCCTATTCGGTTTGTATATCATTACTCTTATAAATATTATTATGAATTTTATTTAGTTTATTACATTATGTCACATTTAAATCCCAATTTTATTAATAAAAATATTAATATTATAAAAGTTATTATAAAAAGTTTCACAAAATCAATTTCACCAACCATGCATAATAACTCACTAAAATTTATTCAGCTTGGGCTTTATTACAGATATATTCCTTTAAAAGGATGAATTTACAAAAGAACCACTTGTTATGCTTTCACCGATGGTTTTCCTTTTTTTTTACATAAATCCCTCATAAATCAAAAATTCAAACAGTTACTTGGACACTATTCATAATAAAAGAAAACTCAAACTCACACAAGTGTATAGTCTCAAACAAAAAGTTCTATCCTCAAACCTCTATTTCCCGTAGGAGCACCCCCATCCACAAAGTTTCTTCTTATTCTTGGAGTTTTTTTACATAAATATCTTGTATAATGATAAATGTTTATTTGACTATATTTTATACTATATTTATGCACACTTAACATGAGATTTTGATAAATTATGACCCACTGGTGCTTAAATTGTGTTGATTTTGTGTAACAAGGCACACTGGGGCCGATACAAGGGTAATTCCAACTTTTGAAGCAATTTTGAGAAAAATCGAGGAAGAGAAGGCTGAAGAAAAGAATCAGACGAACCTGTCTGACAATCAGACGAGACCATCTCGACCATAGGACATTCAAAGCCAAGCTTATAACTCGCCAGAGAACCGGACGAGAGATCAAATGCCCGTCCACTACCTCGTCAAGCACGGGATTGCCCAACAAAAGAATCAGACGGACCTGTCTGACAATCAGATGGGACTGTCTCGACCACAGGATACACAAAGTCCATTGCTTGATTCACTAGAGAACCCGACAGGAGATTAGAGGCCTGTCCACTACCCCGTCTTGCACGGATTGCCCATCAAAAGTCTCATTCTGAACCGTCTATCATCCAGAAAGGACCGTCGGGATCGAGCCTGAACTCAAGTTTACTCAGCTGATTCAGCCCAAAACAAACCCAACTCTCTTCAGATTCGTGGGCCCAAAATGAGCCCAAGTTTACTCAGCTGGTATAGGGTTTTTAGAGACATCTTTGGTTCTTGAGACTCTCTTGGGGGCTCTCCCACTGATCCACCGCCACCATCTTCTATCTAGGGGAAAGGAGAGCTTGGAGGCAAGGGTATCAAGCATCATCTTCAACCCCTTCGACTACGAGGCTTGGAGGGGGTCCTTTCAGCGGTCCGTTCACGTCCCAATGGTGGAAGTAATGGCGTCTCATTTAATGTTTGCTTTTACTTTCACTTGTGTATTGGATTTGTGTTTCCTATTGATGGGGAACTAATTTCCTAGGTATTCAAGCATGTAGAACCCTCATATTCATGTTTTAACTTTGATGTTGGATGTTAATGAAAGTTAGTTACATTTATTATTGAGATCTATTGAGTGTCATTCTTTGAATTTGGGTAATCTAAGTTGCGACAACCCGGATTATCCAATCCGACACACCGGGGGAAGAAGCGAACGCCTCCCCGTGGGCAGGCCTACGTCAATAGAGAGGATTACAATCGCCGAGAGATCGGGCAGTAAGGAGAACTACTCCTTCATACGTATTAATCTTGTAATCCTTCCAAGTAATTGATTCCCTAGAACATCGTCAGTAAGGCCACTAGGTTAGTAATTTATCTCGAGAGTAGGAGTGAAGACACCTGTCACGCCTTGACCCAGATCCCAAGCCTCGGGAACATGCACAGATTGGTCGTACCCAAGTAGGGGCACACCTCATTCGGATACAAGGCCTAGGTAATTCAAGAACAAATAGCAGATAATAATAAATTCAAATAATATAATCAAACAATCCAGAGTTTTACAGCAGAAATAAAAATGAAAGCTTCAATCACCCTATATTTGTAAAGACCCTACAAGGGACCTACAAACATAAGCCTCACGCACAAGAAACACATGAGGTCCTCAAACCTCTGCAATGATGTCCCTATTAGCTCGTATCGCTCTTGAGTCCTAGTCAGCTACTCCTTAGGACATAAAAAAGAAGAGGGAAAGATAAATGGAATGAGCTTTTAAATGGAAAGCTCAATAAGTACCCCCACAGAGAATATAAAGAAGTCACCAATGACAACCAAAGAAAAGTAACCCAAATGAAACATGAAAACACATTCAAGAACAAGACCAAGTCAAACATACAGGGTCACGATCCAAGTCTGCGCCTATCTTATGAACACAATAACACGGTAGGGAGCTCAAATAGTGAACAACAAGGCATCCAAGAAGTACTCGAGTCAGCTCTTGGCAGTCATTAGCCTCAAAGCGACGACCTTAGTCAAAAGCGCGCACTTTGAGTCCGGTACCGCTACTATCACTTATATGTACGTACACGGCTAGTGTATCATCCACTGAAGAGTGGATAGCAAGAGTTTCCTTTATCTGACAGGACTGCAAGACGACCAAGGTGTCCTTCCCCTGGACGCCCACACAAGCTGCAACAAGCGAGAGATTCCACAAGAACAATAAAGAACTGGCACACACCTACCCGGCGGAGTACAGGCTCACGTGTTTCCACGGCTACGTGCTGATCAACGGATAGATATGTTCACCAATCATGAGTTCAAACAATGGACGACAATATCCACAAACCAAACACATACACAGACATGAAAACGAATATCCACAAGGAAAGTGTGAAAGCATGTGTATGTGCAGTCAAAGAAGCATGATCAAAGTAACATTGTAACAACAAAACAAGAAGCACTTAATCAATGGTCAATAAACTATCATCAAATGATAGGGGTGCTAGTCAGAAGTACTTACAGGTACAAGCATGCAATATAAAATACAATGAAGCAATCAATGAAGAAATAACCACAAATTCAATAAACCATCCGTAGAGTGGGTACTAGGCATAAGAAACTTACTCGTATGAGCAGAAGTGTCTAGCAATCAGTTAGTGTCTCTCCTAATGTAACTCTCTGCTCTACACCAATATCTGGAAACCGAAACCCATACTCAGTATGTATATACAAAATATAATCATCCTACGTAATATCGGGCCCATTACTAGGACCCACTATTTCAGTTCTAGCTTAATTATGTCCTAAACCAAGCCTAGGCCTACAAACAACTTGGGCCTATTTCTATTTCAACCAAATTTAGTAAAACTGAATACCAATATTATTATTAGATGGGTTGCAATGCAACTTATACTTAAGGCCTCCACTTTATACTACCTATTCATTGAGTTAAGACTCTTGTAAACCTTTTGCAACTGGACCCAACCTTAGCCTTTTAAATATGTCAATGCCTTATCTCACTATTAGTTATGTGAGATCCATAACCCGCAACCCATCATCATGTATGGTTTACTACTGATCGAACTCAAATGTTTGCATATTACTACTTATATTAATGTGCAGTCAGAAAGAACTGCCAATATCTTCTAATCCAGAAGCCCGATCTTGCTGATCTAAGGTTTTTTAGAAAGTCAAGTTCATAACCTTCTAATGATATAAAAAAACATCTCGATCAGAATACTATAATTAACTAAAATGACCCTCGAGATTGGCAGCCTAAAACAACACGATTTTAGTAGCATATTATGCGCAGTTAGAAAGAATTGTTCATATCTCTTAATTCGCAAGTAAGATTTTATTGATCTAATATTCGTTAGAAAGTTCTTTTCCTAAGTTTTCTAACGGTATATTGTACAATAAAATCATATAAGTATAAGGGACTCAGCTGTCCCTCGAAAGTGACAGGTAGACTGTAGGTCAGAAACTATCATCTTGAAAATAAATTCTAGGTCGCATCTACAGGTTGCCTTAAGTTTATCCATGGTTGATCTATACATTAATTCAAGGGAGAGAGACACGGAAGTACTCACCTTAGCTTTCCGAAGGATCTAAAGTTGTCTCCTCCTGGCGTGACCCTTTGCTCTATGCAGATATCTCTTAGCAAATCCCTCACAAAAGATCACTCAATTTCTTTCCTCACCGAATTGTATCTCAATTATCTCATTGTGTCTCCATAGATGAGAGCATCCTACTCTTACTCTAATTTTAATTGGAGATAGAGGTAAATCGTAAACGGTTTGTAATTTATCTCTATGGGATAAGTCTTTATCCAATTTGAATTCAAATTTTGAACCTTAATTAAATAGGATCTATATTCCAGATAAAGATCAATTATAACCAATTTATAATTATCTCTATGGGAAAAATCTAATTCAAACTCAAATATTGTGTCCTAATCAAATCACAATTCAAGTTTGAGAAAAACATTTTACATTTATCTCTACGAGATAAGTCAAATTCAACTCGAATATTGTATCCTAATCAAATTGTAATCCATAATTGAGATGGAGATTAATCATAAACAATCTATAATTATCGCTATAAGACAAATCCTTTCCAAATATACCCAAAATTGGTTTTAAGCTCCCATGCAAGTCCTTCTCTCTATGAGAGATATACTTTTCAATTAAGTCCAATCTTTTCCTTAAATTACCGCTAGGTCCCTGATAACCCCATTTAACCCTAATTAAGAGATTCATCAATTTAATCCTCCATTTCTAATAAAACCCAACTAAATCCAAGTTTGGGGAATTTCACTAATTAACTAGAGAATAATTACGTAAGAAATAATTTCATAAAATTTTCCGGATTTTACAACACCTTAGAAATCCTTCGTCCAATCGGTTGCAACCATCAATCTTAACATGCTTTATACATCATTATTAAGAATCCATGGGGGATACATTACCTAGATATCCTTCTCCTGATTGATTGCTCTCGCGACTTCATTACACTCACATTTTACTTTCTTCTCTTATATTTATTTCCCTTAGTTTAGAACAACCCACCATCAAATTGTGATTAGATTAATTAATAAACCCCTAGTTATTTTCTAGTTCCTTTTGGTCCTTGAGGTTCGATACCTGACTCGTATTGTCCACTTTATTACTTGACATGACCTGTGCACTTGCGGTCGAAAGCATACGCATTAAGCTCATCATATAGAAATAAAATTCAAAAAAATAAAAGCAGAACACCACATTATAAATATTCCAATTAAATAAATCTTGCAAGTTTACCTTCTCATTGCCTTCCTTGAGTGCAAGTATACTTTTCAATGATCCTAATTACAAAGATTTTAGCAACATAAATAACAAAATCAATCAAACAAAACATTAAACATTATAACAACATAAATAATCAATACTATGCATTCAAACAAAGCATGCCCATACAAATTAAACATTAACATTCAACTGTTATAACCACATCCACGTCTAGGGAATATAACAACAAAGCATTCAAGTAAACTAAAATATTTGGAAAATAACCAAAGCAAAGCATTCAACATAGCATCAATTAATTTGTCCACCTAAGTCACGGCTATACATAAGAGCATTGTAATTCTTATTGCCCAGAAACCCTTCTCTCAGCAATAAAGTGGTTGACAAATCTCTTGCGTAAAGGTGGGTTTCTCATTTAAATTTCTTTGGCAAGGTTCCTATTGGCGAGCAGTGTTACATAAACCATCTCCATATCTTCCTCACCATACCTCTCCACACTCCATAGAGCTTCAATCAGTTTATCCTTTCAAGTTTTCTTTTTGGTCTCCTTAATTGAAGTGGCTATATCACCAGTCCTCTCAATAAGGTTATTCATCACAACATCCTTAGTGGTGGCCCTTGATGCCCAAGCAGTCCTCATGTTGGGGTTGCTTGAAAAGGACCTTGGTTGTTCTTATTATTGATCATTTTCCTCTAAAGGTTTTGAGTACATTGTATCAATGTTATCAGGTTGGTTGTCAGGTATCGGGTCTGCGACACCAAATTGATGGAGGATATTTCACGCATAATCAGTTGTTGTATAATTGTCACCACACACCAATCGAAGCTCATCAAAGAATGATGCAAGCTTGTTAAGATACTCCTTTGCTTTGGACTGTACCTATGAAGACATTTTGATAGTTAAGAAAACAATGAGAATATGTTGATTAAGTAATTAGTAAGTATAGCTCATATATCTCCATATATGTTCGGTAGGTTTTGTCCTCGAGTACCAGTATCCTGTGCACATTGTTCCAATGGACGTCGCTCTGATTCATAAGCTTCTTGATATCTTGATACTTTTACTTCAATGTTCGCATGTGGTTCTTCATTTTATCTCCATCAATGCAAGCCAAGGGAAACCTATTGTTGACGATGTATACATGATGAGTGCATAAAATACATATTTTCATATCATATTTACATGTACTTCGCATATCCTTTTCTATGGTTTGTTCCATTTTTTTCTCTATTGGGTTGTTTTGTGTGGTTGGAAAAATAATCAGGCACTCAGGAAAAAAGAAGCAAATTCCGTAGCTATTCGGAGCAAGAAGGGCTGAAACAAAGAGTAACACAGGTATGTGGATTCATACGCAGATAAACTTGAGATCGAGCTCAATTTTCAGGGACATAGCCGTGTGTCAGATGACACGGCCGTATATCAGATGGTACAGGCGTGTGGCAGCTGTGTACAAGACCGTGTAAGTGTTGATACCGCGTGAAACAATTCCAGAAAACTCTAGAGAGATAAACGCTCATGCACACGCCCTCCTACACAGGCGTGTGGCACAAAATCCAAGTCTATAAAAGGCCATCGGTTTGATTTTGAAAAGGGAATTTTTGGCATATCTTCGACCGATGACTAGGTTTTCGGAGAGAATAAAGGCAGAGGAAACACCGAGCCAGGAAGTTTATGATTATCATTATGCCTTCCTCTTTTATCTTTGTGATGTTTGTTCTTAGTATGAGATGCTAAACCTTTTTTGGTACCTTGGGTCCTTGAACCTTAGGATGAACTTTTGATTAATTTTTATTTTAATACTAGGTTTCCTTTTGATTATTCTTGCGAATTATTTGTGTGTGCTTAAATCTTGTAGTTTGTTAGTGCCAAAGCGTCAACCACATAATTAGAGTTGCTTGATGCATGATGAGAGATCGCGGCCAAGCTAGATCCTACGCAGCTGTACCTCACTCTTCGGATTAGGGTAAAATCTAATAGTGGGAACTACATAATTCACACTCATAGAAAGTATAATGCGGTCATATGGAGAAGTTGTTATACGTGACTATGGTTTGGTTGCTGAGAGATCTGGAACAAACTAATTTAGGGCTCTCTATGGTCTAGGAATATCGACTCGGTAACCTGTATTAGAAAATTAATTTCAAGGGAGTCTTAGGGGGATAGAGATCTAAGGCACCTGCTCTCTTGACTGACTACCCTAGCTTGCCAACTATCACTTTAGTTTAGTTCTTTTTAGACTTTTAGTTAAGATTAGATCACCCTCTATCTTTTGAGGCTAGATAATAGAGTTTTAGTGAGTACTTGTGCCAGTCCCTGTGGATTCGACTACCCTACCATTAGGGTACTTTACTACTTGAGCGGCTCCATGCACTTGCAAATAGCATTATTCATCGCATCAAGTTTTTGGTGCAGTTGCCGAGGACCGGGGTTCTAGGAACATTAGGGTTTTATTATTCTAGCCATTTTAATTATTAGTTTATCTTATTCTGTCTCTTGTTCACCTGAATTCCCTTATTTGATCAACTATGTTGTCCTTTGTAGGGGACAGTGGATACAATCAGTATTGCATATTATATTATGATAACCACCACTAGTTACCGCAATGAAGTGAGCTTGGGAAAATTCAAAGAAGTCGAGGAATTCGATCTAGAAGAGGACCTGCACACATTCGAGAAGAACACAAGCCTTTTTATACATTTAGGCTCGAGTGCGGTACGCTTTATTGAGCAACTCATGTCCGTATCCACGAATTCAATGAACCAGGAATCCCTGCCCAACAATGAGGTGGAATGAAAAGAATGTTCAAACAGAGCATCATAAGAAGAATACGGGGAAGTTATCTCATGTGAAGATCTTGATAAGGAGACCTGGGTGAAACTGAAGCCATCTATTCAGGAACCCTCAGATCTGGAGTTAAAGCAACTACCGACATATCTTTTGTACGCCTATCTGAAGCCAGAGGCCAAACTTTTGATCATTATTGCTGCTAATTTGGAAATAGATCAAAAGGAGAAGTTGCTAGAAGTTTTGAGGAGGCAAAAAAAAGAAATAGCTTGGAAGATAACTAACATACAGGGGATCAACCCCTCATTCTATACACACAAGATCCTCATGGAGGATGACTTCAAACCCAAGGTGCAACACCAGCGGAGATTGAACCCCAACATGAAAGAAGTAGTGAAGGCGGAAATGAAGAAATTACTAGAAGCCGGGGTGATATACCCCATTTATGACAGTGCTTGGGTGAGTCCATTTCAATTAGTTCCAAAGAAGAGTGGCATGACAGTAGTGAGAAATGACAAGAATGAGCTAATACCAACAAGAACTATCACTGGATGGAGAGTATGCATCGACTATCGAAAGCTCAATAATGGCACACATAAGAATCACTTCCCATTACCCTTCATCGACTAGATGCTGGAGCTATTATCAGGCCATATGTACTATTATTTACTGGATGGGATATTTGGTTACTTACAAATTCCTATCACTCCTAAGGATCAGGAGAAGCCCACGTTCACATGCCCGTATGGTATATTTGCTTACCGCTGAATGCCTTTTGGTTTGTGTAATGCTCCTGCTACTTTCCAACGTTACATGATGTCCATTTTTGAAGACTTTATAGAGGATATTATGGAGGTCTTCATGTATGACTTTTCTGTTTTTGGAGATTTATTTGATTTATGCCACCATAAGTTAGAAAAAGTACTGCAGCATTGTGAGCAAACAAACTTAGTTTTGAGTTTGGACAGTGTCATTTTATGGTTCAAGAAGGTATAGTGTTGGGACATAGAATCTCTAGACATGGGATAGAGGCAGATAAGGAAAAAATCGAAACCATTGAGAAACTACCACCCGTATCAGTCAAAGCCATTAGAACTTTCCTAGGACATGCCAGCTTCTATCGCAAATTCATTAAGAACTTCTCAAATATCTTCAAATCATTAACTAAGTTGTTAGAGAAATAGGCTTTCACTATTTTGAAAAAAGGTCTGATTAATGCTCCGATCATGGTGGCCCCGGACTGGAGTTTACCTGTTGAACTAATGCGTGATGCTAGTGACTTTGCAGTTGGTGCCATTTTAGGGAAAAGGCGGGACAAACATTTAAGGCCGATCTATTGGCCAGCTAAATATTGGCGGATGTACAAGAAAACTACACCACAACAGAAAGGAACTACTGGTTCCATCCTTACTTAATATTATCTGATAGGGATGAAAGTAGAAAGACACGTGGCACTTACCCAAGCAAGCCACATGTCAAGGTGACAAGGCAAAATCCTCTAGTACTAGCGTATTGGATCACTCCAATAGAGCCCTCTCACCCAGATCAGATCGATACGATACGATGCGTCTTATCGATCTGATGCGTAAAACCGATATATCAGAATCATTGTGAAACTCATCCGGATCGGAAAGAACTCCACTAGCCCAACACGTGTCAATCAGAAAAGGTACTCCTGGATTGATAATTATTCGTGTCGGTTCCATCATTCTAGAAGAGATACAGCTACAGACAGCCTGGCCTTTTAGAAGAGTTACAACCGAGAGCAAAATTTCGGTCGATTAGGCGGCACTTAGCTCGCCCTTGAATGACGGGCGGTACCGGCAAACACGTGACTAAATTGAGAAACGTGCTCAGCACGCAACCTGCGCCTATAAAAGGCAAGGTTCACAACTCATTTGGATAAGTTAAATCCTAGCAAATAAGCTCACTTGTCAAATCACGATCCATTCTCTCTCTCCTCTTCCTGCTTTCCATTTGGGGAATTCTTGTAAGATCTCTTGTACATTTAATGATTCATAGTGAGATCTCTCTTTCCCATGGTTTTTTCCACGTTGATTAGGGGGTTTTCCACGTAAATCTGGTTTCTCTCTTATTCTGTTTGGATTCTTATTCGATTTCTCACTAAGATAGCCACCCAATCAATATAAATTCAATGGTTAGGTTGAAATTGGGTTCTCAATCCGATTTTAGCTCTAACAGTTTGGCGCCGTTTGTGGGGAGGCTTTGAACGAAAAGTCCATGGCTACTACACTGAGGAAATCAAAGAGATTCCAAGCCCAAGGAGGAAAAGGAACATTAGCCACAGCTCCAGTTGAAGGTATACCACCTCCGGGAGTTGAGGTTCCCGGAGCAAACATTGGAGCTCAGAATGATGCTGATTGCGTCAGTAGGATGGCGCAAGCGATCGAAGAGTTGAAACAGGCTCTTCAGGAAGCACGTCAGCGAGCTTCTCAAACTACTGTCCCTCATGATGGACAACCCCTCAAGGAAAGTGGAGTAAAGAAGGCAGCCCACTCTCCTAGGCACCAAACACATTCTCCTATGAGACACCGGAGTAGGAATCTTCTACTAGAAGCTCAAATCCAGCACATCGGCATCGGGATCGTCATATTCGAGAGGATGTGATCAGAGATCGGAGAAAGAGGGAGGTTTCTCGTCTTCCAAAATGGTCGACCGATTGGAGGCGTAGAGCCCGATCACAAACACACCGATACCGGGGAGGATATCATTCACCAGATCGATGTTATTTCCCTCATGACCGATCTCCACATCATCTGCATTCCAGACGCCGATGTCCTCGACACGATTCACCATATCGCCGTTATTCATCCCCACGGCGATATATGTTAGAGAGGGAAAGAGTGCAACAACTTGTCTCACATGTCACTTCTCCCTTTATAAGGAAAATTTGGGAAGCCCCCTTTCCTGAACATTTCAGACCTCCGAATGTTCATCATTATGATGGGACATCTGATCCCCAGGAACATCTGGAGAGTTATTGTGATGAGATGATAGTCAATCGAACCACTGAGGCCGTTATGTGTCGAACCATTAATGACTCCCATGATTGGTTTAGGGGAATTCCACCAGGAACCATACATAGTTTTCAACAACTTTCTGACCTCTTTCTTTGCAACTTTGCCAGTAACAGGAGATTGAAGAAAAATCCTATAATGTTGCTAGGATTCAGGTAGAGACCGGAAAAGAGTCTACGCGGTTACATAAGCCGCTTTAATAAGGAGATCAATGGCATGGTGGACATCAACTCTGCAATAGTTGTGAGAATAGCTGTGAAAGGGTTGAAGGATGGTCCCTTTAAAGATTCCCTGACCCAGGAGCCCCCAGCTTGTCTTTCGGACTTCCAAGCCACAGCTGCAAAATACATAGCCTTTGAGGAGATGAAGGCTAAGTGGCAAGAGAGTGACCTTTTGCAAATGAAGGAGATGAGAAAGAAGAACCACCACCCACAACTGTACAGAGAATGGAAAGAAGTAGCTCCAAGAGGTGATAAACCTTGATGAGAAGGAGGCCTCCACAACATCTAAGATATGATCCTGACAGAACAGAGAAGTATCATAATCACTCCATTCTCAACACTTCAGTGGAAGATATTTTATTCCAAATTCAGGATCAGAAGATATTGAAGCCCCCACAACCAATAAAGGACAATCCAAAAAGAAAGAAGAGTAAAAAGTTCTGCAAGTTTCATCAGGATAAAGGGCATTTTACTAATAAGTGTATCTAATTGAAGAATGCCATTGAAGGTCTTATTAGGGAAGGCAAATTAGATCAGTTTTTGCAAAAGGAGCAGGAAACTGAACACATCCCTCCTCCACAACACATTGTCTCAAGCGACACACATGTGATAGTGATCGCTGGAGGTCCGGGGTGCGGCAGGGAGAGCTCCAAATCAAGGAAAAATTATGTGAGAATGGTGGGATCCGTGCAGAATGTCACATCCTTGAAGAGGCCCCGTACCCCCATACAAATCTGTTTCTCAGATAAAGATTTGAAGGGTGTTCACCACCCCCACGATGACGACGCTCTAGTGATCACCGCGCAGATCGAAATTTTCACTGTTGAGCTAGTCCTCATCGATACCGGGAGTTCGGTAGATATCATATTCTCTTCTGCTTTTGACAGGATGAAATTTTCCGTTGAAAATCTGAAACCAATAAAGTCTTCTCTCATCGGGTTCAATAGCAGCCCTCTACAACCTGACGTTATGATTTCTCTACCTTTGACTCTTAGCACTCCCCCGAGAACTACTACTGCTCTCATTAACTTTTTAAATGTTCGATGCCCTTCGAGCTATAATGTTATCATTGGGAGGCCATCGATCAATCAGTTGAAAGCTGTGTCTTCAACTTATCATATGGTGGTCAAATTTCCAACTATCAATGGTTGCGGTGAAGTGAAAGTCAACCAACTGGCTTCTCGCTAGTTCTACTCCACCATACTCAAAGGTCATGGCGAGGGGAGTAGCCGATCGGGGGAAGCACTTACTATGGAGGACATACAACATGAAGACGACGAATGGGAGAAGCATCGTCCTACTCCGGTTGAGGAGCTGAAAGTCATACCTTTGAAGGAGGAATAGCCAGAATGCACTATTCAAATAGGAGCAAATCTCCCATCTGACCAGCAAGAAGAAATATTAAACCTCCTGAGGAGCAATTCCGATGTATTCGCTTGGACAGCTGAAGAGATGCCGGGAGTCCCATGGGAGGTCATTGAACATCGACTCAATGTCGATCCAGAGCACAAACCAGTCATACAAAAGCAATAAAGTTTCTCTCCTGATCACCTCCAGGCTGCTCAAGAAGAAGCGGACAAAATTCTAAAAGCAGACTTCATTCGAGAGGTGTATTACCCTAGTGGTTATCAAATGTTGTACTGGTCAAAAAATCCACAAGAAAGTGGAGGATGTGTGGATTTTACTGATTTGAATAAAGCATGCCTAAAGACTACTACCCTCTGTCTCTCATCAATAACTTAGTAGATTCTACATCAGGGTATGAAATGCTAAGTTTTCTTGATGCATATTCTGGGTATAATTAGATCCGAATGGCAGAATCCAATGTGGAGAAAACCTCTTTCATCACCAAAAGAGGAACATACTGTTATAAGGTCATGCCATTTGGTGAACAAAGTCTTCAAAGACCAGATCGGGAGAAATGTGGAAGCATATGTTGATGACATCTTGGTGAAGAGCAATAGGGCCGAACAACATATCGCCGATCTGCAAGAAACTTTTGCTGCACTTCGGGCACACGGGATGAGCCTCAATCCCAATAAATGCACGTTCGGAGTCCGATCTGGAAAATTTCTAGGATTCATGCTCACACATCGGGGAATTGAAGAAAATCCGGAGAAGATACGAGCAGTCCTAGAAATGAGATCCCCAAGAACAATCAAGGAAATACAGAGACTTAATTGCCAACTTGCAGCCTTGGGGAGATTTATTTCGAAGTCAGGAGAGAAGAATCTTCCCTTCTTCCGAGCATTGAGAAAAGCTCCCAATGTTGAATGGAATGAAGAATGCGAGAAAGCATTCATACAGTTGAAAGAATATTTGCAATCACCAGCTTTGTTGGCAAAGTCTCAACCGAGGGAAGAGCTTTATGTTTACTTATCTGCAACCGGCGCCGCTTGTCACTTCGGATTGATAAAGATTCAGGATAATTTGTAAAAACCAGTGTACTACACAAGCAATGTCCTCACCGATACTGCATCAAGATATCTTCCCCTTGAAAAATTGGCCTACGCTTTAGTGGTTTTCGCTCGTCGACTCCACCCTTATTTTTAGTCACATCGGATAAGGGTGTTGACCGATCAGCCATTAAAGCAGATCTTACATCGGTCAGGCACATCGGGACACCTCGCCCGATGGGTACTTGAACTTGCAGAATATGATATCAGCTATGAGTCGCGTACTTCTATAAAAACACAAGTAATTGCACACTTCATTGCTGAGCTTACAACCACCACTAATGATGATCCTTCAAACATCAAACTATCTGAAACAAGGAACAACTCTTCATCCCAATGGGTTCTACACACAGATGGATCCTCTACAGGAGACAGTTCGGGAGGACGACTGATCCTGCAGATGGTGACTGCAGGATCAGTCATCCTCCACAAGAGCCCAAAGAAGCTCGAAGGATCACCATCAGAGCTTTACGATATAGTGTGGTGGATGGACAGCTCTATAAAAGATCCTTCACCCTCCCTCTGTTAAAATGCCTCGGACCATCAGAATCAGAATATGTCCTTCGAGAAATCCCCAAAGGAATAGCTGGGGATCATTTGGGAGAAAGAGCATTGAGTCACAAAGTTCTGAGACAAGGATATTATTGGCCAACATTGAATAAAGATGCTATTGAATTTGTCAAAAGTGTGATGCTTGTCAATGCCACTCTAATATTCAACGGCGTCCCCCGATACTACTCACCGCAGTCGTGAGTACGAGGCCTTTTGCTCTATGGGGGGTAGATATACTTGGGTCATTCCCTGTACCTGCCCGATAGATGAAATTCCTGATTGTGGCAATCGACCACTTTACTATGTGGGTAGAGGCAGAACCACTTGCGTCGATCACAGGGAAGGCTTGCCAGAGTTTTCTATGGAAATCCATTGTTTGTCGTTTCGGCTTACCCGTGGCTATCATCACGGACAATGGTCGTCAGTTCGACAACCCTGCCTTCAAGAAGTTCTGCACGGATCTTGGTATAGAACCAAGACTTACTTCTGTCACTCATCCGCAAGCAAATGGACAAGTGGAAGTGACCAACAGAACTCTCCTTCATAGTCTGAAGATAAGAGTCCTCAGAAATGGGTCGAACTGGGTAGAGGAAATTCGGAGTACCCTATGGGCATATCGGACGACTGCTCGAACCCCGACTGGTGAGACTCCATTCGCATTAGCGTTTGGAGTCGAAGCTGTGCTCCCAGCAAAAATCAATTTGCCCATACCAAGAACACAATCCTTCGATCCAATAAGCAATAAAAAACAGCTCCGGGTCGAGCTTGATCTTCTTGAAGAAAAAAGGGATTGTGTTAATGTTCGAGCAGCAGCATACGGGCAAAAAGTCAAGAGATACTATAATGCCAAGGTGAAGGAGGTGACCGTCAAGGTTGGAGATCTTGTACTGAGAGAAAATATCTTTCAAGGCAACAAAAGTTGGACAGGGAAGCTAAATACCAATTGGGAAAGCCCATATATTGTGTAAGAAATTGTAAGACCTGGTACATATTGGCTCTCAAAAATGGATGGGCGCAGACTCAAACGTCCATACCATTCAGAACATCTATGGAGGTACTATCAATAAAATCAGTTACTTCCCATACATTTATACTTTCTCCTTTTCTACTTCGTTTCTAGAAAATTCATTTAACGATGAAGAAGAAGGGAATCCACACCAAGAGCTATACTGGTGCCAACAGGCTATACCGGCCTCAACGGACCATACCGGTCCCAACAGACCATACCGGTCCCAACGGATCATACCGATCCCAACGAACCATACCGATCCCAACAGATCATACCAGTCACAACGGATCATACCGATCCAACGGACCATACTAGTCCCTACAGACCATACCGGTCTACAACATCAACAGACCATACCGGTCCCAAGAAGTCAACGGACCATATCGGTCCCATAAAGAAGATAATCATATCGATCCTTCGCTACAAAAGATTATTCCGGTCAGCTACAAGAACAAACCATACCGGCTCTCAATAGAAGCGAACATATCGCTCCACCACATCAACCAATCATAATCATTCCATCATCTAAAGAGTTATCACACAAATCTGTCACATCGACGAATCACATCAACTTCATACAAGCAAGACGAAGTACTACATTTCAGCAGCAATATAACAACTCATCGCTTTGGAAGGAAAATAAGAGAGGAAGATTCATTCAACACAAGAATACTTAAGTGATTCAAACACGAAACAATCAGAAAGAAACGGATTGATATAAAGAAAAGTCCACTGATCAAAAATACGAAAGTACAAGGGAGATAAGGGAATTAAGAAGAATCAGAGGAATCAAAATCAGAAACGCCATCTGGAATTTATGCAGGAGAAGCTGCAAGCGCCGACACCTTCTGACACCTATTAGTCCCAAGAATGTGGACTTCAAAACATACGTCCTCTCGAAGGACGAAAACAAAGAGATCTCCTTATTCTAATCGATGATCTCTCACGAAGTCCTCCCAAATTGCCGCTGAAACAAAATTCTCCTAGTTACGACAAAGCCGGTGACAATATTACTGACCAAAAATTTTCGCTTGGCCCCCGCAGTCTAACGGGTCCTTCCTCAAAGATCATCCTCAAATGACCCTGAAAAGCCCTCGGAATCCATAGACGATGGAAGTTGTCTCCGGCGCAGAAGAATTTATAAAAGGAAGGGCAGCTATTATCACCCATGATGACAGGAAGAATGATCCAAGAGAACCATCACCGTCTCTATTTATACTACAGTTCTTACAGGAAATCAAAGGCAGTTAATGTGCGCCCAAAATATTGAGAGATACCAGACGCTTCATTTCAAACCAACGGGAACGCCTTTTGACTCCTCGTAGAGAATGTTTTATTAAAACTGCTTTGGAAAAGCATCAGAATTTAAGGCTCAATAAAGGGAAATAACTGCTCCTGTTTCCAAGAGTAATTTAAGTCGAATTGAGGCAAAAACGAAGAACCCGTCGCCTTGCAACGCTTTTCTACCTACTCACATGAGATGATCCAAAAACATATCTGATCCGATGTCAACATCAAAACAGCAAATATCATCCGATCTAATATAGAGTATTTGGAATGGATAGATGCCCAAAACATTACCCGATCCGATATGAACTCTCAGAAACAGATCGGCGTTGGACAAATCATTCTTTAACAAATATCAAAAATAAATCAAATAGCAAGTCCATTCATTTCTGAAAAAGAAGGAAAAGAAGGAAGAGGGGACGAAAAGATAGTCAGAATGTTCTTACAAAAGACACAATCAGAACAAGCTTTACAATTATGATCAAGCCTTAACAACAAAATGAAGAACCACAAAAATGACTACAAAATTTTCCCTTAAACAAGGTCCCAACTTTTTAATTTAGTTGCGCTCTTCCTACGGGCCTCTGCGTGTCGCAATTCTTCCAGAGCTTCTTCAGATTTCTTCGCCCGATCGTTTAAGATCTTCTCCTGAACCGCCTTCAATTCTTCAATTTCACTTCTGAGCCATCTTACTTCGGGTCGATCTAGCAAAATGAAAGAAAAGGGAAAAGGATCAGAATAGCTCTCAGAAAGATCGGACCAGAAGCAAAGAAACAAAAATATTGATTACTTCTACGACATCCGATGCGCAAGCTAACCTTCCCTCCTAGGCACAACAGTGGATGTGTCCGCTTGATTTGTCTCCAGAGCTTTCTTTCCGATTGGATTAGCATAAGTGGCTTAGATCAATTAAGAGAAAGAAAAGTAAAGAGGCATTCAACTAAATATCAGAGAGAGTAAAATTTGAACATATATGTACCGGTTGTCGCATCTTCTTCGATCTCGATGACAGCTTGAAGAGTTTCATCGGGAGGTACATATCCCCTCTCTTCATGGATTGCTTCCAGATCTGGTATAATTGCTTCAAGGATCAGATCTGGACCCGGTGTGACTATTTCACATTCTGGAGTTTTTTCCGGATCCGATATGGTCGATGGAGGGATTATCTTATTGGAGGCATCCTTGTTCGATATGACTGCAGCATGAACTTCCTTCAAGAAAGGGACATCAAGCCTCATTTCTTCAGGAGCAGAATCTTTGTCTCCTTCTTCCCCTCCTTGACATTTCTCGAAGTATAGCTCAACCGCTTCGTTATAGGGAGTTCGATGAAAGTTCACTAAAGGGTCGAAAGAGTGGATACTGCCCAGAATTGAATAAACTTCTGATGATATTCTGCGAACTTCGTCATCAGACAATTCTCTCTTTTATGCAGCAGCTAATTTTTCTTCCAGTTTCATGGACTTTTTCCAACTCTTATTCAAGTTCAATCGCAGCGATGACAGTTCATTGTTAGTATCTTCCTTCAACTGCTGCGTGTGAAGGATATCGCTTTGAGCACGAGACAAAAGATTACCTTTAGCTTTCAACTATTCAGACAACCGATCATTATCTTCTTTCAATTTACCAACTGATTTTTCAGCAGCTTCGAGTTCACTCTCAAGACACCCTTCATCTCTCTTTCAGAGCAAATATCTCGTTCAAGAGAGATACATTTTCCGAAAGTTTCTTCTTCTCACTGACAGCAGAATCTCTCTCATCCTTGGATTGGACCAAATCTTGTCTCAAACCGGTAACAGTTTGCTCAGATAGAGAAAGAGAAGCCTGCAAAATCTCGTAGTCGATCTTCAGTGCAGCGTTTGCTCCTTCGAACCTCCATAACTCGGCAGTAATGGAATCTTTCTCCCCATTCAGTTTAGCTATTTCAGCATCTTTGAGGGAAAGGCTTTCTAGAAGCTTTTTATTTTTTTCTTCCAACTTGGAGATACGAGCCTTCATCTCAGGATCTCCTTGCTCGCAGAATCTCGCGATTCGTTTTCCCCATAGAGCAGTCTGCGAGAAAAATTCTCATTTAGAGAAGCAAGGTATAAAACTGTATTGTTGACGAACGAGAAGGTAGAAAACATACTGAAGCAAGAGACAAACGAAAATGAGCGCAGGACTCATCCAGACTAAACTGATTGAGATGATTATTAATGTTATCTTGTCTCCAGGAACGAAGGGAACCCCTAACAAGTCTAGTATCGAAGGGTAAGACATTATCTTTTCGGTAGATCATCCCCCGAATCTTAGGTTCCTGAGCGTTCGGACCACCGACAGGAAGATTTACAGTTCCAATCGCTTTTGAAATCAAAGTACGCAGAATGAATCAACCGATATCCGAAAGATTAAACAGAAAGAATCTAGGAAAGGAAAAAGAAACAAAAATATTACCACGATCCCGGCTACTGCTGGCTCTGGCTCCCAAAGGAACGCCTCTTCTCGACCAGACTCGACCGCCTACACTCGACACATCGGGAATTTGAACATCGAAACCCGATATGATAGGGAGAGAATGAGGAGGAACAACAGACACATCAGGAACTGAAACATCGGAATCCGATGTAACATGAAGAGAAGAAGAAAAGATAGCGGGCCTTTCTTGAGAAGGACCAGTCGAGACTTCAACAACACCCTCCGATGCAACATGGACAGGCGGAACAGAATCAGAATTGAGTTTCTCCGCAGCCTTCACTAACCGTCTCCTTTTTACAATTGGAACATCGGTAGGGACGGGAGGAGGAAGGCTAGCAACAATAGGAGCCACCACTGTCTCGAAATTAATAGTAGCATCAGATCCAGTCCTTTGACTCGCACCAGGTTGTCGAGAAGGAGCATCATTAGATTGGGTCTTCTCGACCTCCCTGCTTTCTGGAATGGGAACTTCTTCGCTCGAGGTTTTTTTTCCCTTTCATTTTTGACTTGTCTGAATGAGAAATAGCCCGCATCCTTTTGGCCAATGTCTTCGGAGCCATATCGTAGTCTGAAAAAGAAAAATAAAGAAGCTAATCAAGATCAACGGATTGAAGCCATTAAGTGATGTGAACAGGAATTTTGAAATAACCCTACCTAAAGCTAAATATAGCCCACACTCTTGAAGATGTTTATCAGACATAAAGGATTTATCTAATGGAGTATTGCGGAACTCCTTGAATTTTTTGAACCATCCCTCTTCAACCTATGTTAACTTCTCTTTGGAGACCGCGTGAGCTTAAGGAGTACCCCATTTGGTACTAAAACCCCAACTTTCACTATTAGAGACAAAAAAGTATTTGTTCTTCCAGTCTTTGATCGAATCTGGAACAGAGCCAAGAAAGACTCTACCTTGCTTGGCCCCGAAATAAAACTAGTCGGATTGCCTATCTTGGTTAAGACTGAAGAGGAGGCTGAATAGATGAGCAGATGGTTCAACTTGGCAAAGAATTGAAACCACAACGAAACCACAAAGGACCCTCCAAGAATTTGGAGTCAACTGAGAAGTATTCAAACTAAAATGACAAAAAATGTCTATGAAGATCTGTGGAAAAAGCAGTCTAAGACCGGCTATCAAGGCATCTTGATAAACAACCAGATCTCCTCCCTGAGAAGGAGAACAAGCATGCTTAGAAGGGGAAGGAACTCTATAAGAAATACTAGGAGAGGAAAGATGATATCTTTTCGATAAGAGTATTAACGAAAGAAAAGGAACAACGCTTCGGATCTCAAGCGAGCTTTGGCATCGTGAAAACCAACGAATGAAACCCTAAACGAAGAAGGTCCAAACTCAAGAAGAAAGAAGAAATCTCATACTTGGAGTGAATAAGATCCTTCTAAGAACCAAGAGATCGATGACTTTTTGAGGAAGAGACAAAACGAATCAGTAAACAAGACAAGGAAATCTTGGCAGAAAAAGTTTCTCAAATGATTTTGAGATTCAAATTGGTCTCCTCAATGGTTTTTAAGAATGGAGTCGACGGTCAAGATCAGTTCCAAAACCATACGAAACCCTCCATCTAACGGTTAGGAATGGGTAAAAATTCCAGCATTTCCAATTCTTGATGCGTCAAAGATGAAAAGTTGATGTCATCATAAACCCTACGTCACAATAGCCCCCAGAAACTGTATTTTGATAATGAGAGATGACAGATAATCAATGCCAAACAGTGAACCATTAAAGCCTGGGAGGCGATAAAGACCCCCTTACCCCTAAAAGGAGCGGTCATGCACAGATTCCAAAATAATCTGCATGCCTGATTCGCCAGATCGGACAAAATCATCGAATTAAATATCCGAGGAAACAAGAAAGGAATGTTGGAATAAATAAGACGCAGAAGTACAGTACAGAGAGAAGAAGAATTGTTAAATGAAGACACTGGAGCAGATATCGACATGGTAGACCCTAGAACGATCTGATCACAGCAATGCTTAGCTTCATTAACTCGAACAATGATCAAAGGATATTTGATCATCTTTCAAATTAATTCGCAAGCATACTTGATGGGGGACTATTGATAGGGATGAAAGTAGAAAGACACGTGGCACTCACCCAAGCAAGCCACATGTCAAGGTGACAAGGCAAAATCCTCTAGTACTAGCGTATTGGATCACTCCGATATAGCCCTCTCACCTAGATCAGATCGATACGATACGATGCGTCTTATTGATCCGATGCATAAAACCGATATATCAGAATCATTGTGAAACTCATCCGGATCAGAAAGAACTCCACTAGCTCAACACGTGTCAATAAGAAAAGGTACTCCTAGATTGATAATTATTCCTGTCTGTTCCATCCTTCTAGAAGAGATACAGCTGCAGACAGCCTGGCCTTCTAGAAGAGTTACAGCTAGAGACTGCTCAGTCGCTTAGCTGGTGCTTAGCTCGACAGACAGCTGGCAAACACGTAACTAAATTGAGAAGCGTGCTTAGCACACAACCCACGCCTATAAAAGGCAAGGTTCACAACTCATTTAGACAAGTTGAATCCTAGCAGCGAAGCTCTGCCCAATCGGAATCAGGATCCATTCTCTCTCCCCTGTTCCTGCTTTCCATTTAGGGAATTCTTGTAAGATCTCTTGTATATTTAATGATTCATAGTGAGATCTCTCTTTCCCGTGGTTTTTTCCCCTTTGATTAGGGGTTTTTCCACGTAAATCTGGTTTCTCTCTTCTTCTGTTTGGATTCTTATTCGATTTCTCACTAAGATAGGTACCAATTAATGTATATTCAATTGTTAGGTTGAAATTGTGTTCTCAATCCGATTTTTGCTCTAACATTATCTAAAGTCATCGTTTATACCGACCATGCAGCTATGAGATATTTATCAAATTAGGTTGATGCTAAACCTCGCTTGATCCATTAGATATTATTATTACAGGAATTTGATCTGGAAATTAGGGATAAACGAGGTCCCGAAAATGTAGTAGCTGACCATCCGTCAATACTAAGACTAGAAGGATCCTTCCAAGCCAAAGATGAAGAATGGGAGGTGGATGATGCTTTTCCCGATGAGTAGCTCTATCGTGTAGACGAAAAGGAGGATAATAAGATCCCATGGTTGACTGACTTTGCCAATTATTTAGTAGCAAGTGTTTTGACAAAAGGTTTGACAATTAAAGAAAGGAGAAAATTCTTTTGGACCTGAGACACTACTTGTGGAAAGACCCATACCTATATAAAGTTTTGGCTAACCAAATAATCCGAAGATGTGTATCTCATCAAGAAGATCGAAAATTCTGAACCATTGCCATGCTAGCTCAACAGGTGGGCACTATAGTACAAATTAGACGGCATAAAAATTATTAGCATCAGGGCTTTCTGGCCAACGTTGTTCCAAGATGCACGAAAGTTTATAAAGGCGTATAACAGATGTTAACGCACACGGTACATTTCCAAATGGGATAAGATGAGTCAATATCTAATCCAACAGTGTGACATATTTGATGTATGGGGGATTGACTTCATGGGACCTTTCCTAACATCCGACGGGAATAAGTACATTCTCATAGCGGTGGATTATGTATCAAAAAGGGTGGAAGCTTAGGCATAACCAATGAATGATGCCATTGTGGTAGTCAAATTCTTCAAGAAGCTATTCTCTCAATTAGGGACACCACGAGCCATCATTAGTGATCAAGAGACACACTTATGTAATACCCAACTAGAGAGAACCCTCAAGAAATATGAAGTATCTAACCAGAAATTAAGCGCATTTTGTAAAAGACAGTCCAACATAACAGACAAGACTAGTCAGAAAGGCTAAATGACGTGCTCTGGCCATACACAACAACATACAAGACTCGGATCGGAACCACTCAGTATAGATTGGTGTTTGGCAAGGCGTGTCATCTGCCCATTGAATTGGAGCACCGTGCATATTGGGCTACTAAACTGTTGAATTTCAACTTAGAATGAGTAGGGCATAAGCAGATGTTACAGTTAAACAAGTTGGGCATACAAAGAGAAGCACTTTCACAACGAGCACAACAAGAAGAGCTGGAAGTTTCAGGTCGATGACCAAGTGTCGATTTTTAACTCATATCTTCATTTGTTTCCAGGGAAGCTCAAATCAAGGTAGTCAGGGTTCTATACGATAACTCAAGTATCCCCTTACGGGGTAATCAAAATTTCACACCAGACAAAAGGAACATTCAAGGTAAACAGTTAATGACTAAAACCCTATGTGGCGGAAGTCCTCTTACGTTAGGTGTCAAAAAATTTCATATATATATATATCTATATATATATATATATATATATATATATATATATATATATATATATATATATATATAAATGTTGCAATCAGGTCGGCCAGAAGTCCGGCCGCCTGATTGTAACATTTTTATTATCTATTATATATATATAAAAGATATATTAGATATTTTTTATAATGTATTTAGATATATATATTGATTTATTTATATATTTTAAACAATATATAGATATGTATATATAATTTTTAAATTTATATGTACATATATACATATATTCTGAAGATAAGATAATTTAAAAAGTATATATACATATCTATATATTATTTAAAATATATAGATAAATCAATATATATCTAAATACATTATAAAAATATAATATATATATTTTTTTATATTTACTATATTACAGTAGTGATAGGATCAGGCCCGGCCGCATCACTATGCAATTAAAGTCGCCTCATTTTGAGGTATTTGGAGAGTATTTTTTCCAAATCCAACTATCTAGATAGAAATAATATCGAAAAATAAGATAACATGTCGATTTTCATACAATTTGGTGAAGTAATGAGCATTCATCTTAAAGGGTGAAATTTTATAGAAATCTTATAGGTTCAGAATTTCACCTTTTAATATAAATGATCATCACCTCCCCAAATGGTATGAAAATCGACATGTTATGTTATTTTTCCATATTCTTTCTATCCATATGTTAGGATTTGGAAAAAAAATACTCTCCAAATGCCTCAAAATGAGGCAATCGTAAATGAATAGTATTAAAGCCTGCCGGACTATATATATATATATATATGAGGGTTTATGTGATAAATTAGGAAGGATTAAATCATATTGGGAAAGATGATTTAAAAAATATATGTATAAGGGCTTAATTGCAAAATTTGGAGTCCACAAACTAGGAAACATATCTCTTATTAATATAGAGGTAAGAGAGGGGCTTATTTGCAATTTGCTAAAAAACATGTATTAGTGATTAACTCATGTGGTTTTTGAGAATAAAATAAATTGCTTGAACTTAACCTTGGAAGACGAAAAGGGCCAAAGACTCGACAGAGAACTCGTGACTCCCGAGATTTGTGGATCTCGGTCGTGACGGAGCTCCCCCCGTGAACTACCAGCACTAAACTCCTCCACATCGTGATCCAACAGCAGCCAAGAACCTCCTTCATAAGAGCAACGCAGAGACCCAACACCATGTCTCCTTTCCCTTGTCTCCCTGATTTGCTGTGAAATTTTTATAGCTTTGCGGCCCTTTGAAGATTGGGAGAAGAGGAAACTCGGCCGCTGCAGTGATGACCACCTGGGACAGAGGGAGAGGAGTGTATTCGGTTAAACTAGAATCAAAGGTAAACCGAGGTGAATGTGATTAATTCAATAATTGAATGGGGAACACCAGTAATTTCCATTCCCTTTCGTGGGTGAAGGCAAAGAGAGCAAGCGATCCTCATCGGTTGGCATGATAGGGCTTGCGTTGGACCAAAGGCACTACTGACCCTCGATCATGACAGGATTCCATGAATTCTATGCACAAGTGCATGCTCTGTCAATAATTAGTATTTGAATCCTCGTTGGTATGCATAATAAAGCTTAGTGTTATGGTTCGATCCTCACGCAAGCTAATAATGTAATTGGTTGAATATAATTTTTAAAGAATGAAAGCTAATGGATTGAAGGATGCACACAAGATGCTCGATAAAATACTTCAAAGAACCTGAAATGCATGCATTCAAAGTATATCCAGCTTTTCCTTATGTCCAAGTGTTAGGATTCCTTGAATCCATGTGAGTTAGAGACCATGATTTGAAAAACTCTGGTTCTAAGGTGTGCATAATAGGAAACGTGTATTTCCTTTTAAGTAGAGGGCTAGTAATATGCATTAACAGAATTTAATTCTAGAGTTAGGCATGCTGCAGTCATGAAAATGTTCACACATAATTAATCATGCCTTAGTGATGATTAATGTTAAGTCTGACTGCAGATTTGAAGTAAATATTAAATTATGTCCAAGACTTTAATTGATTGTATGTTTGTATAAGAATTTAGCCTCACAAATAGAGGAGGTGCTGTCAAAAATTTCATTAAATACAGCTTCAGGCTATCTGTTTTGAGGGGCATTTTAGTTTTTTGTACATCTCTGATCGGGATGTTTACTAGATTGTTAGATAGTTTATGAAGATATCTTTCTAACAAATCCTGGATCAACAAAATCTGACTTGCGGATTAAAAGATATGAACAGTCCTTTAGGACTACGCTCAATATACTACAGAAGTTATAGTTTTCTAGGTTGCCACTTTCGAGGGGCAGTTTGGTTATTTACAAATCTCTGATCATGATATATAATATATCGTTAAAAAATTTATAAAACGGGCTTTCCGAGGAATCCTATATCAACAAAATCCAACGGGTGGATTATAAGATATGGACAATTCTTGCCATCTGCGCATAACCGACAGAAATTATGATTTGTTTTTTGGGATTTTAATTAATACATATAATATATTTTGATTGTTATGAATATACAGCTAATGATGATTATGTACTATGTTATCTAGATCCCGGTGTAGAGCATTAAGGCGCGTCGAGGAGTAGTACAGGACTTTAGTTTTATGTAGGTAATCATTCTGAAAAACGCATGGTATGTGCTTTCTATAAACTTTGCATGAAAACTTTTTGTAGTAAAGGTACGATTATTTTTATGTATGTATGTATGAAAATGTATTTTTATTGTACGGGGTTTTATGTGCTTATTCGTGTTTTGAGGCTCGACTCAATACGGGGAGAGGATTTGTAGTTGTATAGACTCTTTCCACCTAGGATCAGAATTCGAGGGTTGACTCGATCCATAGTGATAGCCGGTAGTCGGGTAAACTTGGCCTTCTGCGGGATCTGAGTTAGGACCTGTGTCGGCACGAGCCTGAATGCTCCATCCGAAGGGGTGATTGACCAGGGGCCGTACGAGGGCTTGAGCAGGCTTCGGGGGGACCGGAAAAGGCCGCGAACCAAGTGGCCACTCGGGGATCTATAGTGTTTTATGATTTAGGCCGCAAGCTCAGTGCTTATAGATATTTTAAGCCGCAGGCCCTGCAAATGTATAGCTATATTGATGATGTTTTGGGTCGTGGGCCCTATGTTCGTATTTGCGGATTGCTTACTGTATTTATGTTTCTTGTATACACATGTTTTGTATTTAGTGCCCACTGAGTCTATTTAGTGTGCTCACTTCCCCTTTGTGTTTTTTATTCCTCACTACAGGTGACGAGGAATAAAGGAGCAACAAGCACAAACTAGGAAGAAGTCGCATGCGGGCTTGGGACTTTGCTGACATCCCCGCGAGGTTGGTGACACCCATAGGGAATGTCTTATCTTTCTCTGTGTATGAGGTTTATGAACCTTGTAGGATTTTCTTGTATTTAAGGTTGTATTTGAGGCACGATATGTATTGTGGTTTGTTGTAGGGTTATATAGAACCCTTTTATGCTTTCGCGTATTATATGACTGGTTATCAATATTATTATTTTAGTATGTGAATTGTAATAAGGTTGATATACTTTTAGGCCATGCATTCGGGCCTAGGCTTGTCCTTGGTCTGGGTGCGGCCCGTATATCACGTGCTCGTGGTATCTGGAACAGGTTTGAAGCATGACAGATTTCACCTCCTAGTATGGAGTTTGAGCAGGGGTGGCATGGCCAGTCTGAGACCACGGGACCTCAGATGGCGGATATCGATCAGGAGGGCTACGACCACCCCATTGCAATGAGGTACCTGATGCGCGAGATGACGTTGTTCTTTCTTGAGCAGAGGTAGCATCAGTGGCAGCCTCCACCACCCAGACGCAGTGCTCTTCGAGTTTCAGAGGATGGGACCCCTTTTTTTCGACGGGATATCCATAGAACCTGACCTGGCAAACCGTTGGGTCAGACAAATAGAAAGGACCTCCACCGTGATGCAGTGCAGAGAGGAAGATAAGGTGAGGATCACCTCATTCATGCTCCAAGGCAGCATTGAGGACTAATTGCTTGGATAGATACATCTAATGACTCAGGGTAGCATAACAGTAGAACAGCATGAGGTAGAGTTTGACCGCCTCTCTCGCTACGCTTGATTCGCAAAATCCGCAAGTACACGGGTCTCATCAAGTAATAGAGTGGACTATGAAGTTGGGTATTGATCCTCAGAAAGAAGGGAAGTACTATTACCCACTACTTGTCTATTATCTAGTTGATCCAAAGGTGAGTGATTGTATTTTAAACCTAACATTAAAAAATTGAAAACACAAATAAATGTGATCAAATCAACCTTGATGGCAATTAATCATGAAAAGGGTATACTTGGGTAATGAATCCCCATTGGATTTATATTCTAAGGATGGATGAAGATATCTCTATGTTGATACTTGGTGGAATCTTGGCCAAGGGTTCCTAAGGTGATTTCACTCTCTCTTTCGAGGTGAATTACTAATCCTAGTTCACTACCGATGATGTTCTAGGGAACCTAATTCTTCTAAGGATTGTGGAAATAAGACATCTTAAGGATTCGCCCTCCTTAGTACCTGGGTTCATGGCATACTCACAATACTCTCTATTGAAGATGGTCTACACATGAGGAGGCGTTCACTTCTTCCCCAATATGCACTACAAAAATCTCTTCAGGCTTTCGCAACATAGAGAGATTAACATACATTAAAACATCTAATAGACCCAATACAATCAACCAAGCATTCAACATAGAAAGACAACATCAACTAAACTATAGTCCTAGGGTTCATCACACCCAAGTATCTACAAAAATAGCTCACCATGAATAGAGAGCAACAATCCAATGCAAAGATAAAGGAAATCAAAAGATTCATGATTAGAAAGGCTATTACATACAGCGTTACTGGACTTCTTGATTCTTCCTCTAAGCTTTTGCCCCCTTCTCTTCCTCCTAGGGTTGGTGATGAAAATCCCCAAGCCCTAATCAAGTTTCTCTCTCTCCCAAGCTAGCTCTCCCCTCTAAAGCCCCAATTAGCCAGATTATATACCCCCTTTTAGGACTTTTGAGCATCATTTACCATTCTGTCCCTGCCTGCGTCCACAAATTGCTAGAAGCTTACGACATACGGGCCTGTATATACGGGGTAGTGTACAACCCTGGGAGATTGACAATATATTCTCTAGGTCCATACGGGTCGGATGAATGCCCGTATGCCTTGGTACTTTCTCCAAAAATGCTCCATTTTGGCCTCAATTTCCCTTGAAAAGCTTCCTTTCTTCCGGGGTCTCGATATTTTGTTATATTTATAAAAATAAACACTTTTTAGGTACCGGTGAGCCATAATTCCCCAAAATCACATGAAAAACATATATGAATATGGTAAAAAATTACACTCAAATGAGCATTTATCACATTATCTCCACACTTAAAGGTTTGCTTGTCCTAAAGTAAAGAAAGAAATTAGTAAAAGAAATGATAAGTGTTCATCCTTGGGCCATAGAATTCATGACTCAACTCTATTTCAAGTTTACTATCACAGTGTTTGTTCTCCTATTTCCACATTATAGCATAGATAGATCTCGTGAGATTTATCCATATAGCTCTAGACAAAGCTTTTTCACTTCACATGCCATGTTCCAAATCTTTGCAAGACAAGCATATCCTCAATGGACTCTAGAGAATCTTTGAGGCCCTAAGATCAAAGAAACTCCCTTATATTAGATAAATAGTGGACAAGATGGAAGGATTCTAAGTTAGTTTTTTTTTTATTTGGGTAGGGCATCTCTAATGGATCCGACTTTCCTGCACTGAAGATCAATGTAGAGTACATTCCCTCCTTTCAGCAAGGTGCTCATGTTGATTAGACACTAGAGCACTTAGCTACTAAGATGGTTACAACACTATATGGTTGTGCTCGTGCTAAGTAGTGCTTCTTGAATTGAGGGACACTATGATTAGGAGCTAGAACCCAAAACTATTTCGTCATGATAAGAAACAAAACATTGTCTTTATTGTTTTACAGCTACTATGTATAAACTATTTTACTCTCCTCTTATCCACTAGGTCATATTATGACGTGTTAGAGATTTGAACTAGTGCCACAAGTCTCTTGGAGCCATTGAAAATGATGCTTAGCTATTAAAGTCAAGAGAATATGGCAATGGGTTATCTATTGTCTCTAAATATTATGAGTATCACAAAGATGGTCTTTAAGGGCCCACTATGTTTCATAGGAGAATTTGACAAAATTATGTACTAAGATGGTACCCTATAAATCGAATCTGTCAAAGTTTCTCCTTAGGGCCTTCATCGATGTATGCTAGACATGAATAAAGATTTGCAATGAATTTTACTAATGGCTACCTATCTCCACACTTAAGAGTTTACCATAAATGCATAAATGGATAGGTAGCCACCTATCTCCACACTTAAAAATAAAGATAAGTTTAGTAGAGCAGTGCCCTTGCTAACTAATGCAACGATGTACAAATAAAAGAGATAAGTCTACATGACACAGAAAAACAAGTAAAAAAACCAACAACATATGAAAGCAAAGAACACATGAAAGCAAATAGTGAAATATGCCTCAGTCCTTAGAGGGGCTAATCATCTGCTGGTGCCTCGGGTGATGCAGCGGCAGGTCTCTGAGATGGAGGAGGTGCAAAGGGTGCATGTCCTCTAACGAAAAGGGAGAGCTCAGTAAACTGGTACCTCAACTGACGCTGCTCCTCGAGGATCTGGGTCCGTATCTCGGGTTGCTCAACAAGGATAGTGTCCTGGACTGCACGGACCTCGGACATCTGCTGTTCCAAACTCGCAAGGTAGCTCTTGAAGGCGGAGGAAAGTCGGCCAGCAGTTGATGGTAGATCGGAGTCCTCAAATCCGGACTCATGCTCATCGAAGCTATCTGATGCTTGGCCAATGAGGGTGTAGCGGCCGCCTGAGTGCTGAATGAGCCCCATCTGACAAAGGTTGTTCATCACAAGAGTGTTGATAAGCTACAACTGCGGTGTGCCCTCCGTCCTATGTTCAAGGCCCATACCTATAATCAGGCGGCTGAGGTAAGGTCCCGCATTAATAGCCTTGAGACGGGAACTCTATCCCTGATGTGCCAAGTAGTCAGCAAGCACGTATCCCAGATGGGTGGACACTCGCTAAAATATGTTGTATAGAAGGAATTGCTCGGTGGCGGTAACTACGCAGATGCTATCATCGCGACCCGCAATCGTACGACTAATAAGAGCGTGTACGTAATGGTGCATGGGGTCGACTATCAGGGACGCCTTGTTGTTGTCGTGGCGCCCGCCAAGCTATAGCCAGTAGCGCGTGGAGGCGATGGTGTGCTCCTGGAAGAAAGTGAGAAGCTCATTGTACTCGCGACTGAAAATATACCCGCGGTTATAGAATCCCATATAGAGAGCGAACTGTGTATAGCTCATGGTCAGTTGCTCCCCGTAGAGCTGAAATGATATGACGGTGAGGCTCCGCTCTTCCCCAGCGCCCTGATCGGCCTCGAAGGTGCTCAACACCTCCAATATAGGCTCCCTAAGACCTCGTAGTTTAGGGAGAACACCCTGTCCCATCCCCAGAAAGAAATCATCTCCCGGACATAATCGGCGATACCAAGTTAACTGAGGACGCCCCAGTCTATAAGGTCGGGTAGCGAGGAGTGTGTAGCGGTGGAAGAAACACTCCTCCGTAAATTAGGGGGTGCCGGAGGATGAACTCTCTCCTGTGCGGCACCTTTTGGGCGTTGAGACGGTCTTCTTCTGAGGCATGTCTGTAAAAGAATTGAAAAGGGTGTCAGTGTAATTGAAAATATCAGAAAAAGAAAGAAAAATGTGTACTATTGCTACTGATTGGCCCTATATGAGCTGTTTATCAGACCGTATAACCCCGTCTAGGAGCCACACGGGATTGTATACAGGCCGTATGCACCTGGCCGCGCGGGTGCCAGCGGGCATGGAGATTTCTTGCCCCAAATACATCCAAAACACACCCATTTCACACCTTAAGCTCTATACATGCCTTTAATCAAAGTATTGTGACCTAGATTTGGCGTAAAATCATACATTCATCATGCATTTACCCAATACTCATCCAATCAAAACCCTAGGGTTCTAAACATGAAGAAAATGGATTCAATCGACTAATCAAGCAAATAGAACATACCTAGGGCAGAAGAAGGCCCAAAAGCAAGAAGAGGGGTCACGCTGGTGTGGGGAAGGCTCGGATAGAAGTGGGGAAAGAGTGGGGTCGGCGTTAGGGTTTTAAAGAGATGAAAGGGCCTTATTCATAATGCCCCAATTTTAGTAACCGACCGACCCGATACGGACCCGTATAAGACCCCATATATGGTCCCGTATAAGTTTCTAGCAGGACCATATGGCAGTATATTAGCCCGTATGGTACCCCATATATACCTGGATTTGGCTTATGCAGCCAATCCCGAGGGCCATTCGTGACCTCCTTGAGCGACCTAACAAAAATTTTTAATCGAGGGCTATAAACTAAGGACATCCAGCATGATGATACAAGATGGTGTGAGTATGAACATGAAACATATCATGAATTTATTCCAAACACACAATCTAACTAAAAGAATATTGCACAAAGAAAAACAAATTTTTCAAGAACTTGAGTTGCCTCCAAAGAAACGCTTGTTTAACATCACTAGCTTGACGTACTTGTGATTTACCTCATGGGGGTTCAAATAACTTGAAGTTCTCATTGGCTCTTCCCTTGAAACATTGTCCAAAAATAACATGCCCAAATTAGTGTAGATAGAGCAAGTATTCCCTTCCATACCTGAGCCTTCCTCCAAAAGGGTGTGAGCCGAAGCAACGGTGTTTACCCCTTTCTCCATTACCTTTTTCTGGCTTTTCAGGGGAAAGATGAATCTCTGCTTCTTCTTCGCTTTCTCTATCTTGGCCCATGGGTCGATCTTTGGTGAAGCAGAATCCTTTTGAACCTCTTCCAAATCCTTCTCCTTGTCTCCCAAACAATCGTATAGTGGATCCACCATCAAGAGGTCTTCTATGCATTCAGAGGTTATCATGTCAACATCATCGACACTATATGAAATGTCATATTGAGCAATAGTATGTCGCATGGCATCGACTAGCTTGAATACCACTTATTCATTTCCCACTCTCAACGCTAGTCATTCTTGTGCATGATCTTCAAGTGCTTAAGCAGTTGCTAAGAAGGGACGTCCAAGGATGGTCGGGACATCGACATCATCATCTACATCGAGAAGTATAAAATCAGCAGGAAAGACAAATTGATTGATTTGGATAAACACATCTTCGGCTAGCCCCATTGGTCGTCTCATAGAACGATCGGCAAGTTGCAATGTCATTCTCGTAGGCTTCAGTTCCTCAAGACCAAGCTTCATGTACAACTTATACAGTATTACATTGATTCTTCTCCACGGAGTCGGCCAATGCTTTATTTGTAATCCCTTCACCAAGTACATAAGGGATAACAAAACTATCTAGATCTTACAACTTCTTGGGCATAGTTTGTTGCAAAACGGCCGAGAATTGGGCATTTAATGTGACAACGATTGCATCTTCCAATTTCCTTTTATTGGATAGAAGATCCTTCATGAATTTTGCATACTTGGGCATTTGACACAAAACTTCTACCAATGGCAAATTTATGTGCAATTGCTTCAACATGCTTGTAAACTTTGAGAATTGAGCATCTTCCTTATCTTTCTTCAACCTTGCCGGATATGGTACTTTTCGTTGGTAAGGGATATAGATGGTGCTTCCACTACTTTTTCTTGTTTCTTTCCTTTGTCCTCGGAAGTAGCAATGGGTTCTGAATCTTCAACTTCAATGGGACTCTTATCTTGGGGTTTCTCCACGGGCAAGTCTACCTCTTTCCCACTCCTCAATGTGATGACCTTGAGTTTTTCCCATGGGTTCGCTTCCGTATTACCCGGTAAGCTTCCTTGAGGACTCTCCGATACCCACTTGGTTCTCCAAGTTCTAAACTGTAGCTTGTAAGTTCCTGATTGTGGTGTTATTGTTTGCATATACTTCAATATGCGTTCCTCCATGTTGGGTTTTCTCTCTTCTGGCTTCTGAGGGTGTTGGAAACCATGAGGATATTGCCCCATTTGTGGATTCCCATAAGGGAGTGCCAGATGGTTCCATTTAGGGGCATATGCTCTTTATTGACCATCTTATTGCCTTTATGCATTTCCCATGTATTTCACTTCCTCTATAAGAACTATTTCTGTGCTTGTAATAGGGCAATTAGATCATGTAGTGCAAAACATAAGTGTAGCAGTTCTTAAACTATTGTTGGATGTAAGTAGCTCGACTTTTCTTGTCAACACATCTATCTTTTCTCTAAGAGCGGCATCGGTAATTGTGGGTTCATCTAATAGCCCAACCACTTTAATTTGTTTTCCCCTTGTGCACCAATGAGCTTCATTGCCAGCCATATCTTCAAAAATTTGCTCGGCATCCTCAAGGTACTTGTTTCCCAATGACCCGTTGGCAGCGGCATCAACTAGTTGCGTCGTGGTGTTGTCTAGCCCATTTTAGACTGTTTGGATTTTTGCACAAAGATCTAGACTATGTTGGGGGCAATGCCGAAGCAAGTCTTTTTTATCTCTCATATGCTTCAAAGAATGTTTCGATTGCACCTTGCCTGAATGCGGAGATATCTAATCTAGGCTTTGCGGCGTTGCTTGGTAGGAAATATCGGCCAAGGAACTTATCAAGCATCTCCATCCAAGTGCGATAGACCCGGAAGGAAGTGAAGTGAGCCACCTATAAGCTCCTTCTCTCAAACTGAATGGGAAAAGTCTCAATCTAATAACATCATCGAAAACTCTATTGATCTTGAACATGTTGCAAATTTGAACAAACTTTCCTATATGAGCATGGGGTCTTCATCCGACCTCCCATCAAATTGAGCCAAATTTTATATCATGTTCATTATTCTAGCATTGATCTCAAAATTGTTCATGTTGACATTTGGAGGATGAATACTAAATTCCTCCTCAGTGTAGTGAGATATCTCATATTCGGATAATGTTTGTCTTCTTTCTGCCATGATGGGTACTTCTCTAATCTCAACACTATCTTCAGTAGGTGTGGAATTTTCTGCTTCTAAATAAAATCCTAAAATTGATCCTTCCACTTCTCTCAACCTTCGGCATAACGTCCTTTCTATCTTACTATCCGCTTCAATAAGACCTTTGGTGTTTTTGCGGGTCATGCATCAACACCTTGCAATGAAGTATAGTAAGAAAGATTAGTATCCAAAAAATCAATTGAACAAAAATTAAAGCAAATAAAAAAATAAAATGAGTAAATTAATAAACTTATAGCTTTCCTAGTAGTCCTAATCTCCCAAGCAAAGGCGCCAAAAACTTGATGCGCAAAATCTGCAAGTGCACGGGTTTTATCAAGTAATAAAGTGGACTATGAAGTCGGGAATCGGTCCTCAGGGAGAAGGGAAGTATTAGTACCCACTATTTATCTATTATCTAGTCGATCCAAAGGTGAGTGATTGTATTCTAAACCTAAAATTAAGAAATTGAAAACACAAGCAATAGGATCAAATCAACCTTGATGGAAATTAATTATGAAAAAAAAGGGATTCTTAGGTAATGAATCCCCCTTGGATTTATATTCTAAGGATAGATGAAGCTCTCTCTATGTTGGTACTTGGTGGAATCTTAGCCAAGGGTTTTAAGGTGCTTTCACTCCCTCTTTCAAGGTGAATTGCTAATCCTAGTGCCCTTACCGATGATGTTCTAGGGAAGCTAATTCTTGGAAGGATAGTGGGAATAAGACATCTTAAGGATTTGCCCTCCTTAGTACCCGGGTTCCCGGTATACTCACAATCCACTCTATTGAAGATGGTTTACACATGGGGAGGCGTTGGCTTCTTCCCCCATATGCACTACGAAAATCTCTCCAGGCTTTCGCAACGTAGAGGGATTAACATACATTAAAACATCTAATAGAATCAATACAATCAACCAAGCATTTAACATAAAAAGACAACATTAATTAAACCATAATCCAAGGGTTCATTACACCCAAGTATCTACAAAATTAGCTCTCCATAAAGGAGAGCAACAATCCAATGCAAAGATAAAGGAAATTAAAAGATTCATGATTAGAAAGGATATTACATATACCATTGGTGGACCTCTTGATTCCTCCTCTAAGTTTTTGCCCCCTTCTCTTCCTCCTAGGGTTGGTGATGAAAATTCCCAAGCCTTAATCAAGGTTCTTTCTCTCCAAATCTAGCTCTCCCCTCTAAAGCCCCAATTAGTCAGATTATATACCCCCTTGTAGGGTTTTTGAGCGTCATTTACCATTCTACCCCTACCTGCGTCCGCAGATTGTTGAAAGCTTACGACATACGGGCCCATATACGAGTCGTATATGGGCCCATATAGAGTTCAGGTCGACCTATACGCCTTTATATAAGACCTTATGAGTGTCTGTATAGCCTCATACGAGGTAGTATACGGCTCTGGGAGATTGACTGCAGAGACTCCCATTCTCCAGGTCCATACGGGCCGTATAACGGCCCGTATGCCTTGGTACTTTCTCCAGAAATGCTCCATTTTGGCCTCAATTTCCCTTGGAAAGCTTCCTTTCTTCCGAGGTCTTAATATTTTGCCTTATTTATAAAAATAAACACTTTTTTAAAGTACCGACGGGCCATAATTCCTCAAAATCACATGAAAAACATACATGACTATGGTATAAAATTATGCTCAAATGAACACTTATCAACACCCCTTATTTGGTAATTGCCAGTAGATGTCGCAGGTTTCAATCAGGCTTACGCAGTGACATATGATGGGCGATAGCGCCATTTAGGTGTACTAGCTACTCAGAGGTTGTAGGCAGAACCCAATACACGGATATCGTCTTGCAAGAGACAGAGGTTCTGATCAGCCATATAGCACATGGACGTTTTGGGGGACTGAGTCAGTCATCTGGGGACAGTTCTGGGAAGTTGAAGTCATTACACAGGAAACAACCCTATGGTATAACATCATCATCATCTGGGTCCGGGAGCAGAGGATCATCGGGCAACGGGGGCCAGCAAGTCAATTACTATCAGTGTGGAGGGCCACACATATGAAAGAATTACCCTCAGCTCACTAGTTGTTGTTTCGTGTGTGGCAGCTTAGAGCATCGGAAGGCTTAGTGCCCTATTTGTCAGCAGGGACAGACTAGAGGCGCTCCGCCCATGTCATATGTATCTCCGGGCGCCTCAAGGCATTTTGGAGAGTCGGCCCGTGGATAGCACTCAAGACAAAGGGGCAAGAAATGAAAGGCAAGCATGTAGCCTTTTCCATTAACCGCAGCGCCGAGTAAACCTATAACCCAGGGGCGCGTGTACTCAGTGACACAGGAGGATGCTCAGGCCTCCCACGCGGGGGTAGTAGGTGCCCTATCCATAAACTCTTTCTATGCTTGCACATTGTTTGATCCCGTGGAAACCCATTTTTTTATTTCCGCCTTGTTTGCTCGGAAATATGCATTGGCTACTGTAGAGTTACCTTATGATTTATATGTCGATACCCCAGTTGGGGCGAAGAGATTAGTTAGTAGGTTGGCACCTGCTTGCTCAGTGTCTATTAAGGGACGTGAGTTGATTGCCAACCTACTTTACATGGAGATGAAAGACTACGACGTCATCCTGGGGATTGATTTGCTTTCCTCAGCTTACACCGTGGTGGATTGCAGACAAAAGAAGGTACACTTCAGATTCCCTGGTTTCGAGAAGTTTGTCTTTCGCTGTAGTAAAGGCTATGCTTTGGTTAGGGAGGTCTCGGAAATACACGCTCGGAAGCTGATAGACAGTGGATGCATACGATTTCTGGCCTCAGTTGTGGAGGCTAAGCAGAACGTACTCACAATTGCTGACATTCCAATAGTGGATGAGTTCCCAGATGTATTCTCGGAGGAACTACCGGGTCTCCTCCTGAGAGAGAGGTAGAGTTTGCCATAAAGTTGGCTCCAAGTACTTCCCCAATATCCAGGGCGCCGTATCGGATGATGCCTGTCGAATTTAAGGAGCTAAAGAAACAACTAGAGGAACTTCTGAAGAAAGGCTACATTCGGCCCAGTGTGTCACCTTGGGGAGCCCCAGTGTTGTTTGTCAAGAAGAAAGATGGGTCCCTCAGACTCTGCATCGACTACCGGGAGCTTAATAAGGTGCAATCAAGAACAAATATCCCCTCCCTAGGATTGATGACTTAATGGATCATCTACAAGGTGCCCAAGTGTTCGCCTAGATCTGCTTGAGATTTGGCAATCATCGGGTGAGGATTAGGGGTGAGGACATCCCATAGAGTGCTTTCCACACGCAGTATAGGCATTACGAGTTCATGGTGATATCGTTTGGGCTTACCAATGCCCCAACTGTATTCATGGACTTGATGAATAGGGTGTTCCGACCCTACTTGGAAAAATTTGTAGTCGTCTTTATCAACGACATACTGATCTAGTCCTGCAACAAGAAGTTGCACTTGAAACACTTGAGGAGAGTGTTGGAGGTTCCGAGGCAACATGAGTTGTATGCCAAATTCTCTAAGTGCGACTTCTCGCTTGACCTCATGGCTTTCTTGGGACATGTCATCAGCAAAGACGGAGTCTCGGTGGACCCCAAGAAGATTGAAGCAAGAGGCATCTAGAGGAGACCTACTACAATCAGAGAGATCAGGAGCTTTCTTAGACTAGAGGGCTACTACAAGAGATTTGTGGAGGGGTTTCCACGGCTGGCGGTACCCCTAACCAGGCTTACTCGGAAGAGAGTTTCATTCACCTGGATTGATGCTTATGAGCGGAGTTTCCTAGAGTTGAAGCAAAGACTATTCTAGCCTTACCAGAGCGCGGATGTGGGTATACCGTCTTCAGCGTGTGGAACAGGTATAGGATGTGTACTGATGCAGAATGGGCCGGTGATAACATATGCTTCACGGCAGTTGAAGCCTTATGATGAGAACTATCCTACCCATGACTTGGAGCTGGCGGCGGTGATCTTTGCTTTGAAGATTTTACGCCACTTTTTATATAGTTTACCATGTGAAGTGTATATAGACCATAAAAGTCTGAAATACATCTTCACCTAGAAGGAGCTCAACATGAGACAGAGATGGTGGCTAGAGTTGAGCAAGGACTATGAGCTTAGCATTCATTACCACCTGGGCAAGGCTAATGTGGTGGCTGACGCATTGAGTCGCAAGGTCAACTATGGAGCCATTGCAGAGCTTACTAACAAAAAGTCTCTTTTGGATGACATGAGGAGACTGGAACTAGAGGTCGTCTTGCCAGACGTAGAGGTGAGTTGATATGTGCATTATTATATATATTATCCTTATCATATTTATATGCACTTATCCTGTTCCTAGGCATCAATTCTCTATTTTTGTACTTCTGTGGGTATTCCTTTGTGGTTGGACATGAACAAGCAACTAGGGCAAAAGGAACAAGAAAAAGAACATAAAGAAGGAAAAAGAGCTAAAGACCACACTTATAGAGAAGTGCACGGCCGTGCTCTCACTTAGAACGACCGTGTTTATCAAGCACGGGGATGCCCAAGACCGTGGAACTCTCGATTGTAAACACGCAAGCCATTACTTGATTTTGAAGAACACGGGCGTGCTCTAGATTAAACACGATCGTGCTCAAGCCAACATGGGCATGTTCCAGATCAATATGGCCGTCTTCACAGATTGAAAATCTATAAATAGCCGCCACATAGCCATAACAAATCAACTTTTTGGCGGAGCAGTCTCGGGCGATTCTCGCTGCGACAACTAGGGTTCCAGAGAGAAGTTGAAGGCAGTAGAGACAATTCAGGGAAGACTTCTATGCCTACTTTTATAATCTCCTCTTGTATCGTAGTTATGGTAGTCCATAGCATGAGAGGTTAAATTGTTTGTGGTGCCTCAGACACATGATCTCTAGGATAAACTTGTTGATTGATTTCTTAATATGTTCGGTTTTAATTTATTAATAATTATTTTTAGCATCTTGATTGTCTGTGTTTGCAACTCTGCGTGGGTTCACTTGCATAAGCCCGATCATCTATCTCCTCACTCCCATTAGCATGTTAGTGTTTGTGTTGGGTGGTCGTGTGGTTAGCTTTGCTTTAGCCCGGAGTTGTTACTTTTTCACATATCCTTGTGTGGTTTTTCTGTGCATAAGCCTTGAGTCATCTACTTTAGTAGGATAGAGCATCTAGTACCTTTAGTGTTTCTGAGGTGACTCAGAATAGTTAGAATATTGCATTAGCCTAGGGATTCATCTAGGTAGGCTGTAGCCGGACATAGGTGTTACGGTGTGCATGAATATCACGAGAGATCGGGTGTTGTACTGAGAAGTACAATTGCTACATCGTCCAAGGGTTATTAGTAATTAGCCCATAATAGAGAATCAATCATTAGCAAGGGAATCCTAGGAGAATTGTAATCTAAGGTGCCACATTTCATCTCTAATTTACCCCAATCCTCCAGCTGTTCTCATTAGTCTTTTAATTAAGATATCCAATCACACCAATCATCATACATAGTTTAGTTCAGGCTAGGTAATAAAGGATAACTAGTACTAAGATCTAGTTCCTATGGATTCGACTACCCTATCTTTGGGTATTTTACTACTTGATTGACCCCGTATACTTGCAGGAGAGTGTTGTGCATATTTGTGTGTGCATCATGAGTCTAGTGAGCCTGTGCATACGACCTACCTTACTGGACAGGATCAAAGGAAACCAGGTACAAGATGATGATCCGATAAAGATTTGGAACAAAATCCAGCAAGGAATGCCACCAGACTAACGAGTAGATAAAGATAGTACCCTGAGGTATGGAGATCGGGTCTATCTGCCCAACGACCTGGATCTAAAGAACGACATCATAGAGGACGCTCACTACTAGAGTTAAACTATCCACCCTGGAGGCACTAAAATATACAGAGACTTAAAGAACCATTCTGGTGAGGTAATATGAAGCACGAAATCGCCGAGTTCGTAGCACACTGACTCACTTGTCAGCGGGTAAAGGCAGGGCACAAGAGGCAAGTAGGACCTCTACATCCCTTACCAATACCAGAATGGAAGTGGGAACACATCACAATGGATTTCGTGACTGGTTTGCCTCAGACTCAACAAAAATATGAGTTTATATGAATGATTGCTAATCGACTGACCAAGTCAGCTCATTTCTTGCCTTTAAGGACTGGCATGGGCCTAGAGCAGTTGGCAAGGTTATACTTGAAGGAGATTGTTTGACTACACGACATACCAGCGTCGATCACATCTGATTGAGACTCTAGATTCGTCTCGAGATTCTAGAGGAGTCTACAAACAGCATTGGGCACCTGACTGACCTTCAGGACTGCGTTTCATCCTCAGACGGATTGTCATTCGGAGAGGATGATCCAGATTTTGTAGGACATGCTGCGAGCATATGCCCTCGATTTCACCGACTCCTGGAATAATTGTCTATTCTTGGCGGAGTTCGCCTATAACAATAGTTACCAGGTGAGCATCCAAATGGCGCCATACAAGGCTCTGTATGGGCGCAAGTACAAATCCCCTATCCATTGGTTTGATATGGGGAAGAAGTTTACAGGTTCATAAACCTTCTGGCGAACATGGATAAGGTCAAGATAATCAGGGAAAGGTTGAAGATAGCTCAGAGCCGTCAGAAGAACTATGTTGACAAACGCCGCTCGAAGGCGACCAAGTATTCCTGAGAATATTGCCTACGAAGGGTGTGATAAGGTTTGGGAAGTGTGGCAAGCATGGAAAGCTCAGCCCAAGCTATGTTGGACCGTACGAGATATTGGAGCGAGTTGGAGCTGTGGCGTACTGATTGGCCCTACCTCCATACCTGGCGCAGGTCCACAACGTATTTCATTCCTTTATGCTGAGGAAATACATGCATGATCTGTCTCACATCCTAGAGTATGAACCAGTGGAGCTCCGGCGGAACATATCTTATGAAGAGCAGCCCGTAGAGATCCTTGACTATAAGGAACAACAACTGAGGAGCCGAGCGATTACTTTGGTCAAGGTTAGATGGAACAATCACACCGGCAGTGAGGCCACCTAGGAACGCGAAGAGGATATAAGGGCGTGTTACCTAGAACTTTTTAGTAATTCCTGAAATGAGTTTAGGGGACTAAACTCTTATAAGGGGGGAGATTGTAAAAGCCACCCCTTCAGGGTACTTTACCTATTTGAATTTTTGGTTTTAAATAAAGACTTGAAGTTGATTTGGTATCAATATGAGGGTTTATGTGATAAATCAGGAATAATTAAATCATAATGGGAAATATGATTTAATAAAATTTATTATAAGGGCTTAATTGCAAAATTGGGAGTCTCTTATTAATATATAGGTAAGAGAGGGGCTGAATTGTAATTTGCTAAAATACATGGATTAGTGATTAACTCATGTGGCTTTTGAGAATAAAATAAACTGGTTGAACTTAACCCTTGAAGACAAAAAGGGCCAAATACTCGATAGAGAACTCGTGAATCCCGAGATTTGTAGATCTCGGTCAGGACGGAGCTCCCCCCGTGAACTACCAGGCCTGAATTCCTCCACCTCATGACCCAACAGCATCCTAGAACCTCCTTCATAAGAGCACCATAGACACCCGACACCACGTCTCCCTCCCCTTGTCGCCCTGATTTATTGTGAAATTTTGATAGCTTTGTTGCCCTTTGACGACTGGGAGAAAAGAAAACTCGACAAGTGCAGTGATGACAACCTGGGACTTAGGAGAGGCATGGATTCGATTAAACTAGAATCAAAGGTAAGCCGAGGTGAATGTGATTAATTCAATAATTGATTGGGGAACACCAGTAATTTCCATTTCCTTTTATGGGTGAAGGCAAAGAGAGCAAGTGATCCTCGTCGGTTGGCATGATAGGGCTTGCGTTGGACCAAAGGCACTACCGGCCCTCAATCATGACAGGATTCCGTGAATTCTATGAACTAGTGCATGCTCTGTTAATAATTAGTATTTGAATCCTCGTTGGTACGTATAATAAAGCTTTGTGTTATCGTTCGATCCTCACGCAAGCTAATAATGTAATTGGTTGATTATAATTGTTAAAGAATGAAAGCTAATGGATTGAAGGATGCACACAAGATGCTCGATAAAATGCTTCAAAGAACCTGAAATGCATGCATTCAAAGCATATCCAGTTTTTCCTTTTGTCCAAGTGTTAGGATTCCTTGAATCCATGTGAGTTAGAGACCATGATTTGAAAAACTCTGGTTCTAATGTGAGCATATTAGGAAAAGTGTATTTCCTTTTAAGTAGAGAGGGCTGGTAATGTGCATTAACAGGATTTAACTCTAGAGTTAGGCATGCTGCAGTCATGAAAATGTTCAAACATAATTAAGCATGCCTTGGTGATGATTAATGCTAAGTCTGGCTGCAGATTTGAAGTGAATATTAAAGTGTGTCCAAGACTTTAATTGATTGTATGTTTGTATAAGAAGTTAGCCTCACAAATAGAGGAGGTGCTGTCAAAAATTTCATTAAATACAATTTTAGGCTATCCGTTTCGAGGGGCATTTTATTTTCTTATACACCTCTGATCGGGATGTTTAATAGATCGTTAGAAAGTTTATGAAGATATCTTTCTAACAAATCCTTGACCAATGAAATCCAACTTGAGGATTAAGAAATATGAACATTCCTTTCGGGCTGCGCTCAACATACTATAGAAGTTGTAGTTTTCCAGGTTGCCACTTTTGAGGGGCAGTTTGGTTATTTATAAATCTTTGATCATGATATATAATATATCGTTAAAAATTTTATAAAAATGGCTTTCCAATGAATCCTAGATCAACAAAATCCGACAGGCAGATTTGAAGATATGGACAGTTCTTTCCGACTGTGCATAACTGACAAAAATTTTGATTTGTGTTTGGGATTTCAATTAATACATATAATGTATTTCAATTGTTATGAACATATGGGTACTGATGAATATATACTATGTTATCTAGATCCCGGCGTGGATCATTAAGGCGCGTCGAGGACTACTGCAGGACTTTAGTTTCATGTGGGTAATCATATCGAAAAACACACGGTATGTGTTTTCTATAAACTTTGCATGGAAACTTTTTCATAATAAAGGTACGATTATCTTCATGTGTGTATGTATGGAAATATATTTTTATTGTACTGGGTTTTATGTGCATATTCGTGTTTTGAGGTTCGACTCGATATGGGGAGTGGATTTGCAGTTGTATAGACTCTTTCCACCTAGATCGGGATTCGAGGGTTGACATGATCTGTAGTGAGAGCCGGTAGTCGGGTAGACTCGGCCTTCTGCAGGATCTGAGTTAGGACGTGTGATGGCACGGGTCTGAATGCTCCATCCGACGGGGTGATTGACCCGGGGAAGCATGAGGGCCTTGAGAAAGCTTGGGGGAGGGGGGGGAGGGCCGTGAACCAGTGGTTACTCGGGGATCGGCAGTGTTTTATGATTTGGTCCGTGAGCTCAGTGCTTATAGATATTTTGAGTGCGGGCCTCGTAGATGTATATCTATACTGATGATGTTTTGGGTCATGGGCCCTATGTTCATATTTGCGGATTATTTACTGTATTTATATTTCTTGTATGCACATGTTTTGTATTTAGTGATCACTGAGCCAATTTAGTATACTCGGTACCCCTTTGTCTTTTTGATTCCTTGCTATAGGTGACAAGGAGTAGAGGAACGCCAGGCGCGGATTAGGAGAGAGTCGCGTTTGGGCTTAGGACTTTGCTGACATCCCGGCGAGGTTTGTGATACCCGTAGGGAATTTGTTATCTTTCTTTGTGTGTGAGGTTTATGAACCTTGTATGATTGTCTTGTATTTAAGGTTGTATTTGAGGCACGATATGTATCGTGGTTTGTTGTAGGGTTATGTAGAACCCTTTTATGCTTTCGCGTATTATATAATTGGTTATCAGTATTATTATTATACTGTGTGAATTGTACTAAGGTTTATATACTTTTAGGCCTTGCATTCAGGTCTAGGCTTGTCCTTGGTCCGGGTCCGTCCGATCTATCATGTGCTCGTGGCCGGTTCGAGGCGTGACATATATATATATAGTCTTGCCTTCACTTGACACCTCACAACAATTTCAAGCACAAACCCTGACTTTGTTGTCACTTACCTACTTAGGTTTGGACCTCAGTTAGTTTAACCATTAGAGAAGTGTTGATATGTTCTAGTTATTTTGATATAAAAAAAGGAAAATATGTTAGAATTGCTTGAATAACCGGAAAGCCAGATCCATCAGGGATGCTCTACCAAAAATAGTGAAAAGATGGTGGAAAGAGTTATCACCTTTGAAGAGTGAAAGCCGCTCTTTAGTAGTCGGATTTTAAGCATCACAAATGTTCACTTGATGACCTATCAAGGGAAAAACCTACCTCATTGGATGTATGAAGCTACTATTCCCAAATGGAAGAGTTGAGACAAATAGTTTAGTAAATAAAATTGAGACTAGCTAGGCCGGGCTTTAGTTAGTAAGCGGCACAATAGGAAGGGTTCCACACACACACGTGGAGAGCTAAGTATAAGGTAAGACGTATTTTTTATAAAAACCTTCATAACACATAACACTATGTTCTCCCGGACACCAAAGGGACTCTCAACTATTTGGAGATCAGAGGTCATGCACACATCCTATTTGCTTGAGGACAAACAAATGTTTAAGTGTGGAGGAATTATGATGCATGCATAAAAATAAATATTTCATATCACATTTACATGAACTTTGCATATATTTTTCTATGGTGTCTTCCATTTTTGTGCTCTGTTGGGTTGTTTTGTGTGGTTGGATAGATAATTAGGCGATCAGGAGAAAAGAAGCAAATTCTAAAGCTATTTGGAGCAAGATTAAGGGCTGAAACAAAGAGTGACACGACCGTGCACACAAGCGTGTGAATTCAAAAGCCGATAAAATTAAAGATCACGCTTAATTTTCAGAGACACGGCCATGTGTTAGATGACATGGCCGTGTATCAGATGATACGGGCTTGTGGCGACAATGTACACATTGATACCGCGTGAAAACGCTTCCAGAAGACTCTAGAGAGATACACTCTCACACACACACCCTCCTACATGGGTGTGTTGCGTAAAATCCAAGTCTATAAAAGGCCATCGGTTTTGTTTTGAAAGGAGGACTTTTGGCACATCTTCGACGGAAGGCTAGGGTTTTAGAGAGAGGCTAAAGGCAAAGGAGACATCGAGCCAGGAAGTTTATGATTATCATTATGTCTTCCTCTTTGATCTTTATGATGTTTGTTTTTTGCATGTGAGGCTAAACTTTTTGTGGTACCTCGGGTCCTTGAACCTTAGGATCGACTTTTGATTCATTTCTATTTTAATACAAGGTTTTCCTTTTGATTATTCTTGCCAAGTATCTATGTGTGCTGAATTTTTGTGGTTTGTTAGTGTGAAAGCGCTACCACATAATTAGAGTTACTTGACGCATGGAGAGAGATCGCGGTCAAGCTAGATCCTAGCATAGATAATAGGGGGGAGGGCTCGCACGCCAAGAGATCTGGTGGTTGCTCAGGTTGTTACGTAGCCGTAAATCACTCTCCGAATTAGGGTAAAACCTTATAGCGGGAACCACAGAACCACGTTCATAGTAAGCATAATTCGTATGGCGAAGTCGCTATATGGGACTAGGGTTTGGTTGCCAAGAGATTGGGACCAAACTAATTTAGGATTCTCCACCGTCTAGGAATATCAACTAGGTAAACCTGTATTAGGAAATCAATCTCAAGGGATTCTTAGTGGATAGAAATCAGTGGTACCTACTCTCTCGACTGATAACCCTAGATTGCCAATTGTCACTTTAGTTTAGTTCTTTTTAGACATTTAGTTAGGCTTGGATCACCTTCTATCTTTTAAGGCTAGATAATAGAGTTCTAGTGAGTACTGTGCCAGTCCTTGTGGATTCTACTACCCTATCCTTTGGATACTTTACTACTTGAGCGACTCCGTACACTTGCGGATAGCATTACACATCACATCATTACAACTTTGACCCCGGGCAGGGTAGTGATTAACCTGCGGGCGGTTGTAAATAGGGGGGATTGATAAAAGAGCAAAAAAAAGGGAGGACAAACAGAGAAGAAAAGTCTCTGAAGCTTTAAAAGGAAAATATAACTCAATAATCAATGAATAAAATTCAACCCACAAGTCAGGTTTAAATAGCTAAAAAAAGCTAACCTAGATAACCTAGAAATTTTATCTTCTTATCCAAATTTGCCCAAATCGGCAAATTTTGGTCCAATAGAAAAACTAAACAAAACAGATAACTCCTAAAAATCTGAGTTCAAATCGGATTCATATCCTATCCTAAATTGGCATACGAAGTATTGAGGATAAAGGAAGGGTCCATCAAGCTTTGGACCCCACGTACACGTCGAGACGAGCTTTCCGAATTGGGGTGAGCTCACGAATCCGATATCAGTAGCTAAAGTTATGGCCAAAATACAGAAACGTGTCCAAAGTGTTCCTCAATTCCGGACTTGGCTCGATCACCTTCCGCCTTTACGTCGGTCCGCCAAGTCGTGGTATGCCGAAGCTCTCATGGTGCAATCAGATAGTTCGGCATCGTCTGACTCGGGCTCTCCTATATCAAACTTCCATGAAGGCTTGGCATTTGAATGACTTATCAACCTTTAGCCTGGCCTACGTCATATCTACGAGGCACGGGATCAGCACATTGTCCATCTCTTTGGTCCATCACTTGTTTTGCATTCCTTTGTGCTTGTGGCTTGCTAAACTAGAACTTGACATTGTATCCTTAACGTCATTGCGGAGAGCCAACATGTTTGCTATTACGTAACCAATTAAAAAGTTGATTAGTTCTAATGTGCAAACATATGAACTGCAAACCAGATATATTGAAATTTGTTAACAATATATTGAAATTTGTTATAATGCAACATGTCACATTCATGTATGATCCTCAACACATTATAAACCTGTCTTTACATGTTATCAATGGTAGATGGTCAAGTACCCAAATAAATCTTTAATTTTGCATACATATAGTTATAGTTTAACTAACAAAATTTAGCAAGACATAGTTAATGTTTTTCAGTTTTGCACACACATAGTTAAAATTCATAAAAGTACAAGTAGTGGAGCACAAGACACTATTAGAAATTTTATATTACCCAATGAATTATAATCACGCCACATATTTTTCGCTATATTGTCACGGATTTCTCGGCGACATTGGCAAGTATCAGCTTATTCAAGTGACGTCCTCGGCCTCTCGTGTGTAAAAACTTCTTCTTTGATAGGAACTTATTGGGCTAGCAACATGTCAGTCAGATCAATATCTTTTATAAAATTATGCAACATGCAACAGGCGAAGACAAGGTCCACTTATGTTCCAAAGGTGAAGACAAGGTCCACTAATGTCCCAAACTTATGTCAAGGTTTGGCGTTTTGTAGTAGAGATGAAACTGAGTGTTCTCATAATCATGGAAATTTTCTTGAACATCTTAGATTTCTTGTCAATCACAATGAAACTATCAAAATTGATATCTTGGAAAATGCACCTGGATATTCAAAATTGATAGACACGATATTCAAAAAGATATTGTTCACGCTGCTGCAATTGAGACAACCAATGCTATCATGAAGGATCTTGGTGATGGATTTTTTTTCCATTTTACTTGATGAATCTCGTGATGTTTCAGTCAAAGAACAAGTATCTATTGCTTTGCGTAATGTGGATTCCAAGGGCATGTAATTGAACATTTTCTTAGTTTAGTACATGTTAGTGACACAACCACTTTATCCCTTGAAGCAACTATTAAGGCAGTGTTCTCTAAGCATAATTTAAGTATGTCAAGGATACGTGGGCAAGGCTATGACGGAGCAAGTAACATGCAATGTGAATTTAATGGTCTTAAAACTTTAATAATGAAAGTGAATGCATCTTCTTATTATGTTCATTGTTTTGCTCATCAACTTCAATTGGCACTTGTAGTTGGGGCAAAGAATCATGTTTAAATTGCATTGTTCTTTAACACTGTCACAAATGTAGTGAATATTGTTAGTGCTTCATGTAAACGTAGAGATGCTCTTCAAGAGAAATAACTTAATATGATTATGAAGGCATTACGAGTTTGTGAACTTTTGATGGGAAGAGGTTTAAATCATGAAACAAGTCTTCAACGAGCCAATGATACACAATGGGGTTCACACTATGGGTCTTTGAATAATTTGATCATTATGTTTGGTTCCGTTATTGATGTGCTTGAAATACATTTGGAGGAAGGTATTAGCTTGGAGCAAAGAGGTGAAGCTTACGCCTTACTAGATTTGGTACAATCTTTTGACTTTGTTTTCAATTTGCATTTAATGAAAAATGTTTTGGGGATTACAAATGAATTGTCAATATGCTACAAAGAAAAGATCAAGATGTTGTGAATGCAATGGCTTTAGTTAAGTAGCTAGGCAATGATTACAAACAATGAGAGATGGATGGAAATCTTTATATGATGGGGTCACTTCATTTTGTGAAAGGAACAATTCTGTTGTCCCAAATATGGATGATATATTTGTAACTCAAGGAAGGCTACAACGCAACACCCATAAAAAGACAAATTTGCATCATTATCGAGTTGAGTTATTTTACAATGTTGTTGATATGCAACTTCAAGAACTCAATAATCAATTCAATGAGTTGAATATGGAGTTACTTCTTTGTGTGGCTTCTTTAAGTCCTTGTGATTCTTTTGCAGCTTTTGATAAGGGAAAACTAATTCGCCTTGCTCAATTTTATCCATACGAGTTTTTTGAGACGGAATTTCTTATTCTTGAGTCTTGGCAATCATCTTGAGACTTACACTATTGATTTAAGATCTCATGATGAGTTTGAAAGCCTAAAAGGTATCAATGACATTTTTTATAAAACTTGTTGAGACAAAGAAGCACATTGTGTACCCATTGGTGTACTTGTGAAATTAGTTTTGATATTGTCCATTTCTACTGCATTAGTTGAAAGAGATTTTTTTGCCATGAAGATTGTAAAAATTACAAAGGTCCTCCATTCATTCATAAGGGTACGCCTAATGGGTTGAAGACCATATCAACAGGTGTTCCATCTTGCAAATGGTAAGTTTGATATAGCATAGAAAAAAGATAAGGTTTTGTTAACGAGTCAAGATCTACTCAAACTAAGTAACCCTGATCTTTCTGATTTATATCGACAACTATCGCCCATGCGTACTATGATCACACTATGCATATCGGATCCCACATGATAGTTCTCCGATCCGTTTATGAATTAGGATCGGTTTGACCGACCGGTCATGGGTGGAACATGGCTTGCTTGACCTGATGTCAGATGGTAGTCAGACTGAGGAGGAGTCGGTCAAGTATGAATCTCATGGAGAGTTCGATCCTGGCTCGCCCCTTTGATCCAAAGACTTTTCCCCACCTTGATAGTCGATTGATACGGAGCTCTATCCGGGGCCCTGGGAAGAATATTTTCAAGACAAAAGGAATATGGGAAAGTTTGTCCTGTTTCAGTCTGTAGAATCCAATACCCTAAAAACCTAAGGGCTCCTCCACAAGGTTCGTACGTAATCCGATAACACTTAGTCAATTAAGCAGTTGTTGCACCGCATTCGATCTCTCCATATAACTTCGCACTTAAAGTGTGAAATGGCTTTGAGTTCTCTACTAGTCGACTTGACCAACTTCCTCTTCATCTCCTAATTCCTTCCATTCTGCATGAGCAAAGCTTCCCTCTTCGAGGTTTCATGGAAAAAAAACCAAAATAGAAGAGCTTGCCCCACCAATGAGTAAATATTTCAGGGTAAGAGTTCTCCCAGATCATCCTATTACGGGGAAACCACAAAAAGAATGATCATTCAGTAGCTCTCGTCTATCTCAAATGTAGGGATTCTGCGTAATAAGTTTCTCATATTCAGCAACTCGAGTTAAAAAATAATCGTAGAAATCCAAGCATTTATCTATCCAGCCATGAGGTAGAACCGATACGAGGTTTAGTGAAAGCCCTGGAGAAAGCTATTCTGTTGATCGACCATACAAGGAAAGTGAAGACGAAAAGTCAAAAAACTTCCTATTTCAAGGAGGTGGGAAGGGCTTTCAGCCCAGACTAATTCTTCAAGGGATCGGTTGCTTAAGATCTTTGGTCTTTACCCAGACCCGATGAAAAAAATTGGATCCCTTCTTATGGACTCATTGTTTTGGGGATTTGTTTTATTGAATCATTAAATTTCCCGATACTAACTGTAAAATGCTTCTTAGTGCTTTCGTCATGAGATCGACTATTTCTTTATCTATTTATTTGCTTATACTTGTTCTTTTCTTTGGTAACCTCTAGTTTGATCAGGGAAACCATTGAAAATGAGTCTAAAATGCTACCACCTCTTACAATGAATCCACTATCAGGACAACTAGTTTATACCTCGACAGGGTGAGAGTAGTTTGGTTGAAATGAGCAACTCGTCTCCTTTGTGAGGAGGTAGCCTAAAAGTGTAGAGAGGCTCGAGGAAGGTTTCTAAAGAGTTCCATGGTAAGACAAACATGTGATTTAAGTGAGTTTTTGTTTATCAAAAGTACCAATTTCAGAAGTTAATGCGGTTGCAGGCTAGTTCTTAATTAAGAAGTAGGGACTATTCAACCACGCCAAGACGCACAGGGCTAGTCCCTCACTGACTAGAACAGCCCGAGCATAAAGTGGTTTCGGTGAGGGAGCGACAGCGACCAGCGCTGGTAGAGGATAGCCATGACATATATGCTTGGAACAGATTCCATTTGGAGAGATTTGAAAAAGCAAGTGGAGTTCCTCGCCACCCAAAAATTTTGGAGCAATCCCTGATTCAGCCTACGTCAAGTTGTAAACACATTAACGAGTATCAAGTGTTCTCCATTCTTCAATTCCATTGGCAGGATAGACCAGAAAAAGCGTAGCATTCAATAGAAGAAACACGAGGACATATGCAAATACTTCTAAAGGAATTACCAACCTTATCCCCAAATTAGAGAAGGGAGGAGATCTTAAACAACCGTTTATTAATCTTAACTAGAAAGAAACCAAATATTATTGATCTTTCCTTTGCAAAATTTCGCCTCAAAGGCTCTGCCCCCGAACTCCCACCTTACAGGTAGGGGCACTGCCCCTGCTCCCGCAAGCTCAAGGCAAAGCTCGGCCCGCCAAAACTGTGGTTGGATGTCCAATATGATTAAGCTCCACACAACTCAACAATTCAAAGCTACCAAAATAAAAAATTTGGCTCAATTAACACTGTCATGCATGTTTCAATACAAATGCCTGTACTCAAGCAAGAGCCATAAGTGCGTGTTGGCTCATAGTTTTAGACAAGCACATAGATAATATAAGGTAAAAGGTTTTTTAAATAGCAGGTGGATGCCTTTAACGCTATCACAGCAGATGCAGCGGTCTTATACACAATCCTTGGACTTACTAAGACAAGGTAAAACCACCTAATAGCACTAATCCGCTGAAGTAGAATGCATTGCAGGAATTATCTTAAGTACTTGAAAGCACAAGCACAATACAGTGGAGAATATCATTAAATCAAAGGATAAAAGTACATGATTTGGTCAACTGCATGCCACTCTGAAGTTGGGCTTCCTGGGTTCTCACGCCCTAACACCAAAAGGTTAATAAAGAACTTCAGCTCTGAACTCCAGCCCTTGAAATTTTTTTCTTATTACTGTCTAGTAAATTGAACCACTTGGGATAATTTTTTCACATAGTAGCAAGCACCATTTACAGTTTCTTCAACTCTAATGCAGGTAACTAAGGACAAGCCCTCTACTGCCAAAAAAATAGCGTTATTTGATTTCAGAAGACCACACATTACCTTATATACCATCATAGACTGCCAGAAAATCAAATTTGATTCAGTTTTGATCAACATGAGAAGTCATGGTTATCCACTAAATTGAGCATGAGTTCAGGATGAGGAGAATGCAACTCCAATATGACCTGTGAATGTCAGAGAAAATTGTTATCTAAGAGCTCAGGCCAATAAATTATGAAAAGTAAAAAACTGAAATACTAAGTTCGAAAAGCTTATCCATAATATGTATACTGCATCCTCCCAGCCCTCATGTAGAATATTCAGTGAAAGATTACATGGGGTGGTGGTTTGGCAAAAGAACATGCAACCCAAGGAAATTCTTCCCCTACCTAGAGAAAGAGTCAAACATACCACAATATTTTCACCATGTTGAAGGATTGGAGCAGGAACATAAAGAGTACACTGTGGGCCCATCAACTGCAAATTATTCCATTTTTTATGTAAAATAAGAAAACAAATAGGGCAAAAGAACACTTGTATGGAAAGAAAAAAAAAATCATAATAGGTGACGAAAGATGGAAATATACCGGCCAGAACCTTCCAATATTGAAGTTATTGACAAAAGCAATTCCTTTTGTCCATCCACGAAAAGAGATGTATGTATCTTTAACATGGTTCTTGTGATCAATAAAAAAAGAACCTTGATAAAATCTTGGTTCTTCTGTCATGTCCACTGTCAAAGGAACATAAGAGCAACCTTATTCAGTGGCAAAATAAAAACACATAAAAACACAGAGGACATAAAAGCTATCTTAATATAAGCAAAAGGCGGAGGTGCCAACGTTCCATAATTTCACAATCAATCAGTGACAAAAACAAAAATCTGCCCTAAAACAACAATTAAAACCACTACATAGAATCACTTTCTTGTGTCTTCCTGTCCAACAATTATCTGCACCTCTGCTATCTGATAACCCATTGCATGAAGTGCTTACTGAAGCTCCAGCACTTACTGTGTCCAGGGACGGATCCAGGATATTTCTTCAGAGGGGGCAAATTAATATTAAAGATAAAAAATATAATGAAATACAAATGCATCAAAAGTTCTTTTCATATGAAAGTAACATATTACAATTACTTTCTACGTGTTTTCATAGCTTGAAAACGTTGCAAGATTTTTTCATTATCAATACTACAAAATATATCTTTTTCTATATAGGTATTCAAATAATAATTCATCTAAGAATCTCCCATTCGGTAGCGCAAGCAATTTTTTTACAATCTTCATGGCAGAAAAACTCTTTCAACTAATGGAGAAGAAACGGGCAATATCAAAGCTAATTTCACAAGTACACCAATAAGTACACAATGTGCTCTGTCTCAACAAGTTTTATAGAAAGGTCATTAATATTAGATCTTAAATCAATAATGTAAGTCCCAAAATGATTGTCAAGAATAAGAAGTTCTGTCTTAAAAAACTCAAATGGATAAAATTGCTGGATTCGAAGGAAGATCATCTATATTTAATTCAACATGATCTTTCTTTGAATAAGATTGAGTGTCACTAGTATTGACACTAGATGGTTTCTCCAAAATTGTTTTCCTCTTATAAGATATTTGTCTATATGATGTGAGGATGCTACCTTGGTAAGTGTCAAAGAAAACAATATTATGAAACAAGAGGTAATTACGGCAAAGAAAACATTCAAAAAATTCAGAAAAATACGTGACTTGCAAGTTATAACAAATTGAATGGCTTAGGAAGCTCTCCTGATTTCAGACCTTTAGGCTCAAGAATCGGGTGAGGAATGATTTGAATAAATGAAGGAAATGATAAATGGGAAAGGGAATTAAACTTTTTAAAATAGATTTTTTTACATATAAGTCCTTAGATAATTCTTTAATTGCTTTTGTATAGATTTTATTTCTTAGTTTTAGAGGGGGCAAATTGAAAAAGTCCAAAAAATTAAAACAATATCTAATAGATTTCTCAAATTTGAGTGGGGGCAGCTGCCCCCACTGCCCCCACTCTAGATCCGTCCATGACTGTGTCAGCAACTCTTACAAAATTAATTTAAAGGCATAGCATGTCATGAAGAAATCAATGGGACAATTTAAAATTAAGCAGGATATGATTTGGTTCTAAAGAAAGAAATTTAGAACTTAAAGGCACAATTAAACAAGGTGTGATTTTGTTCAACGAACAAAGAAATTTGGAACAGACAGCATTAACAAATGGCATTCCTTTAAGTTGATTTTCAGAGTGAAAGATAGAAACCTAAATGAGTGAATTTTTGACTGGTAAACATCTCACCATTTTGAGGATCAGCAACTTGCATGATTGGATTGGATCTCAATATGCTGCTCAATTTGTTAAATGAAACAGGATACAACCTCCATCTATGGAGAATGGTTCCATCTAGGATAACGGCAGAAAGTAATCCCTGAACAAGAATAAATTTAAACCGAAATAAATTTCACAAAACTGGCAAATTAGGAGACAAAACAGGATGAGTAATAACTTAATAGTTTCTGACAAATTTAAAGAATTTTGTGATGGGTTATTTATTAAGTTGTACCTTCCTATCATACAGGTATGGTCCATAATTCAGGCGACCAAGGTTTTCAACCTGAATCAGAAAGATAAAGACAAAGGATTAGGAACTATATATAGAAATCTGAAAGAATATCCTGGTAAGAACTCCAAATTGCAAGAAATGAAGAGCATGATTATTTTTTCTGCAAGTAGATACTGATGATTTGTTTGGATTGGTTAAGGTGCACCAGTTCCAAATGCCAGTTTCGTGACGCGTCCATTGGTTGCTGCAGAGACAGGCACTTTGGGATTGATGTTGAACTTGCTACGATACCCATATGAACTAGTCTTCACAAATGCAAAGGAATTTTGTTATCTCAAGCCTTATATATATGCTAATCCTATGCTTTCTTGGCTAATGACTCAAGGCACAAAAATATAAAATTATCATGTGTATAAATATTCTGTGATAGTTGCCCAGGAGACAATGAACAGTTTTGATTTCTGGTAAACCAAATGCTTTGGTATATGGAGAATGTTCTCCCATAAAATTTGCATTTTGTAGGTATCAACAACAAAGTTCACCCGAAAAGTTGTTACTTTGAAGGGTCTTTTTGCCTGTATACCCTTAAATTATATGCAAATGTTTATCTAACCTCCAAAAGCTTCTATTAAATTCAATAGCCTTGAAATCTCTGTTATTTCTATACCCTTATGTCAATTCCTTAACCGTAGTTTTTTTTTTACTTAACCATGGTTCGGACTTCATGGGATTATTTCCCTTGATCATCTTTTCCGCTTTTTCTTAATCTCCCCCTTAGTCCTTTCCATCATTACGAGTAGAACTCTATCAGTGACCTCATCTCTACTCACAAATAGAACATTAGGTGAAGCCCCTGAAGCTTTTTTTTCTCCATTGTTCTTCACTGATCTTCAATATTGATTAATATCACATACTATTAAAACTTCTCTTCTAAGACACTTGTAACCATGGATCAACCTTGAGAAACTCCCTTTTTTTTTCCTTACTTTCTTCTACTTCACATTCTTCTATGATGCAGTTTGAATTATTAATTAATAAAGTTCCAATGATGTAATTAGAGAATAATTGTATAGATGAATTTTTTATTAAGTAATTATAAATGATGTACTTGGAAATAATGGAATTGTTGAAATGTTGACTAGTCCAAAGGGTTGCAAATCATTTATACAAAATTTATCTAATTTAGAGGGGTTTGTTTGAAAAATATCCAAAAATATATAATTCTTAGGATTTATTTACAAAATACCAATTTTGCATTTGCACGGAAGAGGTTATTTATAAAATATAAAAATTAAAATCTCTTGGATTAGCTTCCAAAATATCCATTGTTGTATTTGTATATGCCCTAATATAATGTAGAGGGGTTCATTTAAAAAAATCTAACAATGTGTAATTTGTACGGGTGAATTTGTGAAATATCTACTAACATATATGTACATGTGCTAGTGTAATTTATAGGGCTTATTTGCAAGATACTCATCAATTGTCAAGCCCTTATTCTATTTGGACATCATGATTTCAATTATAAATAAGGTTTTATTTACAAAATATATAAAAAATGTAATTCTCAAGGAATTATTTGCAAAGTAACCACCGCTGCATTTTCTAAAAATGGTTTGCAAAAATATACTATAATATGTAATTTTTAATACTTATCTACAAAAGCCATGTGAAAGGGTTTATTTGCAGATGTTCAAGGATCTTTTAGCAAAATCTAATGTAATTATCATAATTAAAAAATGCAACAACGGAGTAAAAATGAAATATAATAAATTTTAGGGGTCGCTGCATAAGATTAGAAGTAAATGGAAATAAGTAACTTTTAATTGTAATTTTAGGGCTATACAAGCAAATTATATGTTAAGGGTATTTTCAGTATTTAAATGTTTTTAGTTAAGATTGGGGACCAAGTTAACCAAGACTTGATCCAAGTGCATACACACTAACTAGCGGAAGATCCGGGATATAGAAATAAATAAAAACTTTTGAAGGTCAGATAAACAAATAAGGCTATTTGTAGGGACATACGGGCAACAAATAAATAAATGAATATATAAAACCTAATTTGATATATGGTGTACTAGGCTAAAATTGATTCTTAGTACTAAGCTTACACCTCAATATCTACTTCCTGTGTTATAGATCATAAGATGGTGATAATCCACAGGATTTAGTTATACAATTGAGAACGCTCATTCTAGAGTATGTTTAAGTGTTTTTCTCCCATTACACAGGAAAAAGTTGATATGTTGTCAACAACGTTTTCTTCTCCTTGAAACAGTGAAGAAATACTGTTCTAGTGACCACACAGACAATGCAGAGTCACAAGGATGAATAAAATTAACAGAAAAACCGTCTACTCAAGGAAAGTTATCGATTTTCTAAGAATTAACCTATAACATACAGACCAGAAACGAAAGTTGTTAAAAGGAGCCAGGCTATGTTTACCAGAATAAATAAGCTAACATTTGAAGAACATTTGATGAATGGAACTGCAAACTCCCTATTTGACCATCTTTCTATGGTACCAATATATATCAGGCTTCTTTCGTTATCAGCTAGTGAACATCGAATAAAAACTTGAGCTCTATCATGCACCTGCATGAAAAATGAAAAACATATAAATAGCCCTACTCTCCCGACACAGTCAGTGGTTATTTGAATGGAATTGATAATTTATATTCAAAGGAACCTGAACTTCTTCCAATAGAAAACAAAATAGAGGCATGATTGTGGATTCAAACCTTTGGTATTGAGAGAATGCTTCCACTTTCCTTTTCAGGGTATTCTGAGGTGTAAAGCAAGAATCCATACATCTGAATTAGACCATTAATCCTTCAAACTCAGGAATAGTTTTCTTTTTTTATTCAAGAGATTAAAAGTTGAGAAAGTAAGATTAGATATCAAAACACATATGTAAGGGTATACCTGACCAATAGACTCCATTGAAACTGGCTGATCTGTTTCAATCACCTGTATAGGATCACACAAGGCATGGAGCACTTGAAACAAAGAGGCAACCTTGCTAACCTTAACAGGACCATATCTAGCTATCTCATTATTGGTGGGAAATGGGGGAAGGGATCCTCTGCTGTATTTCTGTATTACATTCCTCAATGCTGAAAACAAGATAATCTATATATATCAAGTCAACGAAAAGCTTTAAGATAAGCACACATTTCTGTGCACAAAGAAGTTGAAATGGCAGATAGCTATTCATCTAGTGCTTTGTGTAATGCAATATAATATTATGCACAGAGACGTGAAACATCTTGGCTGGTACTCTTATACATCAAATTCATCACACAGAGAACAGAGTGCACCAGACACTTTAGCCAGGCACTTGAGAAAAAAAAGCAGAGTTTTCCTTCAGATTCAGTTCTTATTGATCTAACCTCCAAAAATTCCAATAAAATTCTTTGATCATAGGAAAATCCTGGGAAATCACTTCCATACAGAAGAACTGAAGGAAAGCTATTCTCACATGTGAGTCTAATATTGGCGCAAGTTCTCATAAGCACAAACAATGATGGATGCATGCAAATGTTAAAATCAAAAAGGTAATAGAACACACCTTTAAATTTTAAGTTCTGCACATCACCAGACTCTTTTATTGGTGCATCCTGAATGAAAAAATAATAGGATAAATGGGGCATCTCATGATAAACCAACTTGTAGTGTTGGTGAGACACTTGCAATACAAATGGTAGGTCCGGAGTTCAAGATGTGTCAGTGCTAAAATAAAAAGAGTGCATGGTCCATATTTCTGAAGAAAGCAGATCAATAAGAATTTCATTATAGAGACTTACATAATCATAAGAAGTGAGGTCAGCTTTGTAATCCTTCTCATTTTCACCGGTATTTGCTCCACTGAAAAATCCAAAATTGGTTCCACCATGTGCCATCTGGAATGGCAAATAGATGTTCAATTGCAATAGAGCACATGGAACAAACATTAGAAAGTTGAAGAACACAAGGACTATACGTAGAGCACAGCAGAAGCATTAAGAGATAAAATCTTTTGCAATGCAGCAGCTGTGGAATTGGCATCAGTCACTGCAATTTTCTCTCCCCAATGTGTAAGCCAACCAGTATAGAATTCTCTGTAAATAAGGGCTATCAGCATTTTGGAAAGATAGCATGGCTCCAATCAAAGGCAATGTTTTACTAACGCTGTCAGGGGAGGAGATTTTCCCGGTAAATTATATTTCTTTTGCAACTGAAATATAGGCCATGGATCCTCACCAGTAGAAAAATCAACAGCTGCATAGCATAGATGCACATTAAAAAAATTTGATATGCAGTAAGATAATCTATTGCAGTTTGTACTTTTGTATTGTTTTTTATCACAAAAAAAGTAGATATATATTGGCATTTTTACAACAGGAAAACCATTACGGTCATTAGAAAACTTAATAATACGAATTTGCATAAGTTATGAGCACATAACATGGAACATAAAACAAAACTATTCTGTCCGTCATCTAAATATAATATGCCAGAATCAGATGTGTGTGAATTTAGGAGAGAAAGTGGACAGATGGAGCACTCCAAAAGTCATCAGCAATAAAGCCCATATTGTGAATCACTAGTTGTGATTACCAAGAAAGAAATCCAGTTAGGTGACTTATTAACTTTTGTTGCAGTCTAATTGGTTGTCAAATTTTAGAGAATGAAAGATGAACTTCAACTCCGGTAAAACAATATATCATAGAACTTTGAATGGATAGATAGTTCCATATTAAAAAAAAGGATGCTTGATTAAAGATTGTTTGGAAGCACCGAGAAGATGGCACAAGAACATAAATTACAACTTCCAAATATATGAAAGAATTAATTTTTTGTGGTAAAAAAAGAAGAGAAAAGATACTAAAAGGTTTATTTAATAGACGAGACAAGTAAAAAAAACTAAAAATCAGAGTAATAAACTTTGTAACTTAGCAATTAGTGAAGAGTTAAGTATGCAAGTCACACAGCCAATCTATAAACATTATCACCTGAATAGACTTCTTCCCCTGGAATGGTGCCCTTATCCAGAGTGTTTTTGGAGCCCCCATCTGTTGTATACCTGCAAAGCACTATCAATATCACTGAATCATAACAAAAGAAAAAGTGTTGCACCATGTTGCACCATAAATGCCATATAGAAAGTTACAGCTAGAGTAGTCTACAGTGGAAGAGGTTTTCGACTTCTCTTGAACAATCACTTTGTACATGAAACACGCCATCTAAGTATGCAATAATAAAAGTAGTCCCTGAACTAAGGGTTTCTGGACTGAACTAAAAAATGGGTCAATTCACTCTACGAACTATAAGCATTGGTTACAAGACCTTCCTCGCTGTACAATAATAATTTTTACGCTTACATGAATGTTGAACATATGTGGCATATGATGTGACATGTACACATCATCCTCCATATTTCATCTAATTTTATTTTTTATTTCTTTATTTTGAATTTGTAAATTGTTGATGTGGCAACATAATGACATGTCTATAGGTTAAAAATTGCTGACATGATAGGTTATGCCCTATCAACAATTTAAAAAAAAAAGTCAAATAATAAATAATAAATTAAAACTAAAAAAGATGTCACATGGCAGATGATGAGACACAGTGGCTGATGTGTCTAAGCCACATCATATAACACGGGCTACATTGACCATGACAGTGCTGGTGTAAAAATTAATATTTTATTTCATCCGTTACAAAGGTGGATAATGAGAGACCTTTAATGACAAATGCCCTTAGTTCATGTCTGAATTGACTCATTTTTTTAATCAAAGACCCAATTGACTCAAGAACATTAATTTAGAGACAAATAAAGCAATTTACTCTTTAAAGGTGGGATGAAATGGCTTAATCTTAAAAACTCAATCTCTTGAAGTGCCAATTGAGAGAAAAGGCTTTAGTGATGACTTTTAACATGTATGATATTAAATCTAACAGCAATTACCAAACGAGGAATTCATCCCCAGCCCAAAATGTTGATCTTTATAAACTATACATTGAAAGTTGCATTCCTTCAAGATATAACATGTCAATTTATTAGGTTTTCTTCATGCAAATATAAGTTATTGTGGTGACAGAGTCAAGCCAGTGAAGTACAAGCTGCAGCATTTACCGACATTATTGACAGCTCATCACCAGAAACTCGCAGGTACAAGTGAAATGTTGGTCATGAAAATCAAACATTTGTTCATTGAGAAAGCTTAATTAAGGTAAGTGCAAACCTAATGCATTTTCCATGAAAATACATCACCCATGAGTTAGTCTGCAGTACAGTGATTGGTTGTTGTTTGCTTATGAGAAAGTAAAGCGCAAGGAGGATACATACAAAATAATATTACTCCCGAGGTATCTTCTAGCCAAAGCCACAAGATGACGAAGATAAGGCTGATCATCACCATATGATCCAAACTCATTTTCCACCTAACAAAAATGCTGAGGCTATTTAAATCCAAATTTAGATTACATTTTATTATTATTATTATTATTATTATTATTATTATTATTATTATTATTATTATTATTATTATTATTATTATATATATATATATATATTGAAAAAGGAGTCATGAGCATTATTAATAGACACCATAAAAAAATTATTTAGCTACCTGAACCATAATGATAGGTCCTCCGTGACTGTACAACAGAGGAAGTATTTTAGGAAGCAGAATCCCCCACCATCTATCAACCTAAAAAAAAAAACATGTAATATCAACCAGTAAACACTATCAACATTCAGATAAAGAGGAACCATACCAATTGAAGGAATGCAGGATCAGATGATCTTAGTTCAAGAGCTGGTTCTATGCCAAGTAACCAAGCAGGAAAACCGCCCAAGTCCCATTCTAACATGGAAATGTGAATTTCTAATGAATGCTCAATTAAATTCGGAATCCTCATTTATATGGGGATGGAGAGATGCACTTCCACCCACCTGCACATATGTAAGGCCCAGCACGGAGCATGACAAGAAATCCCAGCTCTTGAGCAATCTTCAGAAACGATTCGATGTCCGCCATGCCTTCAAAAACCCATTTCTCCGGCGAAGGTTCATGCAAATTCCACGGCACGTAGGTCTGGATAGTATTCAAACCGAGTGCCTTCGCTCGTAGAAGCCTGTCCTTCCAGTACTGGGTCATAAAGAAGTTCCCAGTAAGCAACTAAATCACCAGGATTATTGCCAATAAGAACGATCACAAATCTTAGTAGGAACAGAAGAACAGCACCTGGGAACAACGCGGAAGTAGTGCAGATCGCCGCCGATGATCTGAAAAGGCTCGCCGTCCTTCCAGAACTTGTCGTCCGCAATCCAAAACCTACGATCGCCACCCTAATCCATGAAGATAAGTTTAGTCCAGAGAAATCCTCAGTACGACCCGACCTAGGGTTTCCAAACGAGTGATTGGAATCGACGAGGGAGTGAGGCGAGGAGAATGAAGGCTGACCTTGGGATTCGAGTGAAGGCGATGAGGCGAGGAGAGGGCAGGGAGCGCAGGGGAGAAGGAGGCGAGAGAGACAATGGCGAGGAGGATGAGGAGAAGCTTGAATCTCCGGCTCGAGGCCATGGCGCTCGCGCATGCGCTTGCGCTTCCGACCCTTCGGCGCTTGCTCATTTTCCAAAGACGTCGCAAAGTTGGAGTGACTTAACAGTTGAACCACTGTCTGTATGATTTAAATGAAATCACGATTAATTTTAAGCGAAAAGCCATTTTTATTCCTAAATTATATTATATTGTTTATTTTAATATCTATATTAAAAAAATGTTCAATATAGTCTCTGAACTATCACCAACTGGTATATAAATTAAATATATCTATTTTTTATATGACATGGCTGCTTAAGTGGATAGCCTTTGCTGATGTGACATAATAATGGGGCACTAAAAAATAAAAATATGACAAAAATCCTGTTAGCATATCACGTAACATGCTGATGTGACATTAAAAAAATAAAAAATAAAAAAATGTAAATTTTATGGATTTTTTTTCATTTGCCATGTCATCATGTTGATGTGGTACTAAAAAAATAAAAAAAATTGAAAATAAAATTCTAATTTTTTAAGGAAATTTTTATTTTTGGGATTTTTTCATATTTTTTATTTTTATTTTTTGTATTTTTTTCATATTTTTTTATTTTTTTAGTGCCACATCAGCATGATGATGTGGCACTTTTCATTTTTTTTATTTTTTAGTGCCACATCATCATGCTGACTTGGCATGCCACGTCAACAATACACATCAGCAATAAGGATTAATATACAAAAATTCCATTTTATATCACGTCATCATGCCTAATGCAAAAGCACTGCCCATCTATGTTGCCACATCATAATTAAAAAATGGTTATATTTAACCCATATATCAGCTGGCTGCCACATCAGCAGCAGGGATTATAATTGCCAAAACCCAATAGTTTAGGAACCGTATTGAACATTTTGATAGTGCAGGTACCAAAATGAACAATAGACCATAGTTCAGGGACTAAAAATTGCTTTTGCCCTTAATTTTATTTGACTATAGTTATCATCTTCTATTTTCTTTATATTTTAAAGTGTATATATATATATATATATATATATATATATATGAATTTTAAAATAAAAATATAAAATTATAAATGATTTTGTCTCAAAACTATTTTGAAAAAATAAAAATAATGGGCGTTTGTTTGCTTATAAATACGTATAAATACTCATCCTTTGGATAAGGACATCTAGAGATGTGAATTTACATGGATGTAGAGAATGTGAAAATTTTTAATATTTAGTATTTGTGATTTTTTAAATAAAATAAATTATATTAATTATAATAATATCATAGTTAAAAATATATATTGATAAAGCCAAATCCCGCCGCATATGTGTTAGAACGTCCATACCCTCTGAAAGGTGGCCTAGATCCCAAGAGTTGTCATATCATCCACGGTAGGATAAGGTCATTATCACCTCAGAGATAGAAAGGAGGTCTGTACGGAAAGGGTCATGATGATGAGTATAGTGGCTCAAGGTGATGGGATAGGGACCATACTCCAAGGCATACAAGGAGAACAAAAAGGAAGAGACCTTGGTAAAGAGAAGGTAAGCTCTCCTTCTAGAACCAGACTCTTCACTCTCTAGTCCACTTTCTTCTCCGGCGAATCCCCCCCGCCCCCGCTAACTCGTTAAAGTGGCTTACATGTACAAAAGGTCCTCTTTATTGCTATGTTTGTCTCCCCTTTTGGTAAGAGTTCCCGTAATGCTGCAAATGTACCGGTCGTATCAAGCAATAAAGTGGACTCCGAAGAATCAAATGTCGAACACACAAAGACCAAGAAGTACTAGTACTAACTATCTATCTATTATCTAGTCTAATCACAATTGGGTAGTGTCTCAAACTAATATAATTACTAATACTAAGTAAAACTAAGAATAAGAATTCGTGAAAGACAGGGTGAAATAGTGGGGGAAATCAATCATAAAAAGGAGGTATTCCGGCAATGAATCCACCTCAAGCTCTCATAAAGATATTGACAAAGATCTCAAGGTTAATAGTTGCAGATTTTTTAACCAAAGGTTCCTATGGTGTATTCGATCCTCTCTTGAGGTGACTAATACCTAGTACCCTCACTGCGTTAGCATTCTAGGGAACCTAAATCTTGGAAAGGTTTTGGGAATAAGACGTATGAAGGACTTGCTCTCCTTATTACCTGATCTCTTGGCGTACTTATAACCCTTATTATTGAGGTAGGTCTAAACACCTGCGGGGTTATCTTTTCCCATGAATCAGATCGGAAATCTGGGTTGTCGCAATGTAGAAATCTAATACAGGGAATAACACTCAATAGATCTCAAAATAAAAGCAACTAAATAAACATTAAGAATCAATATAAAAAAAAAAATCAATGACCCGAGAGTTCATCATGCCCAAATACCTAACAAGTTAGTTCCTCATGGAAGGGGAACACAAATCCAATACATAGTAATAGGAGAAGGAAATAAACATAATGAAATATGCTCTTCCCTCCTCTATTATGAATTAATCTTCCTCCAAGCCTCGTTATCGGAGAGTGTTTGATGATGATGCTCAATGCCAAGATGATAGAAGATATGATGATAGCCTCTGATTCAAGATGATAGTTGATGGAAGATATGATAGATGATCCCTTGCAAACCCTAAAACGCTGCTATTTATATGGCTCCAGGCTTCTAGAGAGTATTAGACATGTTTTCACTTCTCGTGGTCCTAACTTGTGTAAAGAAATTGGGTTCGGGTTCGGTGTAGACGAGGCCACACTGGCTCATGGTGCGCCCATGTGGCCTTCTGGGGGACTCAGAGCGCCCTCTAATCTTTATTCTAGGGAGCAAACAGGGGCTACACTAGTGCGCAGGGCGCCCATATAGCCCCTTGACTGCCTTTTGAAATCCTCCTAGAAAGCATATAGGGGAAGCACAGGAGCGCGTTCATGCCCCTGTGCTCCCTTGAAGGTTGGCTCTTAGCTTCAAATGCTTCAGACGGGCACATGGTTCCTTTACGCGCCCGTGTGAATCCTCAGGTGATGTTGGTTGCTTCTTTCAACTGCTGGGGGCCTGCTCGAATGCTCTTTATCTCCTAGATTCCATACTTTAGCCTTGAAACAACCTCAAATATTCCTTTTGCTTGCAAAATGCCCTTGATATGTCTTGTTAAACAAAATTATCACAAATTAAGTATCGGTGGGCTATATTTCTTCCAAATAACTTGTAAAATGTAGATGAAACTGATAGAAAATTATGAACACTTAAACACTTATCAAACATCTCCACACTTAAGTGTTTGCTTGTCGGTCGAGGTCGTTCCTCCAAGGCCAACGCCATTCCTCTATGTTCAATAGGGAGGAAGAAGATGTCAGTCGAGGAAAATTTGGGGAAGAGGGTGGTCGAGGAGTCGAGCTGCCCGAAGAAAAGGGCTCAGGAGTCCCCTCCGGTCTCTAGAAGGAACGATTCTCCTTTGGTAGAGGTGGAGGAGCCGGTGTCAGATTTGTTTCCCCGACCTCGGCGTTCCAGCCCCACGGTTGTCGAGGTCAGCAAGACAAAGACTTGATCTTAATAAGCTTGCCACACGAGCTGCAGACCCCCGAGATCCCAAGCTCTAAGCTGATATAGGATGAGGCTTTCAATGCCAAGATGGCTCAAGTTGATCAACTGGTTCGAAGGTTGGCGTAGACCGAGGTTGGCAGTCCTCAAGGGGCAGAAGATGAGAAGGGGGACTCACGGGGAGTTAATGATGTGGCCCTGACCCGGGCGGGTGTAGCTTCTCAAAAGCAACGAGGATGCATCTCAGAGGTGGCCATTGACGCGGCGATGCCGTCTATAGCCTTCGAGGCGACTTGGCTCAATGATATTGAGGCAAAGATGAGGGGCCTCGGGAAGGGTGAGCTGGCTAACCAACTTTCCTCGCTAGGCTTAACTGTACTCCTCGATGAGCTTTGTAGTACGTTTCCTTTATTATGGGGCTGATGGTCCTGGTCGTTCTTTATTGCAGGCCAGGCTTTTCCGAGATCATACTACCCAGCATCTTCGTGAGAAGGAGGCTATGGTGAATCCGGTTGGAGAGCTCTTAGAGAAGCTCAAAGCTGAGGTCGCCCAACTAAGGCCTTGTTTGGATTGGCATTTTTTTGCCCCTGAAGCGCTTCAAGAGTATGTTAAGCGGTTCTGGGACAAACTATTATTATAACACAGCGAATTTTCTAAGTAAATAAATAAGAAAATTCTCGACCATTAATGAGATTAATTAACATGGAAAATAAATTAATTATTTAAAAACCCAATTAAAGGAAAATCGAGGAATAATAAATTAAATCCAGCCTCGCAACTAATGGGCTTAGGGTAGGCCTTATTGGGCAAGACCGCTTACACTTGGAATAGTTGGAGGTGAATGGTTGAGATAACCTCGGTTAATTAATTGGGAGATTTCGTAAGTGTTAATTAATCAAGATTAATTAAGTAGAGGAACTAGACAAATGTTAGAGTTCTGATAAAGTAGATCGGGCGATTCAAAAGCTCAGAAATACGGATCTGGGTCGGGAGAAGAGACGACCCGTGACACTACAATCAGCTCGTGTCAGTAAGGTCGTTTTGACCCTGGATTCCCGGATCTGGATCAGAGATAGAGACGAGCTAGATAACATTATTAGTTGTCCTCGTAACGACACAGTAACAAGATAAGATCAAAGAAAAGTTGTTTGGCCTTTAGTAGGGGTATTTTTAGAAGATATAATTAATTAATCAAAATTATTTTAATAGATAAGTTAAAGTAATTGATTTAATTATTAAATTATAATAAAAACAAAATATCTGATTAAAATACTTTATAAGTAAAGTGAGAGGGGGAGAGAGAGAACTCAATCCCTCTCTCTCGATCCTCTCTCTCTCCCGATCCTCAGAGTTGCGAGCCTTCTCCTCTCTTACCCACGCAATGGCTCAACCCCACACTTCTGAGCATGAGCTGACCGACCCCTCGCATCTCCGTTGTTGGAGTTCCTCTCCGTTGAGCCAGAGTTGCGCGCGCGACTCTCGCCAGCCGCGGCCTCCCCTCGCGCGTCGCTCAGCTCCGTCGCGCCGCCCTCCGCCGGTGCCCTTTCGGCCAATAGCCGAGCCCGCCAGCCCTTTTTTCTCCTTGCCGTGCCACCCAGCTCAGCCACATCGCCGCTCTCCTTCTCCGGGCTTCCAACTGGTCGTCCAGCCTCCTAACGCCACGCACTTAGCCGTCGAAGCACGACCGCCCGGATCCAAAGCACCCACTCCGTGTCTTCCTACCCCCTTGCTCGCTCATTAGGCATTCACGCCACCGTCCGTACGGCCAAAGGGCAACTTCGGCAACTAACCTTTTCCTTTGCTTTGCCCGCCCTCTATTGTTTTTCGGCGAGCCTCTGTGGAGCACCAACGACCTTTGACTGACTCCAAGTTAAGGACAACAGGCTCAGTTCGTTCGAATGTAAATGAGCTTGTGCGTAATCACGGTTAATGTGATAGAGAGGGGTTAATTAGAGATTTATGGGTAATTGAAGATTAATTGATGAAAATGCCATGATATAGTTGCTAAGTGCTTATTAGATCAACTAACTAACAGTGGAGATAGATCTTAGAAAGAATGATTGTCATGGAGTGCGAATTGTATGAATTAGTTGTATTAATTTGTGCATGGTTGTATTAATTTCGGGGCGCTCCAAATAAAGGAGGTGTTGCCGAATTTTCGTAGAAATTTTAAGTAAATTATTGTTGATTAAATCTCAATAATCCTGCTTAGCACTTAATTACCCTTAAGGAGCATATTAGAAACTCTTAAATTGAGTTTATGATGAAGAAAGGTTAAATCATGTAATTAAACCACTTCATATTTTAACTCCTTAGAAATAGAAGTCCATGCTGAAAGGAATTATGCTTTATGTAAATAGATGTTGTTATCGTACTCTAAGGATTTTTTATTAGAGTATACTTTAAGAATACGGTTTTCGTATTCCTGAAATTTCTGTATTTGTTTATTAGGACAAAGCAAAGGCAAGGACAAAGCCGCTGCCGAAGGACCGAACGAAACTTAGAAACTACTAGACTCAGGTGAGGGGACTTCGCCGTAAATATAGATTTTATTCTTGCATTTATCATGATTTCGGTTTCTCGTATTCTTATGAGTTTTATATCGGTTTGTGGATGTCGAAGGATTTTATCGCTATAGTTACATAGTGATTTCATGCTTGTTAAATTGATTAAATGTTAAAGAGCACGAGAAATGGTAAAGGAAACCCAAAGGGGTAGATAAAAATTATTTCATGTATCATAGGCTGCACCTTAGTTAGTTATGTATGGGGGACCCAGCAGGGGCTCAGGTTAGAGCTTAGATATTTAAGTAGATGAGACTGGGTTAAGGAAGGGGATTTGTTTTCACTCGTTTTTCTTAAAACCAAAAATGTTTGCGAAAGTCATTCTTTTTATAAAAACCCCCTTCCCGTCTCTTGTGAGAACCCATATCGGATATGAGATACACGCTTGACATACACATGTAGATGTATGCCTCTGGTTGTCAGGCGCCGGGTTCATGTAGATGTATGCCTCTGTTCCCGGATATCAAGATTATGTAGATGTATGCTTCTGTTCCTTGATGGTAGTTTGAGTCCTTACGGAGACATTTTAACTAAGGGTGCACGTTTGTATGATACGAGGCCATCGCATATACATGTTTACTATATGCTTGATATGATATGAGATTGCTTGTATATTTTCTTCGGATTTCTGATCGAGTTTGCATACTTATCAGGGTTTAAGATAATTATGCTAACCTTCATGATTTATACTTGCATTGTTTATGTACTAGTATTTTAGTACAGTTGACAGGTATATATAATACCTAGCGGAGCTGTCTTTACTCACTGAGCTTGTATAGCTCAATTCTTTCGATACTGTTTTTCTGATACAGGATCTAGATTTTGATCGAGATAGTAGCTCGGGTCTCGAGCAGGGATCGAAGTCTAGCTGGCTCTGGAGTACCTATCTTGTATTTAATGTTGTTGGGTTGTACAAGACTTTAATTATGTTTTCCTTCCGCTGTATTTAGGGCCGTAGTTTCCCATGACTCTGAGTGTTGTACCTTATTATGACTTTTATTTGAATATGACTCCCGATGTGTAACCAGTTATGTTATATCATGTGGATTTTTGTTTAGAGTATTTCATTGATTTCAGGTTTAAATTGCACAGCTTATGGGTTGGGTGCAATAGCCCAGCTAGTGTGACATCTGTCTCAGTAAAGAGATAGGTATTAAAATTATATTTTGATAGACTTTTCTGAGAAGCGTTCGTAAAAGTCGAAAATGCCTTTTTCAGAAGCTAGTGATTTGTAGCTTCTGAAAAAAGTTGTTCTGTAGAAGTTGTTTTAAAAAGTGTCAATTACCAAAACACCCCTCCCAAACCTTTTCAAGGCTATTTTGAAAAGTTTCAATTACCAAAATACCCTTTATTATTATTATAATTATTTATTTTTATTTATTATTATTATTATAAAACTTCTTCTGGATTAACCTAGCTAAACATAAAAATAATAGAAGCGCTTAACTTACTCTAAGAAGCACTTTTTCCAGAAGTCATTCTAGAAAACTAAAAAAACACTTTTTAAAAGCCAATCCAAACAAGCCCTAAAGGAGGAACTTGATCTCCATATAACGTTAACGACCACAGAGCTAGACAAGGCCCACTTCAGGCGTGAGTGGGAAAAATACTGTAACACCCATTTCGCTAATGAAACAGATGTCACATCAGCTGGGCCGGGAGTGCACCCAGCCCATAAGCTGTGTAATTTAAACCTGAAATCGATGATCATGTACTCTAAATAAGATTCATATGACATAAAGATAACCGGTTACACACCGGGAATCATATTCAAACCAAGTTATAATAAAGTACACACTCAGAGTCATGGGCAACTACGACCCCAAATACAGCGGAAGGAAGTCATCATTAAAGTCTAATATAACCCAACAACAAGAAACATAGGACAGGTACGCTAGAGCCAGCTAGACTTCGATCCCTGCTCGAGACCCAAGTTACTATCCCGATCCAAGTCTAGATCCTGTAACAGAAAAATATAATCGAAAGGGGTTGAGCTATACAAGCTCAATGAGTAAGGACTACTCCACTAGGTATTATACATACCTGTCATCTATACTGAAATACTAGAACATAAACAATGCAAGTATAAATCATGAAGGTCAGCACAGTTATCTTAAATCTTGACAAGAATGCTAACACGATCAGAAATCCGAGAATAGCACACAAGCAATCTCATATCATATCAAGCATATAGTAAACATGTATATGCGATGGTCTCATATCATACAAGCATGCACCCCTAGTTAAAATTTCTCCATAAGGACTCCAACTCCCATTAGGAACAGCTGTATACATCTACATGATCCTGATAACCGAAAACAAATGTATACATCTACATGAGTCCTAAGACTTGACTCCACCGATTGGTATACATCTACATGTGTATCGTCAAAGTATCAATTCGTGATCCGATATGGGCCCTTACAAGAGACATGAAGGGGGTTTTTATAAAAATAACGACTTTCACAAACATTTTTAGTTTTAAGAAAAACGATTGAAAACAAATCCCCTTCCTTAGCCCGGTTCGTCTACTAAATATCTGGGCTCTATCCTGAGCCCCTGTTGGGTCCCCCATACATAACTAACTATGGTGCAGCTTATGATATATACAATAATCTTTAACTACCCCTTAGGGTTTCCGTAATCATATCTCATGCTCTTTAAAGTTAAATCAATTATGCAAGCATGAAAACACAATGGAAGTATAGTAATAAATCCTTCGGCATCCACAAACCGAAATAAAACTCATAAGAATACGATAAAGCCAAAATCTCGATAAATACACGAATTAAATCTAGATCTACGGTGAAGTCCCCTCACCTGAGTCTAGTAAGTCTCTAGGATTGGCTTGGCTCTTCGACAGCTCCCGATGCGCCTTTGCCTTTCTCCTTCCCCAGTGATAGAAAATATGAATATTTAGGAATACGGAAATCGTATTCTTTCTAAATTCTAACTTAGCCTCATTAGTGTACGATAAGGACATTAATCAACTTAAGCATACCTTTACATAGCATGCATAACATGTTTCTAAAGAGCGAGGAGAGAAAATACGGGATTTACTCCTAATCGAAGATTAACTATCTTCATGAATAGCAAAAATTGGAGACTAAAGCATGCTCTTAAAAAATAATCTCTTGCTACTCCTAAGCATGACATTAATCAAGTTTAAATTCCAAGATAATCGGGCAGCATCTCCTCTGTTTCTAATGCCCCGAAATTATACAACCATACACTCATTAACATGATTTACACATATATCACATACATGAATTTTAGAACCTTCATAACCCCTACATGCGTACATTCATCCTTTGCCTGCCCCCACTATATATCATCTAATTGAGTCCCCAATTCCATCCATTCATCCAAATCTAGGTTTTAATTAGATTTAATCATCAATTAGCAGTTTAGAGTAAGGTTTCCCCCATTCAATAAACTTAGGGATTTACTTGAAAAATGGGACTGCTTATGCGTAGGGTCAGCAGGTGGAGAAGGCTGCGGGCAGCCTTGAGCACGGCTGTGCGGGCGCTGACACTGCTGTGTCAGTGAGCCAGTCAAGGTACTTGAGTGCGCCGCTCGCAGGAGGGGCGGTGGTTGCACTGGTGGCGTGGACGCAGGCGACCTGCAGGGTAGAAGCTGACCGAGGCGAGTGAGGACTCCTACGCTGACGGCGAAAGCAAGAGGCGACGAGCCCTAGTAAGGCGCGAGCAAAGTCACTAGAGAGAGAGGAGGAAGGGAGAGGCACGATGAAGCTTCCCCAAATTCAAATTGATTTCTTTCCCAACTTAGGGCTGCCAACCATGTTATATATATAAAATATTATTCTATTAATTTATTCCATTATCTTCACTTATTATGAGGCCTTTAATCAATTAAGTAGCTCATCCTCTAAATTATTTCTCCCACTAACACCACATAACTTATTTAATATCATCTCTCTACTTTATGTTATATCAATTAAATTTATATTATCTTTTGAATAATTCAATCCCGGATCCAAAAATCCCGGATCAATGATTCCGATCATCCGGCGGCGTCAGTAGCCTCAAGGGTACGTCTCTGCGTCGAGACCGGATCTGCGAATACCGGCTTTTGACTCGCCCTATCTATTTTATCGGGACTCTAACATTTGTCCGATCCTCCTACTTAATTAATCTTGGTTAATTAACAATTATGAAATCTCCCGATTAATTAATTGAGGTTATCTTTACCGTCCACCTCCAACTATTCCAAGTGTAAGCGGCCTGGCCCAATAAGGCCTTCCCTAAGCCCATTAGCTGCGAGGCTGGATTTAAATTTATTTAACCTCAATTTCCTTTAATTGGGTATTAAAATACTTAATTTATTTTTAGTGTTAATTAATCTCATTAATTACCAAAAAATTTCTGATTATTCGCTTAGAAAATTCGGGGCGTTACAAATTCTCCGAGGCGTTGACCTCCTCATGGAATCATGCCAATGAGGTTTTTGGGAAAATAAAACTTCTCGAGAATTAGAAGATGAAGGTCAGCAAAGACCTCAAGGCGAACCGTGACTTTCTGAAAACTATGCAAAAGGCATTCGACGACTCGGAGGCTCAACGGGAGGAGATCATCGGTGAAAAGATAAAGGTCGGGATCAAGGAATATGACGAGAAATACAGGGGGGTCCGTTGACTGGGATCAATACTTGAAGCAGGTGATAGAGAAATACGTTGACTCCATGGAGTTCCATGCCCATCTCCGTGATGAGCAGTGATGCACAAGCAGGATGCGGTGTCAACTACCCACAAGTGTATGGAGTCGATCAAGTAATAAAGTACCCAAAGGTAGGGTTATCATATCCATAGTTACTGGAATACTAGTACTGACTATACTTGCTATCTAGTATGAAACTAAGAAAAGTGGTTGTGTTTGGTTTTTTTGATTCTAACGGAAGCTAATGCGAACAATTGGTTGTAGAAATTAGAGGAGAAGCGTGGCACCTCGGATCTCAATCCCCCTAGGATACTTTTATTGATAATCAAATTCTAAATATTTGTTCTCTATTGGTGGATTTTTGGGAGTTTGACAATTGCACGATCTAGATGTGACATTCGATTTCTCTGCATGCAGATCGAACTCATTACTTATGCCTAGTTCTAACCTAACTAAGACAGACATGAATTTATGCATAGAAAAGGCATGCAATGAAAACCCTAAGCATGAACATGCTTTGCTAAACCTAGAAAGGTAGATGACCATGACACATACACAACATAATCATATCAATCAAGCACAGAATCACAATATCCATCCGTAAAAGAAAACTAATAAATAATGAATTCGATTAATAAAATATCCTAAGGTTCATGTGTCTGAGGCACCACCGAAGGGGTTTAGCCTCTCATACTAATAGATACACTAATAGAGAAAATAGGAGAGGACACAATTAAAAATAGGGCTTCCCTTACTTGATGTCTTCTCCGCCTTCAATCTCTTCTGCTACTCTGACCAACGTTTGGATCTCGAGCTCCCAACCAAAGATGATCGATCTGCCCCCCCGCCCCCCTCCCCACCCAAAGATAAATCTATTCTCTTGCTCCATAGGGTTTATATAGGATGAAAAAATGAGGCATGATCATTCTCCCAATGTTGGATAACTTCTGGTTTGAGTTGGAGTGGGTCTCGATAATCTTGAGATAATTCGCGAGAAATCCGACTGAAATTCCAAGTCTGCGCAGTATTCATCAAGTGATCGATCGGGTAACCAAATCAACTTGGATCGACCTAGAATTTTAATTGGATGTTCCTAACCCTTCTTATTCAATCTGAAAAGTAGAGAGAGGATTTGTAGTCCTAGATCTCTTGGACTAAATTTCGGAATGTTGCTGACTCGTTCCAGTCAGGATCGTGGTAGCGAGAAGCGTGCCAAGTATCTACACGCCCGTGCCAAATGTTTTTGACAAGTTTTGAGTACATACATGTGCACGGGCTTATGCACGGGAGTGCCACATTATACTATGGCCGTACATATCTCTGTTAAGGCCCTTTTTCACTTGTTTCGCCCTGGTTTGCCCCATTTCTCGTTCCTTTTGCTTCGGGTACCTATTTTACTTGCTCAATTATAAAACAAACCCAGAGAAGCACAAAAATAAAGGAGTTGACATGAAATATTGAGATAAGTGCATGCAAATATGATGGAAATACATGTACAATTGTGCTTTATCAAGAAGGATAAGGCAACAAAGAAAGCCGTGACAGACTTTCGAGTCTAAGAGGAGTTTGCCGGGACTATCAAGGATGGAGCAAAGAACGGATTTGCGGTCTTTCAATTAGTCGCATATTCCCTACCCGAGCTCGACCTCGCCAACCTTGACAATGTGGAGGGATTGAAGCTCTTCGCGGCGATTAGGGATGCAACCAAGGCCTCAAGCAAGGGCGTTCTTGCTGTAGTTGAGGAGGCCCCAGAGAGGGGAGAGGACAGTCGAGAGGGTGATCTTACCTCGGGTGGACCTTAGACTTAGGCCACCTTATACTTCTTTCTAACTTGATTCATTTTGCGAACTTATGTAATTGTTGCCATAAGACATTTATCTAATGAAATACTCTTGTTACCTGATGTTTGTTGTTTATCTACCGAGCATGGTTTGAGCCTCATCTCATGGTGAAATTATTGCATTGAAAATTTGATCTTATCTTGCGATTACTTCTCATTCCAAGACATTTGGACGAGATTTCCTTAACCGAGGCCACACTTTCGATTAATCACGAGATGTCCGGGACGCACTGGAAATTTTGTAGAAGTAAGGTCGATCCCATAGTAGGGATGCAGAGTCAAGGCCACTCCGGTAGAAGGGATAGAGAGTCGAGGTGGATCCCGTAGAAGGGTTGTGAGTCGAGGCCAATCCTGTACAAGGGATGCTGAGTCCATGTTGAGACCGAGTGTTCGGGATCTCGGCCCTTGCAATGAAGGAACTTTTAGAAGAGAACGAGCTTAGGAGAAAAAGAAGTGACAAGGAGGTAAATTTATTTATAATACCGTCTGAAGTGTTCATAGTAGAAGGGCCTTGGAAGCCTTTGCCATGTCGACAGGATAGTAGGTTCCCGACCGGATGACTTCTTTTACAATATATGGTTCGTCCCAATTTGGAGTGAACTTCTCGACTCTGCTTCTGTTCTCATGGAAGATATTATTTCATAACACCATGTCTCTAGTCTGAAAGATGACCTCTTTGACCATGGCATTATAGAATCTTCTGACCTTTTACAGGTAGGCAGCGGCTCAGATAGAGGCGACATCTCTCTTCTCCTCTAGAAGATCAAGCTCGGCCCAGAGTCTTTTATCGTTTACCTCCTAGTTGAACTCCAAAGTCCGGGGAGTCGGCAAACTTGTCTCAACCATGATAACAACATCGACTCTGAATGTTAAGTTAAAGGATGCCTCACTTATGGGGGTTCGGCTGGTGGTACGGTACGCCCATAAAGTGTTATGGTGCTCGTCCATCTAACTAGATCCAGCCTGCATAACTTGGGTTAGCCCTTATAAAATAGTCTGATTGGTGAATTCTATTTGGTCGTTAGCTTGGGGGGTGTGTTATTGATGTTTGTCTAGCCTCAATCCTCAATTTCAAGCAAAAGTTTTTGAAACCTTGGCTATCGAATTGACGTCTGTTGTCGGTAAAAAGGGCGAAAGGGATTCTGAATCTGGACATGATTGAACTCCATACAAAATACTGGCATGCCCTCTTGGAAATCGTGGTTAGTGGTTTGGCCCCCACCCACTTGGCGAAATAATCGATGGCGGTAATTTGGAACTTTTGTTGCTGGATCGCCATGGGGAAAAGGCCTAAGATTTTCTAAACCCCATATTGCAAAAGGCTTCGAGCTGACAATGGGCGTGAGTTGGGTGGTCGATTGTCATTGGATTTTGGAGTGTCTTTGAAAGGCCTCACACTTCTCGGTCAGTGGCATGGTATCCTAGGTCAGGATGGGCCAGTAGTATCCCTTCCTTATGATCTTGTAGCTCAAGGTTCTCCCCTTGATATGATCTCCGCGAATTCCTTCATGTATCTCCCAAAGGGAGTATTTTGCTTCAAATGGGTGAAGGCATTTTAGATATATCGAAGTGTATGACCTCTTGTACAGGTCTTCACCCAAGATGACATAACATGTCGACTTGCTAACCACTTTCCGGGCTTCCTTAGAGTCAGCCGGTAATATTTCGTCTTGAAGGTATTGCTAGCTAGGCTCCATGCAACAAGGTTCACCTTGAATCTCCTACACTTCTTACTTTTTTGGGGCCTCGATGCTCTTGGCGCTCAAATATTGCAGGTTAAAGGGTTGATCGTCACAATGGTCTAAAGAGAATGCAAGCTTCGCCAAGGAATCCGCCTCTTTATTGTTTGAGTGGGGGATTTTCACAATGGATAAATGTCAGAACCCTGACGCCAACCTTTCCACTTTAGTCTTGTATCTAGCCATGTTTTCTTCCTGGGCTTCGAACTCTCCTTTTAAATTCCCTACCACTAGCTAGGAGTCCGTATGAGCTTTGTGGCCTTGCACTTCAAGACCTCGGGCTGATAAGTGCACAAATATACATATATTTCTATCATATTTGTGTGCACTTATCCCTTTGTTTCGCATCAATTCCTCTATTTTTTGTGCTTCTCTGGGTTTGTTTTGTAATTGAGCAGGTAAAATAGGTACCCAAAGTGAAAGAAACAAGAAACGAGACAAACCAGGATGAAGCAAGCTAAAAGAGCCCTTCACATAGATGTGTATGGCCTTAGTGGAATTATGCATGGCCATGCACATGCCCGTGCAACTCATTGATTTAAAAATGCATAAAGATCAAGCCGTGGGAGCCTGCACGGGCGTGCATTAGATGCACATGCTCGTGCCAAAACAGATAAAATTCTATATAAACTCGCCGAAGGCACAGATTTCGAGGACTTTGGCAGATTAGTCTTCAGTTAGTGTTCCGAGTGACAGTTAGGGTTTCAGAGAAGATCGAAGGCGGAGTAGACATCGAGCAAGGGAGTCCCCAAGTTTTCAATTATGTTTTCCTTTGGTATCTTTGTTAGTGTTTCCATTAACATGAGAGGCTAAACCCTTTATGTGGAACCTCGGACACATGAACCCTAGGATTATTTATTCTTTTATTTATTGGTTTTTCCTTTATTGGTGAATCTTGTGAGTTTGTGCTTGAATTATATGATTAAATTTGCATGAGCCATGGTCATAGACATTCCCATATCCTAGCAGGGCATATATGTGCTTAGGGTTGTGACTTGCATGCCTTCTTATGCATTGGTCTATATTTCTCTTAGTTAATTATAACTAGGCATAGATAATGAGTTTGATTCGCATACCGAGAGATCGAATGTGGAATCTAGATGGTGCAATTGTCGAATTCCAAAGAATTAATCAATGGACAACTAATACTTAAAATTTAGTTATTAATAAAGGAATCTTAGGGGGATTGAGATCCAAGGTGCCACTTTTCATCTTTGATTGCTCACAGTCTACCAATTATTCGAGTTAGTTTTTTTTTTTTAGGATAATCAATCAATCACAACTCCTTCTATAGTTTTAGACTAGATAATCAATCAATCACAATTCTATAGTTTTAGACTAGGATAGTTAGTTAGTACTAGTATTCCAGTCCCTGTAGATTCAATAACCCTACCTTTGGGTACTTTATTACTTGATCGACCGTGCACACTTGCTAGTAGTTTGTCGCTTACCTTGTGTCTGGATCACGGGCCAGCCGCATTATAGCTATAAGGGCTTCATAATCAACCTCGTTATTTGTAGCTTTAAAGCCAAATATGAGTGCGGTTAAGGCCTTCCAACCCTACGGTGACTGCAATACGAAACCAGCTATGAAACCCTTCTTGGTTGCCGAGCCATCTGTATACAGGGTCCATAGGTCAAGAGAAGGATTGTCTTCCTCGACCCTTTCGGCTTACTTATTGGTATGGTTCCCGTGATCTATCATTTCTACAATGAAATTGGCTAGGGCCTTAGGTTTTACTACTGTTTGAGGTCTATAGTCAATATTATCATACTCCCTGAGCTAGATGACCCATTTGACGAGCCTTCCTGATATCTCGGGCCGCGACACAATCTATTTTAGAGGCTAGTTGGTAAGGATTGTGACCTTGTGCGCCTGGAGGTATAGCCTCAAGCGGCGAGCTGAGGTGACGAGAAGATAGGCCAACTTCTCAATGTGTAGATATCGGGACTCGGGGTTGGTTAGGACCTTACTGGTATAGCACATGGGCTTCTGTACCCCACCGTCTTCTCGTAATTAAGAGTACCGAGCTAATCGCTAGAGGGGTTGCCACAAAATACATGTAAAGCTCGTCCCCAGGCTGAGGCTTGACTAAGAGTATGGCCGAGCTAAGGTGTTGCTTAAATTATTGAAATGCCTTTTCGCATTCCTCGGTCGACTACATCTTTAGCGCTTTTCGAAGTAAACGGAAAAACGGTAGTTTCTTTTCTCCATACCTCGATATAAATCGCCCGAGGGTGGCTAGCCATCCATTCAAAATCTGGATTTATATGATGGTCCTCTGGGAGCTCATCTATAGTATCACCTTGATCTTCTTGTGGTTGGCCTCAATACTGCAGTGGATAACGATAAACCTTTAAATTTGTTGGATCGGATCCCAAAGGTGTATTTCTCGGGGTTGAGGCACATCCAATGAGCTCGGAGTGTTTGGAAAGTCTCTTGTAGATTAGGTATATGTTGATTGGCCTTTTGTTTTTCATGAGGATGTCATCAACATATGCTTCAACATTCATTTCGAGCTGCCCCTCGAAGACTAGGGTCACCAATCTCTAAAAAGTGGCGCCTACATTTTTAAGCCTTTTCCTCGTCAGACTTCGTGATTTTTTACTTGGTTTTACCCGGAGAAGGCATTCAAGAAACTCAGCATTTCGTAACCCGAGGTGGCGTCGATAAGCCCATCGATCAAGGGGAGGGGGTAGTAGTCCTTATGGCAAGCTTTATTCAAGTTGGTAAAGTCGATACACATTTGTTGTTTTCCTAAGGGCTTCTTTACAAGAACAACATTTGAGAGCCATTCGGGATAACGAACTTCTCTGATAAAACATACCCTAAGGAGCTTCTCAACTTCTTCTTATAGGCTTGTAGATGTTCTGGAGCAAAGTATCACTGCTTCTGGGGTCCGTGTTGAGATGATGTTCAATGACATCTCAGCCTACACAGGGCATGTCTTCGGGTGGCCAGGCAAAGATATCCATATTGTTGGGCAAGCAACGCATCATTTCTCCCCGAGGCTCAGTTTGCAACTTTGAGCCGATGTGCACTATCTTCTCGGGGTCATTTTTGGTCAATGGGATCTCCACTAGGTCTTCGACCAGTGTCGCCCGCTTTGTCGGCTTCTCAGCTTCTAGTTGGGCCTCTACTGTTAGCATCTTCGAGGTCTTACTTTTAAGGAGAGTGACATAACATTGGTGAGCCATGGACGATCTTCCCTTAGCTCGCCACATCCATACTCCGTTGGAAACTTTATGAGTAGGTGATAGGTTGAGACAACTGCCTTCAGGGCATTCAGCGTTGGACTCCCTAGGATGTCATTATAGCTTAGGGGTTATTGGACTACTAGAAAATTGGTTGTGATCGTCGTCCAACACAGGAGGCTTCCACCTGTGAGAGGAAGAGTCATTACAAGAAAACTGGAAAATAGCTACGGAAAAATCCTTCGCAAATCATGAATTTCCATCGCTAAAATAATTCAGTGAGGGAATAGCAATGGACAATTTTCCGTCGCTATATAGATCCTAGCAATTATTTTACGAGGGAAGCGGCCGTCGCTGAATATTAGCGACGGATTAGCGAGGGCGTCTATCCCTAGCTATTTAGCGAAGGAACAGGATCCCTTGCTATTCCTTAGCTATATTCCCTCACCGAATTTTTACTTTGGTGAGTACATAGCGACGGAGTTTCTGTAGCTATTTAGTGAGGGAACATATTTCCTTACTATTCAGTAGCTATATTATCTCGCCAAACTTTTGCTTTGGCGAGGACGTAGTGACGGATCCTTGTAGCTATTTAGCGAGGGAACATCACTACAAGAAAACTGGAAAATAGCTAGGGAACAGTCCCTAGCTAAATCATGAATTTCCCTTGCTAATTTAATTTAGCTAGGAAATAGCGAGGGAAACGTTTCGTCGCCATTTTGATCCAAGCAAATATTTAGCACGGAAAGTGTCCCTCGCTGAAGTTCCTTGAGGGATTTGCGATACCAACTCTCCCTAGCCAGTTAGCAAGGGAACATAATTCCCTCGCTATCCCTTGCTAAACTCTCCTCACCATATCACTCTTTTTCAATAATTTGCTAGGGTATAGCGAGGGATTTTGTTGTAGCTATATAGCGAGAGAAAACAATTCCTCGCTATTCACTAGCTATATTCTCTTGCTGAATTTTCCTATTGGTGAGGACTTAGCTAGGGTGTTTCCCTAGCTATTTAGCTAGGGCTACTTGTTCATAGCTATTTTTTTTTAAAAAATAATTCCCTCGTTGTTCCCTAGCTATTCTAGATTTTCACTAGCTATTTAGCTAGAGATTATTTGTCATTGCCAATTTTTTAAACATTATACCCTCGCTATTTCCTAGCTATTCCCTCGCTAATAATTACACTTACCACAAATATATATTTTTATTTAATGATCCCCTGTAGTACAATTTTAAATACCACTTGTAAATTCATAATAGAGAAAATTATCACTCCATTGTAATACAAGCATATATATTTACCACATTGATCTACTAAGATGTTATAAGATGTACATTGTAATATATGGATAATATATATATATATATATATATATATATATACAGTCAATCTACTGTGCGGCCGGCCGGATCACTGTGCAGATCCGACCGCCGCCCATTTTGGCCCCTGGAGCATGTTTGAAAGACTTCCAACAGTACGGATGGGAAGATCATCGAAAAATAAGCTAGCCGGTCAATGTTCATACAATTTGGTGACCGTTTGGTCCTCCCACTTAATGGTTGAATTTCTGAACCGTTAAAATTTTCTTAAAATAAGAACCATTAAGTGGGAGGACCAAACGCTCATCAAATGTATAAAATTTGAAAAGCTAGCTTATTTTTCAGTGATCTTTCCATCCGTATGGTTGGAAATCCTTCAAACATGCTCCAAGTGCCGAAATGAGAGGTCAGTCGGATCTGCACAATGTTCGGCCGGCCTGATAGTAGAATGGTCGTGTATATATATATATATATATATATATATATATATATATATATATATATATATATATATATAATTTGTTATAAGATGCATATCACAATGGCCAATACAAAATATGAATATCAACATGACACGCTCTCCTCAAGTCCTATCAGATGGTGAATGGACCTAGCAGTCAGAAGATTGGCGGCTCTCTAGCATCTTCTGCATTTGCTCCTGAAACTTCCGCTGTATCTCCAACTGCTGCTCCATCTCCTGAAGTCGTCCCTCAAACTCCACTTTGACAGATGCATGAATCTCTACCTCTCGTTGGTGCATCCTCTCATCAACCATCTCATCTACCCTTTGCTCTATAGATGAGATAGCAACTTTTACCTAGTGGCTGACATCTCTAGCATTGTGCAAGTTTGATGCATGACATGCTGAAGAGGATGCATCTTGATAGTAGCTGGCCAATCCTCCCAAACCAAAGACATTCTTCTTCTTTATCCCACCCGCGGCCTCATAATATAAGCTATTTTCATCCATTGTCCCCCCCCCCCCGAACTGTTTTTCTCCTCCACCAAAGCGACGTATCGATCCTAAGAAAAGAATGTAATAATTCAATTAATATGGTGTTAATGTGCACTGTAAACGTAAGAAAAACTAATTACAATATGTTATGTGGTATATCAAATCACAAGTATTCTATATCAAATCACAAGTAATTATGATTGGTTTTTCTGAAAGCTGATTCTTCAAACTATTGCATTCAACTAAATAACTTACAACAACCAAAATCTATAGAACAAAACCAACAATTACTAAAACATGTTTGACAAAAGTAATTAAAAATCAAGACTAACAACTAATTTTAGTTCCATTAGAACAAGGTTGCTATAAGACAATCAGAGAAAAAAAAAGCATTAATATTACACATCAAATGATCCCTCTTATTCCTGATATCATAATCAATAAAGACCTGATTGATAGATAATAAGCAAACTCAAGTCAACAATCTATAAATTTACAATTCTAAGTAATCATATAACAACAATATTTCATACTTAAAAAAAGATAAAATGCTAAAGGTTACAATCATATAACATGCTAAAGATAACATCGTGACAAACTCTTAACATAAACACATTTACACAAAATCTCCTTCAAAAATTACACATACAAAACAAAAGAAATAATGACTCACAAGAACAATGCGTGCTTTATCACTCGTAAATGTTTCACCATCCCCCTTCTTCGTGTGTGTGCGCCTAAAGATCTCAAAGGGTGTCAGAGGACGGCTATATTGTTGCTCCTACAAAATAACACTTATATAGGTCAAATGAAGAAAATATATTCAAATAACAAGTATACACAATTAAAGATGCATTTATACAAATTTAACCCATATAAAAAAAACCTTACCAATCTCTTCCCATGCTCAGAATGGGAGATGGAGCCTCTATTGTGGGTAGAGGAACACGGGCTATCATCAAGTCCACCACGTCTATTTTTTGCCTTTTGCTGGGACATGCGCACAATTTTGGGTGTCCTCCACGCCTCTTTCCACTTGGTCCACACAGACTCAGGAACATATACCGGTCCGTTAGTCTTCATCTTCAATTTACAAATCATATCTCCATACCGTGTAGATGTCTTTGTCAACAAAGCCTCCTTGACAAAGTTGTCAATTTGTGCATCCCAGAAAAAATATTTCTGCGTCAAAGTAAATAATGTTTAATGATACATTACAAGTTTACACACAAGACAATAATAATTTGATAATAGAAACTTAGGCTTACCTTGAACTCCTCAAAGTAAAATTCTTTAGTCTCATTTGAGAGTAAGACCCACCTAGCCCCCTCGTCATCAAATCTCTCCTGAAATATGGATCAAATTCGGTACGAGCATTCAGAGGATGGAATCAATCTGCGAAACGGAAAAATAATTTTCATTAATAAATAATCAAAACCAGACTGGTAAAAACAATATATACCAACAAAGAAATAGTTGAAGTTCTGTATACTCACATCCCACGATCAACTGTGATCCGCCTATGATTTCTGCCTAAAGGGTCACCTGAGTCAGTAGAGTCAGCAGGTGTTAGATGTTCTTCTACATTTACACTTACTTGTGCTTGAGAATCACCCTGGTGAGATAATCCAATAATCGGTGCATCCTCAGACGGTAAAAGTACATTCCCTGAAGCAAGTGATGGAACCGGTACCTGACGCATCACCTCTGGTGGTGTAATAGTGGGAAGACAAGGTGATGCATTCGGAATGGGTGGTAATGGATCATGTCCTGCACCTCGTCCCCTCCCTCCAGCACTACGACTAGCTCCACCTGTAACATCCCAAAATCTCTTAAGTAAAATTCAGTGAATTTCTGGAATTTTTAATGAGCTTAATTAACTTAAAACAGATTAATTAATATTAATATGAAGTTAAAGAAAATTAGAATAAAATGGACCGAAATCCATCCTCGCAACTATAGGGCCGAGAGAGGCCTTAATGGGCCAGGCCAGAGTTATATATAATAGTTGGAGATGGATGGTCAGCCGAGTTAGATAAATTAAATCAAAGATTAATTAAATATTAATTAATCCAGATTAATTAAGTAGGAATATCGGACAAAAGTTAGAGTCCCGATAAAGTAGATCTGGCCGAGTCAAAAGCCGAGATTCGCGGATGCAGGTGGAGAGAAAGACAACCCGTGGCACTACAATGGTCGGGACGTCACGACGGGATTCAGGATGCAGGTCGAAAGAATTATTGATAATTATTAATAAGATAATATTTTTTAATAGTGAGGTGACATAAAGGAAAAGATAAAGTATTATAAAATATTTAAAAGATAATACTTTTAAAAAAGATAAAGTATTTAAAAGATAATGTTAATTATTAAATCTTTAAAAAAGATAAAGTATTATAATATATTAATAAAAGTAAAGGTTATTAAATAAAATAACAATAATAATAAAGTTAAAAAAATAAAAATAAAAAAAAGGAAAACATCTGCCTATAAAGGCAGATGTGAGAAAGAGAGAGAGAGGTGTTTTGTTTCAACGCACTCTCTCTCTCTCTCTCTCTCTCTCGTTTTCTCTGAAAATCAGAGAAAGGGCGTCTCTGCCCTTTTTCTTCAATTCCTTTGCTCGCGAGTGCAATCGCGCATCTCCGTCGGATCAAGCCGCGCCGCCGCACCACACGATCGCCGACGAGCGGCGAACCTCAGCCACGCGCTTTCCCGGCCGACCCCGCCACCAGCCCCGCCGATTTGTCGCCGGAGGAGCTCCTTGCGCGCCATCGTTTCCACATATCCGCCCGGCGACACTGCCGTTTCTCAGCGGTCACCGTCGGAGTGCCGGCCAAGTTGCTCCTGTTCTATCCGTGAGCGAGAGGGTTCTCGACGATAAGGTTGGCCCAATTTGATGGTTTTGTAGGTGTTTGAATACATGAATGAATGTATGGGATCGACCATGGGCATGACAGAAGATTGAACTAATTAACTCAAGGAAAATGATGTATGGTTGTAGAGATTAGTTGTAGATGAATCATGCTATGTGGAGATTAAATCCCTAGTTATGTGTATGTTTGTATGATTCCGGGAGCCCTACAAATAGAGGAGGTGCTGCCCGATTTTCCTTGGAAATCTATGAGAGTTAAGAATTAAATTGAGATTTAGTTAAGAGTCCCATGCTTAGTTAAATAAGTAGCTTCATTCCATGCTTAATATGGTAATTATTAGTTTAGGAGGGTAGCATTTAAGCATTATCGAAGGATAATTAGTAGTAGGGAGTAATACGAGCATGATCACGTGATTCAGATACTTTCATCGTATTCTATTAGCTCATATTAGAGTACGAGACAAGAATACGGACTCCTTATTTATAGAATTCTTATTTCAATTATCAGGAAAGGGCAAAGGCAAGTCCGCCGCTGCCGAGGAACCGAGCCAGATCTAAGCTTGAACCAGACCAAGGTGAGGGAAATCTACCTGTACAGTTCATGAGTCTTTACCGTATTTTTATACGATACAGTTTTCAGTTTTAGAAGCATGAACTCTGAGTTTTATGAAGTTTCCAGAGTTTTATGAAAACCATTTTCATGCTTGGTATTGAATGTAAAAGAGAAAACAAGCATAAATACGCTTAGATTACATTCTATTGATGTACATGTATAGACCGGTGGCTCAGCAGAGAGCCGTGAGAGTACGATAATCGAGTTAGGAGAGGGGTGATTTAAATTACGCTTTATGTCCGAACTATCTGTTTTAAAAGCACTTCCATTTTATAAAAATCAAAACCCCTTTCCATCCCCTTCGATGCTTAGCGTATGCGTATATATTATGTACCACTTGTATCGGATATACTTGTTGGTCACGGCCATACAAAGATTGAAGTAGATGTGTAGTCAGAGAATAGTCTTGTGTATTAGATGATGCCGCGTTCCTCGCCTTCTAGAGATAGAGCTCATCTCAGAGAGAGAGAGGGCACAGGTACAGATTACCCAGGGGGAATGTCGGTTTCATATTTAATTCACAAGACAGAGAAACAGAAACTCAGATATGCATTTTAAGAGAATACCTTGATCAATGTTTACTTGCTCAGTATTCAGTACAGTTTCCAGTATTTTTAATCCAGTGTTTTCCATTCATGTTTTACACGTCAGTTTTTACTTTACAGTTTTGTTATTTCTATACGGGTACAGTTACACCCGACAGGTTGTTTCTGCTCACTGAGCTTCAGTAGCTCAGCCCCACTTTTTGATACTGTTTTCGCAGGACGTTAGGCAGGAGTTCTTCTAGAGGGCCGTCTGGCCACGAGTTAATGATGATGCCCCGTAGCTGGCTCTGACTCCGTGTCTAGTTATGTTTATTTGTTTTCGAGTGTTGTGAGACATTAAGTTAAGACAATGTTTATTTGGCTTTGTATTAATTCAGATTGAGTTGGTGTTTTAATTTATTTAGTTTGTTTATTACCTTCCGCTTGTTGTTATTTTCCCAGTTAAATAGCAGGTTACAGCCTTAGGTTTAGGGTTCATTCCCTAAACCTGGCTGGTGTGACACCTGGGTCCTGAAAAGGATAAGGGTGTTACATTTAGTGGTATCAAAGCAAGGTCAATCCTAAGGAAGTCCTAGGGTAGTCAGAGCCTTAGGGTGGGAGTGTTGTGTCAGTAGAATAAAGTTTAGGGTTAAAGCCATTTTTGGTCCCAGAAAATAAGACCAATGTTCATTTCCATCCCAAAAATTTAAAATTTATTCTATACGGTCCACATCAGCATTTACTAACACTTATCATTCCACATCAGCAAAATAACGACCTAAACATAATAATAAAAAGATTATATGCATTTTATTGGTATTCCACATGACCGCCACGTCAGCAATAGGGACCAAAAATGCCAAAATAAGGAATATACAGGGACCCAAAATGTCAAAATATACAATACATAGGGACTATATTGAACAAATTTTGAATTTTGGGATGGAAATGAACATTGGTCCCGTTTTCAGGGACCAAAAATGGCTTTAACCCTAAAGTTTAATAATTGCTTTCAAAGAGTTAGAGGATACTACTGACATGCTCTCTTTTTCAGAATGGCACCTAAAAGAGTCGGAAGGCCACCTCGTATACCACGGGAGGAACCCGCACCAGCTTATGGACCGCCGGAGCAGGTGGAGGTTCCTGAAGTTTGAGGATGTCCCTAACCCGAGGAGGTTCCAACCGTGAGGAGACCGAGGCGTAAGGGTCCCACTCCTTTCATGCACCCGACTCTCAACAAGGAATGCAGCAAGGACCCGGATTTTATCCGGGAATGTACTATGCCCCCGGATTTCAGCCGGGAGCAACCTATGGACCCGGATTTCAGTCGGGAGTACCGTATGGGCCCGGATTTCAGCCGGGAATGCCTTATGGACCCGGATTCCAGCCGGGAATGTATTACGGGCCCGGATTCCAACCGGGAATGCCGTATGGACCGGGGTTCCACCCGGGAACACAGTACGGATCGGGATACTATCCGGGAGCACAGCCTGGACCCGATAACCAACCCGCAGCACAAGCCGGGCCAGCTCAGAACCCTGGAATGCAACAAATGTACGACCAGATGACCCAATCATTCGCGGCGTTCCCTGGATACCAGCAGCCAAAGCAGAAGAAGCACGGCACCACGCGTGTATAAGGCTCCGGCAAATGGGAATCACACGATTCGAGGGTACTACGAGACCCTCTGAAGCGAAAATTGGATCACCTCGACCGGAGCTTATATTTGAGGCTCTTGTGTGCCCGGAGGAAGAAAAAGTAGCAACCGTCACTTTGTTGTTAGCCGAGAGAGCCTTGCAGTGGTGGCTCGCATACAAGCGACGCCACCCAAACCAAGCTGTGTTTACTTGGACCGAATTCAGGATGGCATTTGACAGAAAATTCATGCCCCAAATCTACCGTGACGCGAAGCACGAGGAGTTTCTTTGCCTGTTCCAAGGCAGTCTCTCTGTGGCCGATTATGAGGCCAAATTTACAGATCTTGGGAGATATGCACCCGACTATACCGATAATGAACACCAGAAGTGTCGCAGATTTGAGCGAGGATTACGTGACGAAATTCGGAACATCGTCATGTTGGCAGGATTCTCGGACTTCACGAAGCTGGTGGAGGCCTCGCTCAGAGTTGAATCAAGCATGGACCAGCAGAAGCGACGCACGGAGAAGTCAAAGAAGAGAAGTATGCTCGATTCTCGAGCGGTAGCGATTCTGACCGCCAAGAAGAGCAACTCCAGCAGCAATGGCGGCTCTACTACAGGGAGCCAGAGTCAGAAGAGGCCCCAATGCCCGATTTGCAAGAGATACCATTTCGGAGAGTGTTGGGCATGCCTGGGAGCAGGCATTTGCTATCATTGTCAACAGCCAGGCCACTACATGAAGGAATGTCCCCTGTTAACCCACGGGGGTGATGCGGCTTCCCAATTTCCAGCGGGGGGCCAAGGTACACAGGCGCCGCAAAAGTTTTCCACCGTAGGCAGCACAGGGAGCAACCGAGGAGGGGCTTCCGGCGGGAAGTCTAAAGGAGGAGGCAGAGGAGTCCCATCGCAGCTACAGGCTCAGGCGTTTGCTATGACACAGCAGGAGGCTGTAGAGACGCCTGACATCATCACAGGTACTGCTTAAATCTATGGCATTGATGCATGCGTACTTATTGATCCTGGATCTACGCACTCTTACGTAGCTACCTCATTTAATATGCCTGATGGTGTGTATGCTACTAGGTTAGCTCAGTCTATGGTTGTAACATCACCCATAGGTAGTTCTATTGTTGTTAAGGTTGTATACGAAGGATGTGATGTAAGAGTAGGTGATCAGGAGTTAGCAGCCGATTTGATCCCTATGAGGATCTTAGAGTTCGATGCCATTCTAGGGATGGATTGGTTGGCGACACACCACACCCACGTCGACTGCTACAGGAAGATGGTGAGATTCCAGCGGCCAGACGAGGAAGAGATTCTCTTCTACGGGAGACGAGCCCAGATGGAGGAGACGGAAGAAACTTTCCTGGCGAATATGGTGGAGGTAGCAGCCCCCAGAGTAGAGGTACGGGAGATCGCGGTAGCATGCGAATACCCGGATGTTTTTCCTAAGGAGTTACCGGGGGTACCCCCACATAGAGGCGTGGAGTTCACGATTGACTTGATTCCAGGGGCGACTCCAATTTCCAGGGCGACCTACCGGATGGCCCCAATGGAACTGGAGGAGTTGAAGACTCAATTAGATGAATTGCAAGAGAAGGGGTTCATTAGACCAAGTGTCTCCCCTTGGGGTGCGCCCGTATTGTTCGTGAAGAAGAAAGACGGCTCGTTAAGGATGTGTGTTGATTACCGACAGCTGAACAAGGTCACCATTCGGAATCAATACCCCTTACCACGAATTGACGATCTTTTTGATCAACTACGAGGAGCGTGCGTCTTTTCAAAGATTGACTTGAAGTCGGGATATCACCAACTACTGGTGAAGGAGGAAGATGTGCCAAAGACGGCTTTCCACACCAGATATGGACATTTTGAGTTCTTAGTCATGCCCTTCGGGTTGATGAATGGTCCAGCAGCATTCATGGGCATGATGAATAGAATATTCACACCTTATTTAGACCAGTTCGTGGTGGTCTTTATTGATGACATTTTGGTGTATTCTCGAAGCGTGGAGGAACACATCAATTACCTGAGGATAGTGCTACAGACATTGAGGGAGCAACAGTTGTATGCCAACCTTAAGAAGTGCGACTTTTGGTTGGAAGAAGTGAAGTTTCTAGGACATATTGTCTCAGCAGCAGGGATCTACGTGGATCCCGAGAAGATTGAAGCGGTAGTCAACTGGCAAGAACCAACCAATGTGAAGGAGATCAGGAGCTTCCTAGGGTTGGCTGGTTACTACAGACGCTTTGTGGAGGGATTTTCTTCAATAGCTCAGCGTATAACCAAGTTGCTGCGGAAGAATGCCAAGTTTGAGTGGACCGAGGATTGCGAGCAGAGTTTCCAAGAATTGAAGAGCCGACTAGTATCTGCCCCCATCCTTACTTTACCTACCTCAGGCATAGGATTTGAAATTTATAGTGATGCTTCGTTTAGAGGATTGGGGTGTGTCTTGATGCAACAAGGCAGAGTTATCGCCTATGCATCGAGGCAGCTCAAGACTCACGAGGTAAACTATCTAGTTCATGATCTAGAGCTAGCAGCAGTGGTCTTTGCACTGAAGATATGGCGACACTATTTGTATGGTGAAGCCTGTAAAATCTTCACAGACCATAAAAGTTTGAAGTATCGATGAGCGGTAGGAGTGAACATGCGGCGAGAGGCGGTGGATAGAGTTCTTGAAGGACTACGATCAGACGCTCGAGTACCACCCCGCAAGGCGAATATTGTAGTCGATACGAAGCGTAAAGACGCGATGGTACGGTTGGGGACCACCGACTTCGCATTACACGAAGTTGAGATCTCATCGGGTCCAGCTCTCAGTAGATGAGCTAGGGGTGTTATTAGCCAATTTCCACCTGCGCCCGACGATATTGAACCAGATTAAGGAAGCTCAAATGCGAGACCCCAAGTTGATGAAGCTGGCGAGGAAGCTTCAGAAGAGGAGACGTGGTGACTATTCCTTATCTTCAGATGGAACAGTGATGGTCGGTACAAGAATTTATGTGCCACGCAATGAGGAAGCTCTCAAGCAATTGATATTGGAAGAAGCTCATTGCTCTGCTTACGCTATGCATCCAGGGAGCATGAAGATGTACCACAACATTAGAGAAAACTACGTCTGGAGGAGGATGAAGAAGGACATTGTTGAGTATGTGGCTAGGTGTTTGATTTGTCAGCAGATCAAAGCTGAACACAAGAAGCCATCAGGGTTGTTAGTACCTTTACAGATTCCAGACTGGAAGTGGGAGCGGATAGCCATGGACTTTGTGACTGGTTTACCACGAACTAGTCAAGGCAAGGATGCTATCTGAGTAATCATTGATCGATTGACCAAGTCAGCTCATTTCCTTCCAATCAAAATGACGTATTCCCGAGACCGATTAGCACGGTTATACGTAGACCAGATAGTGAGACTACACGGAGTACCTGTATCTATAGTATCTGACAGAGACCCAAGATTCACCTCCCATTTTTGGGAGAGTCTGCATAAAGCGTTGGGGATGAGATTGAACCTAACCTCGGCATACCACCCGGAGGCAGATGGACAATCAGAGAGAACCATCCAGATACTAGAGGATCTACTACGAGCTTGTGTTATGGAGCTTCCCGGGAGTTGGGACGAGAATCTGGGATTGTTGGAGTTTGCCTACAACAATAGTTACCAGACAAGCATTGGTATGCCACCGTATGAAGCACTATACGGTAGAAGATGCAGAACACCACTATGTTGGGATGAGGAAGGCGAAAGGAAGATCCTAGGCCCAGAGCTAGTGCAGATCACCTCGGAGAAAATCAAACTCATTAGAGAGCGCATCAGGAAGGCTCAAGATAGGCAGCGGGGCTACGCCAACAACCGTCGTCGAGATTTGGAGTTCGAGGTAGGAGACGAGGTGTTCCTGAAAGTATCACCATGGAAGGGTGTACTTCGATTTCAGAAGCGTGGGAAGTTGAGCCCACGATACATTGGGCCGTATAGGATAGTCGATGTGGTAGGTCCCAGAGCATACCGACTCATCCTACCGTATACTGTCGAGGATACATAATGTTTTTCATGTATCGATGCTGAGGAAGTGCATCAAGGATCCAAATCAAGTCTTGGTGGGACCAGCTGTAGAATTAGCACCAGACTTGAGCTACGTAGAGGGACCAGTACGCATCCTCGACAGGAAGGAGCAAGCATTGAGGAACAAGACAATATCCTTAGTGAAGGTGCTGTGGAGTCATCACCAAGTGGAAGAAGCCACTTGGGAAAGAGAGGATCAGATGAGGGAACAGTACCCTCAGTTATTTTAGTTATCGATAAGAAGGGAATTTAGGGACGAAATTCCTAAGGGTGGGAGAATTGTAACATCCCAAAATCTCTTAAGTAAAATTCAGTGAATTTCTGGAATTTTTAATGAGCTTAATTAACTTAAAACAGATTAATTAATATTAATATGAAGTTAAAGAAAATTAGAATAAAATGGACCGAAATCCATCCTCGCAACTATAGGGCCGAGAGAGGCCTTAATGGGCCAGGCCAGAGTTATATATAATAGTTGGAGATGGATGGTCAGCCGAGTTAGATAAATTAAATCAAAGATTAATTAAATATTAATTAATCCAGATTAATTAAGTAGGAATATCGGACAAAAGTTAGAGTCCCGATAAAGTAGATCTGGCCGAGTCAAAAGCCGAGATTCGCGGATCTGGGTCGGGAGAGAAAGACAACCCGTGACACTACAGTCAGCCCGTGTCACTGGGGACGTCTGACCCGGGATTCCCGGATCTGGGTCGAAAGAATTATTGATAATTATTAATAAGATAATATTTTTTAATAGTGAGGTGACATAAAGGAAAAGATAAAGTATTATAAAATATTTAAAAGATAATACTTTTAAAAAAGATAAAGTATTTAAAAGATAATGTTAATTATTAAATCTTTTTAAAAAAGATAAAGTATTATAATATATTAATAAAAGTAAAGGTTATTAAATGAAATAACAATAATAATAAAGTTAAAAAAATAAAAAAAATAAAAAGGAAAACATCTGCCTATAAAGGCAGATGTGAGAAAGAGAGAGAGAGGTGTTTTGTTTCAACACTCTCTCTCTCTCTCTCTCGTTTTCTCTGAAAATCAGAGAAAGGGCGTCTCTGCCCTTTTTCTTCAATTTCTTTGCTCGCGAGTGCAATCGCGCATCTCCGCCGGATCAAGCCGCGCCGCCGCACCACACGATCGCCGACGAGCGGCGAACCTCAGCCACGCGCTTTCCCGGCCGACCCCGCCACCAGCCCCGCCGATTTGTCGCCGGAGGAGCTCCTTGCGCGCGCCGCCATCGTTTCCCTGTGCTCCGCCCGGCGACACTGCCGTTTCTCAGCGGTCACCGTCGGAGTGCCAGCCAGGTTGCTCCTGTTCTCAGATCCGGCGAACAGAGGGTTCTCAGACAGTAAGGTTGGCCCAATTTGATGGTTTTTGTAGGTGTTTGAATACATGAATGAATGTATGGGATCGACCATGGGCATGACAGAAGATTGAACTAATTAACTCAAGGAAAATGATGTATGGTTGTAGAGATTAGTTGTAGATGAATCATGCTATGTGGAGATTAAATCCCTAGTTATGTGTATGTTTGTATGATTCCGGGAGCCCTACAAATAGAGGAGGTGCTGCCCGATTTTCCTTGGAAATCTATGAGAGTTAAGAATTAAATTGAGATTTAGTTAAGAGTCCCATGCTTAGTTAAATAAGTAGCTTCATTCCATGCTTAATATGGTAATTATTAGTTTAGGAGGGTAGCATTTAAGCATTATCGAAGGATAATTAGTAGTAGGGAGTAATACGAGCATGATGTAGCGTTCCGTACTTTCATCGTATTCTATTAGCTCATATTAGAGTACGAGACAAGAATACGGACTCCTTATTTATAGAATTCGTATTTCAATCATCAGGCAAAGGAAAGTCTGCTGCCGAAGGACCGAGCCAGATCTAGCTCAAACCAGACTAAGGTGAGGGAAATCTACCTGTACAGTTCATGAGTCTTTACCGTATTTTTATACGATACAGTTTTCAGTTTTAGAAGCATGAACTCTGAGTTTTATGAAGTTTCCAGAGTTTTATGAAAACCATTTTCATGCTTGGTATTCAGTAACAGAAAAGAGAAACAGTTACAAATACAGTTAGATTACATTCTATTGATGTACATGTATAGACGGTGGTGGCTCGTGTAGAGCCAGAGAGTACTGACTAATCGAAGTTAGGAGAGGGGTGATTTAAATTCTGCTTTAAGTCCGAACTATCTGTTTTAAAAGCACTTCCATTTTATAAAAATCAAAACCCCCTTTCCATCCCTTCGGATGCTTAGTGTACGTATATATTGTCGACCACTTGTATCAGATATACTTGTTGGTCGCTGGCCATATAGTATTGAAGTAGATGTGTAGTCAGAGAATAGTCTTGTGTATTAGATGATGTCGCGTTCCTCGCCTTCTAGAGATAGAGCTCATCTCAGAGAGAGAGAGAGGCATGTGCATGCATTACCTGTGGGGAATGTCGGTTTCATATTTAATTCACAAGACAGAGAAATGTAAACTTCGTGATATGCATTTTAAGAGAATACCTTGATCAATGTTTACTTGATCGGTGATTCGCATCTGATTTCGGTATTTTTAATCCAGTGTTTTCCATTCATGTTTTACACGTCAGTTTTACTTTCTGATTTTGTTATTTCTATATGGGTACAGTTACACCCAATGTGTTTTTTCTCGCCAACTTGAAGCTTCCAGTGAGGCTCAAATTTCACTTTTTGATACTGTTTTCGCAGGACGTTAGGCAGGAGTTCTTCTAGAGGGCCGTCTGGCCACGAGTTAATGATGATGCCCCGTAGCTGGCTCTGACTCCGTGTCTAGTTATGTTTATTTGTTTTCGAGTGTTGTGAGACATTAAGTTAAGACAATGTTTATTTGGCTTTGTATTAATTCAGATTGAGTTGGTGTTTTAATTTATTTAGTTTGTTTATTACCTTCCGCTTGTTGTTATTTTCCCAGTTAAATAGCAGGTTACAGCCTTAGGTTTAGGGTTCATTCCCTAAACCTGGCTGGTGTGACACCTGGGTCCTGAAAAGGATAAGGGTGTTACACACCCCTAATGTCCCGCCCTCACGCTATATTAACTAAAATGAAACGCAAAATGAATGTTATTAACAATATTAACTGTTTTTTAACACCTATAAAAAATATCAATGTATCAACAATTTAAAACTATGATTATTGCAAGAGGTATGACAAATAGATTTTAGAAGAATATTTAAAGAAGTTTAAAAAAATGTTGATTCTCTTGTAAGTCGTGGCAAGAAAATCTACTTACTGTATTTTTTTTTAACATTATTCGCCCTTACACAAAGAAGAGCCCTCAATATGATTATAAGCATAAATTTGTTCCAATTCACTGTGGTAATCAAAGTAATGAATCAAAAAATATATTAAGGCAACAACAACAACAACAACAACAACAACAACAACTAAGCCTTAATCCCATACTAGATGGGGTCGGCTATATGGATTCTCTGTTTTCATGTCACTCTCAAATATGAAATAAAAATAAAATAAAATAAAATGAAATAAAATTAAAAATAAAAATACATAAATAAATAATAATAACAACAAATAATTTCTATGAGAGATTGGGATGTTAGAAGTAGAACAGTATCCCTACAAACAAAGCTAAACTAATGAAGGAAAACCTTTTAGCCGACTTATCGGTAATCCTATACTAGGCGGGGTCGACTATATGAATTCTTTGTCTCCATGTCGCTCTGTCAAAAGCAAGATCCGGCTCAATATCTAACATACGTAGGTCCTTAGACACCACTTCTCTCCACGTAATCCTAGGTCTACCTCTACCCCTCTTCTTACCTTCTATAACTAAACTATCACATTTTTGAACTGGAGCACCTGGGGGTCTCCAGCGTAAGTGGCCAAACCATCTTAAACGCCCTTCTCATATTTTATCTTCAATTAGTGCACATGCACCTTCTGTCGGATGTGTTCATTTCTAATCTTGTCCAATCTTGTATGACCACTCATCCATCTTAACATCCTCATTTCGGCCACATTCATCTTATACATATGTTGAACTTTAGTTGCCCAACATTAGCTCCTATATAGTATGGCCGGTCTAACTACCGTCCTATAAAATTTTTCCTTTATTTTGTTAGGCATCTTTTTATCACATAACACCCCCGTGGCACTTCTCCATTTCAACCATCCAGCTTTGATTCTATGGGTTACATCTTCATCTATCATCCCATCATCCGGGAAAATGGAACCTAAATACCTAAAATTGTTAACCTTAGGCACTACCACCCCCCTAGTTTCACTTCTCCTTCATCTCTCCTACTTATACTAAAATTACAGTGCATATATTCTGTCTTACTTCTACTTAACCTGAAGCCTTTACTTTCTAAAGTGTTTCTCCATAATTCTAGCTTTTGATTTACTCCATCTCTAGTCTCATCCACTAGGACAACATCATCCGCAAACAACATACACTATGGGATGTCATCTTGGATATAACTAGTTAATTCATCCATTATTAAGGTAAACAAGTATGGGCGTAAGGCCGATCCCTGATGTAGACCCACTGTTATAGGAAACTCCTCCGTATAAGCCTCCCATCTTGTTCTCACACTTGTAACCGCTCCCTCATACATATCCTTAATAATATTTATATATTTTACATGAATGTTTTTCCTCTCCAATACCGACTAAAGGACTTGTCTTGGTACCCTATCATATGCTTTCTCCAGGTCAATAAAAACCATATGAAGATCCTTCTTCTTTTCTCTGTAGATCTCCATCAAGTTTCTTAATAGGAAAATGGCTTTTGTTGTAGATCTACCTGGTATAAAACCAAATTGGTTCACAAATTGGCAACATTGCCTTTAATATGGAACGTCTTAACACTCAACATACTTTGAGTTATCTTTTTCAAGTACACAAAAAAGAAAACAAACATACATACTAAGAAATAACAGAAGTATAATGTAAGCCTATTCACTATCACTTATTTCCTCATGATCTTCATCATCATCTTCATCAGTTTCGTCTCCTGACGAGGATTCCCAATCCGGTTCTTCTGATATTTCACTATTTTTATCTTCCTCAAGTTCTATATTTTCACCACTTTGATGATAGAGGTTTTGAACTTCCTCATTCATAAGACTGACATCAATTTCATGTGATTCAACCACATCTTCTTGAAGTGCCACTTTTAAATTTTTGGCCTCTTTAGGTAACTCGAGCATCGATCTCGGACCTACCTTGCAAACCGCCAACCAATCGTTAGTGTCCCTTCTCATGCATGGATATGATACATACTATACCTGTGTTGCTTGCATTGCTAACACAAATCTTATACTTGGTGTACTTTCGGCGTATTTTGACATCAACCAACTTGTATTGCGGATGTACTTTAGTCTCAGTTTTCGCATTGGGATCATACTATTTACAGTTGAATAATGTAACACTCTTGATTGGTAATCCCGGGTACTCTAACAACAATATTTCTTCTAAACGTCCATAGAAGTCACCACTGTTGTCACTATAGTTTGTTCCTTTAATGCACACACTACTATTCATTGAGGAAGATCTAGAGGCATGAGATTCTGTATGGAATTTCTAGCCGTTCACAAAATATGCACTGTATGATTTCACCGATTTTAACGGCCCTTTCTGACCTGATCCTCGATTTCATCATTGAGCGGCCGGGACTCCTCGGTGTCGTGGCCGTGATCGGAGTAGAAAGATCAATATCCGTCATTGTCTTTCCATCCTGAGGAGCCCTTGATCTTGGTGGGCCACTTCAGGATCTTCTGGCTTTGCACTTGTATGAGCATGGCCCTGGTATTGTTGAGGGGGGAAAGTTTCATTATCTCATCAGCTCTTCTGCCTTGGAGGCCTCTTGAGGTCGAGAGGACCCTCGGTACTATGCTAGTCTGGGGCTTGCCTCAGGGGTTCCATTGGTGCTTTCCCCTCCTTGGAAAGTCACTCCTTCTTATTCTTCTTCTATCCTTCCTAGATCTCTTCCTCGTTAATATATTTGTTGGCAAGAGTGAGAAGCTTGGAGAGGTCTTCTGGCTGCTTCTTGGCAAGGAAGAACTTGAATGCTGACCTGCACAATCCTTTTATGAGCATAGTAACAACAATGGGCTAATTAAGGTTTAGGATACTGTGTGTCTCAAGGTTGAACCTGTATACGTAACTGCAAAGGCTTTCCTCCTTCTGTTGCTTGATGCCTATTAAGGTAGCCAAGGTCTTCTTCCGCCCTTTCTGCTAACGAAGTTGTTAACGAAGAGATCAACTAACTCCTCAAAAGATGCGATGGTGTTAGGGAGGAGGTTGTTAAACCAAATGAGCGCTGCCTCACGCAATGTTGTCATAAAGAGGTGACACATAACGGCATCCGAGGATGAGTGAATGAGTATCATGGTTTGGAAGGCCCCCAAGTAGTCGATTGGGTCAGCAATGTCATCATATATGTCTATTAAGGAACTCAGATATTTTGGGGGAGGGGTACCTCCATGATTTCCTGGGTGAAATGAGAAGGTCGCCAATAGCTGGCTCTCGAACTTCCCTTTTTGCCCGGCAGAGTGTGTTGTGGTGGGGTGGCGGTAACCCTGAACTGCTTGCCATTGGGGTCGTCTTATCCTTCCCTCTTCCGGATCTCCTCCCAAACCTAATTGTGTGTGAATATGATCTATGTCTCCCCCTTGTAGAATCCTAAGGGAGGTTCTGAGGCGAAGGGGCTTGGAAGACCTGCTTCTCGATTCCCAGAAAGGCTTGTGTCAGTACTTGTATCTTGTGCTCCAAGGCCAGATTAACGGTCGTCCTGGACATCTCCTTCAAGGTGGTGATCTTTGCCACGATTCTCTGCCTCCTGAGCACAGGAATCTCCCACCTGGTCTTCATTCATCTCTTGGACCTGATTTCACTTAGTTCTCTTTATAGTGGGCAGAACTTCTTGTTCAAAGAGGTCCCTTGGGCTACAAGGCTCTTAAAATTGTGGTCATGGTTTCGAGTCCCATAGTAAGTGCCAAACTGTTGATGTGAAAACTGGCTTGCCCTTGAGAGGAGCTCCGATCCTAGTCAACTGTGAGAGTGTGGTTGAGGATGAAGGCCGGAATGTGATCTCTAATGGTGGCGAAGACGGAGAGTTGATGGAACGACTATGAGGAGTCCAACCTAGAAAAAACAAATACAAACCGAAAGTGAGGGGGCAGGCCTGTTGCCCTAATCTCTCTCTGACAATCAAATCAATGGTATGTTCACCGAAGAAGAAGATAAAGTGGATCTAGGAGCTTAAAGTTGTGCTTACCCTCTCAGGCAAGGTTACCTCCTATTTGTTTTTCGGGGGTGCCTCGGGGTCTGGGCCTTATCACATCAATCCCTGCTACCTTACCGATCATCATTGCTTTTTTCCATAGAGATCTTTAATTTTTGTCTGTGAAGTGACAGAAGCTATGCCTCATTATGAGGGTATGGTAGCGATCCTCGAGATCTGAGAAGGCTTCTCTGAGATCGACCCGACTATGAGTGAATAGAAAATCTAAGCGGACACTTGGACATTTGTATTTGACTTTATTATTTAGTATTGTCCATACTTCATACTAAACTATTTATTTTGTTCACCAAACTCTTTATTAGTAATTGTTGTAAAACTGTTTTCGTCATGACGTGGGATGACAAAATCCTAGCCGTTGGATAGACTAAATCAATTTGTTGTTCAAAAATTGAGTTTGAAACTTTGGATATTTTATATATATTTTTAACAAAAACATATATTTTTACACATGAATCCTAAATAAGCTCAAAAGTTGCATAGTTTGTTGTTCTTCACTTCAACAATTTAACCAAAGAAGCATAGTTATTTAAGTAGTTAATCTGGTTGTGTAACAATGAAGCCAATGGTGACTGAGTCAAACCCAAACTTAACTAATATAGTTAACATTGTAATATTAATGAATAGCTTTGCAATTTGAGATTTTTTTTTTTTTTTTTGATATAGGCCATAAAGACTTCCCTAGAGGGCTTGTCAATGGACATGGCCCTAAGTGGTGAGCACCCATGACCCTTCACCATGCGCGTATAGAGATGGGGACTCGAACTTGGTGAGCAATGAATTCCCCAAACTGCTCCTTCCGTTAAGGAGGCAGGGACTCGAACCTGTGAGCTTTGCTCGCCAAGTGAATTACCTAACACACAAAACCCGAGATACCGCTAGACCAATGGTCCTTTGGTACTTTGAGTTTATTTCATTCACCAAATACTTTAATTTAACTTCAACATTGTAACGCCCCGAATTTTCAAAGCAAACAAATAAAAAAATTCTCGATAATTAATGAGATTAATTAGCAAGGAAATTAAATTAATTACTTTAAAGCCCAATTAAAGTAAAATCGAGGATTAATAAATTTAAATCCGGCCTCACAACTAATGGGCCTAGGGAAGGCCTTATTGGGCTTGGCCGCTTACACTTGGAATAGTTAGAGGTGGACGGTAAAGATAACCTCGGTTAATTAATTAGGAGATTTCGTAAGTGTTAATTAATCAAGATTAATTAAGTAGGGGAACCATACAAATGTTAGAGTTCCGATAAAGTAGATCGGGCAAGTAAAAGCCAGTATTCGCGAATCTGGTCTGATGAGAGACTGACCTCGTGAGGTTACAGTGCACCTGTGATGACTGGAATCATTGACCCGGGGTTTCCGGATCTAGGTCGGTGAATTATTTAAAAGATAATATTAATAAAGGGTGATGTGACGTAAAGGGGAAATTATTTAGATGATAAGTTGATTAAATAATTTAAACCATGTGACATTATTGAAATGACAAATTAGTTTAATTAAAAGATTAAAGATAAGTTCAATCATGGGAAATAAATAATATAGATTAATATTAAAATATACATATATGAAGGTATATAGAAGGGAACTTAGGTTTTTAATTTCAATTAGATTCAATTGAAATCAGAGAGGGATCGTGCCCTCTTTCTCATCTCTCTCCCTTCTCCCTTCTCCCTCGCCTCTCACGACCTACGTGTAGCTCGAACCTCTTGATGTCGGTATTTGCCGAGCTAGCCGCCCGCCCGTTTGTTCCCCGCCGACCGCCTTACTGCCTCTCTCCTTCTGCGCGAGCTGGTTGTTCTCCCGACGCCGCTCAACCCTCAGCCACGCCCGACCACCTTGAAGTGCACGCGACCAGCGGTCGCCCTCCCCTTCTCTTCTTTCGACGAGCAACCTCTTCCTTGTCCGCCCTTCTTCCCATAGTCTCCGGAGAGCTTCGCTGAGATCCGACATTAGCGACCTCGCCAGCATCATAAGGGATTTTGACGATCATCGGAGAGGCCCTGTATAGCCGACGAGTCTTGACCACCTACTGATTTTGCCGAAGGCTTGGGTTCTGAAATTGGGATTTCGACCGACGATTACTCACTTAGGTAAGCCTAATCGTGGTGATAGAAGATCAAACAAGAATTGTTTATTGAAGGGACTAATTAGCTTTGGGAGGAACAAATAATCTGAAGTTATAAATTATTGGAGGGAGATCTGTAATTTGGTTTCAGTAATTAGGTTATAACCTTGTTTATTGAATGGTAATTAGGACAAGGATTTCCATGAGTGGTATGTTTTGGAAATTATGTATAATGGGGGCACGTTTGTATTAGATCTAAAGCCCTATAAATAGAGGAGACTCGGCCAAAATTTCGTTGATTAAAGATGCTTAGTTCTCCATGATTTGTATCGCATGTGATTAAATATAATGAGTATGATAGGGCCTTCAATTAATTATTTTTAAAGGGCATGCTAGTAGTCTCCTAATTATGCTAATGATCGAGATAATTCCATCTCTTAAGAAGAGTAACTACTGTATTTTATTCTATCGAGTTAACTTAGAGTTAACATAAGAATACGATTTCCGTACTCTTAAATTCCGTATTCTAAAGCTATATATTATTCATTTTTTGTATTTGGTATAAACAAATTCCCCCTTCATACTTCTCTCACGAAATTTATTTGAGAGAGAGGAGTAAGAACATATGAAATTCCCTCATCTCTATAACCGAGCCTTTCTGGGAGACTTTGGAGTTGAGGTTATTCTCTTGGTTTTTTTTTTATCATTTTTTTGAAACATTGGAAGTCGATGTGTTTGCTTCAGGAAATACACTTGATTTGTAACGCCTGACCGGTTCCTGACCTCGAAAGCATCGCCAATGAACCCGGCCGTATTAAAGAAGAGACAAACTCAACTCGAATACAAGGCCTAATATTGTGATAAGCAGACAACAGTCCATAAAATTTAATAAACTCGTGTTCCAAGGAACATAGAGTCAATGGGGTCCATAGGCCCTAAAAAGCGATCACAGTCCCTTTACGGAACCTACAATAACAATGCTCATAAAATGAAAGATAAAGATAAAGGAGACTCCTAAACCTCTGGTCTCCCTGTGTCCTCCCCTCAGGTTCCTCTCCCTCCTAAACCTCGGAATCTGTAAAAGAGGAAAAGAGAAAAACACATGAGCTTTCGAATGGAAAGCTCAGTAAGTACCCCTGCAGGTCACAATGACATAAATAGGAAATATGTCAACCAATGAGATCATAATACCAACAAAATAGTCCTGGGAGTCTACCATAAACAAAGCAAAGGTACGACCCCCGATACAGAAGCCCTCGGGCTCTGTAATGAGTTTTAAGAGAACTCAGAGTTTACTCCCGGCCAGTATGTCCAGCTATTTGCTGTAAATACGACCTAGATGGTCGTTTGACCCTCCTGTCACGCAGTCGGTAGAACTACCTCTCCTACGTGTTAACACGATTGGGTGTACCACGCCCAGCCGGTAAGACCTCCAGAGATTTGCCTCTCTGGCAAGGCAGGCAGAAACGCCAGGGGGTCCTGTCACTGAACATTCCTCTATCGGAGCTTCCCTAGCTCCACTGAGTCGGCGAGAGAACATAGCAAGCGGGACACCAGCGTCCCAAAACAAACACACATGCTCAATGAGTCTAAAAGCATACGAATAGCATGTATGACATCAGCAAGGCATGTAATAAGAATACATAGCAACTCCAAGAAATCCCGTCACCGGGTGGAAAACTAGGCAAGTGAACTTACCTCTGGAGAGACTAAATGTCTTCCTGGACTCCTTTGGAATGCCTTACGTCTCCCCTGAGAGTATCTGGCATACATAGACTCTTATTAGAGTCAAGTTTTCTACAAGGTTCTAGTTTCACATGCATGTCCTACGTCTTGTTGGGCTTAGGCCCACTAACGGGTCCTAAGGACCATCTCTCGAGTTATCAGCCCTTATTCCCGTTTCTATGTCCTTTAGTTGACTTTTAGACCTACTTTGGTCAAACCTAGTCAACCCTAGTCTATTTGTCGAGTCTGACTCTTATTTAGTCATTTTGGTTGAGTTGGGCCTATTCAAATTGATCTCAACCCCCTTTTTACCCTGGAAGGGCATTTTGGTCATTTGGCAACTTTTCACAATAAAGTTTTAAGGTTCCATCTTGCTTAGGGCTTAATAGTCCTTTTTGAATTTATTTAGCTTCCTTTCTAAATAATTTCCATCATTTAACCCGTTGTCCAAATTTAAGAAATTAATTGATTAATTTTTATTTATCTCATTTGAATATTTCATAATAATTATTAATTAATTATTATGTCACAAACTCATAGTTCCATATAGTTACCGAACTATACAACTATTTGATTAATAGTAACATTACTATTAATAGAGATATTACTAATTTAATTATTACACTAAGGTTTTAATCTTTTATTAAAACCTTTCATTTCCAAACCTAACAAACATCACCAATCCTAGATTCCATTTTCAAAGATTTATAACCTTTAATTGATTAATTGAACATGTGTCACATGCCTAAGTTTCACAATTTAATAAATATTTGTTACTAAATAACAAAACTCATCCAAATTAATAATACCACAAATAAATATGTCACACTCTATAGTTTCCCGTTTTAATGTCATGTCTAGCTAATTACTATTAATAACAATAATTATCTAATGTTTTAATTAAAAAGCGAGAGGAAAATAAATAATTATTTTAATTAACTATATTACTGTCACACTCCTATAATACTATAGTCGCTATTTTAATCGAAACACTACCTTATTATTTTATTCAACTGTCACACAGCTACATATTAATATATTTATCATATTTATTTATTTATTTATTTTTTTATAAATCCACTTCTTCTTCTCCTTTTCTCTACTCCCGACCGAGAGCCACCGGCGTTCAGGCCCTTCTCCGGCCACCATGCCCGCCTGCCCGGGCTCGGAGCTCGTCGCCGACAGCCTTACGACCACGGCCGACCTCTCCCATGGCGCCACCGCCAGCCCTTTCACGGAAGACCGGTGAGCTCGGTGGTGAGAACCATACTCTCGGCAGGCTCCACCATCGACCCGAATGCGGAAGAACCAATTCCACGAATTCTCTGAGTTTTATCGGCACTAGCCAGTTTGTTGTCGGCATGTTGGAGACGCCTGAAAAACGGGTTTGCTTCCTCCGACGTGCTCGGCTGCGATCTCCGGCGAACTGCACGTTTCCCCCTACTGTCTCCGCCCACTCCTTCTCCTGGGAATGGACGCGACGGCTCCGCTTTCAGCTGTGAGCTCAAACCCTGCTACCGTCGGCAAACTCCTTCCTCTCTTCTCCGACTGTCACCTCGCCGGAAAGTGGAGAAGCAGCTGGTTGTGTCTTAGGGGACAAGTGGAGGAGGTACCCCTTTTATAGGGCTGGGAGGCTAGACGAGGAGACGTCCCACTCGAGCGGCCTCGTTTACAATCGGCGACGCCCACACGCGTAACCGGAAGAGGAGAAGAGGGCGGGCTGTAGCGCGTTGGGCTGGGGAAGATGATGGAGTTGCCTCGGGATCGGTTCTCCGATGAGGGGCCAGGATTATTTGATCGCGATCAAGGGTTTAGATCAAATCGTCAAGTATTGGATCTGATATTAATCAGATCAACCGTCCAGATTTGATCTTGCTCAACGGCTGGATTACCATCTCACGCCCCGAGATCTAAGCGCATCCAGATCAACGATCGATATCCTGTAGGGGTTTAACGGTCAGATTTTTAACCGATCACCTCGGATCAAAACCATCAGGGGATGAGCGGCTGTCAACAACCCACACCGTGGGGTCACCTCCGGATTAACCACTTCTCTTGCCTCGTATCAGACAACGATCTGAGGGATTAACTCACCGCTTGCCACGTGGCTAAACCAGAGCCTTGCTCATTTCCTTACGATCAGCACACTCAGAGATGGCTTGATCTCAGCCGTTTAACCAAAACTTTAAAGGACAATTTTCCAGAAGTCCCCCCGTTTATATAATTTACAAACCAGTCCTTCTTCTGTGAGAAGGGCATACTCTCTCTAAGTCCCTCAACTTATTTTATTTACCATAAAGTCCTCGCAGCTGTGAGAGAGGAAACTTCTTTAAGGTCCTCAACCTTCCGAAAATTATTATTCAGTCCCTACAGACCCCATAATAATTTAATTTCCATTTAATTTAAATAAATCATTTAATCCCACATCAACACTAATCGGGGGAAATAAATAATTTAAATATTTTTTTTTCTTCAAAATATTTATTTCCAAAAATTCATGGATTTTACATGATTGTACGTGACCAGTCTACCTTTCACAAGGAGTCAGACGTTCCGTCATAAGCAAACATTTTTTTATTGATAGGTGGCATTGGGTTTTTTTTTTTCTTTTCATTAGCGTCATTGAGCTAATATGCTCCCTTTTCATAGATGATCGCCACAACATATAAACCTTCCGAGTTTGATTGTTGTTTTTTTTTTTGGCTTTTTCTTTTGAGCCTTTTTTTTTTTTTGTTTTTGCCTCCGGCGCATTCATTGGTGATGATGGGTCTCCCTAGGACTAGAACAATCTCTCCCTTTGTAGACTTCCGGAATCAAGCCGACTTGTTGTAAGATTGTGATGTCCTGGCTAACATCGTCAATGGAGTTTAGTTTATGAAAGCCAAATCGAATATTGTTTTCATTTGATATTTCATTTTCCAATGCCATTCTGAATTTTGAGGGAAAGGACAGCCTCACATCCAAGCACTAAAGAGTACAGGGTGGTTTGTTTTGAAGTCCTGTAGGTGGGACGATAAACCTACAACATTTCAGAGAGTTTATCATACCAGGCTCTTTTATTTTTGGATATAGCTTTCTTTGGATTTGGATATTGATGGATGACATCTCCATGTATGTGGCATAGATGGCATCTCTTTTGCATATTAATTACAATCTCTAACCACAGTTGGCCAATAATATCCCACGCGCTTAATATTCTTAAGTCTCATCTTGGGTCCAGATTGATGTGCACCACATATCACGAAGTGTACATCGTGGATAACTTCTTTCGCTTCTTCATATGAAAGACATCACATTTGTGAGGGTGAATCATAGGGTTCATCGCTTTATCTGAAGACCTTCTGATTTGTCCTCTGGGAGTTTATCATATTTCAAATATTCCATGAATGGTTGTCTCCAATCTTCCTCTGGCATTTCAAGGATGAAGACTTCTGCTTTGCCCCCAGCACTTTCCTCTTCAACATCATCAAGGATCGTACTTATGGGCCTTCTATTTCTTATGGTGATATGGATTTCTTCATAGTTCGGATTCGCTTACCGCGAGTCTTCAAATATGTATTTATTCTTGTCCTCATCAACGGAGGATACAAGTTTGAGATTTCATATTTCTTGGTAATCTCATCATATGAGTGTCTGAGAACCTATGTGAGGATTTTTTTTCCCATTTTTAGAAATCTCGATTCCATTTTTTTTTTTTGAATATACCAAACTTCCAGTGTCATATTTTCACCTGACCTCATTGATGAAGGATACAAGTTTTGATATTTCATATTTCCTTGGTAATCTCATCATATGAGTGTATGAGAACCCAAGTGAGGATTTTTTTTTTCATTTCATCATTTTTAGAATCGTCATATATAACATGACCTCATTAATGGAGTATACAAGTTTGACGTTTCATATTTCCTTGGTAATATCATTATATGAATGTATGAGAACCCAAGTGAGGGGTTATTTTTTTTTTTTTTCATTTCATCATTTTTAGAACCGTCATATTTCACCTGACCTAATTGCTGGAGGATACAAGTTTTGATATTTCATATTTCTTGGTAATCTCACTATATGAGTGTTTGAGAATCCAAGTTTGACATTTAATATATCTTGGTGATCTCATCATATGAGCGTATGAGAACCCAAGTGAATTTTCCTTAGAAGTCTCGACTCCATTGTCAGAATATGCAAAATTTCAAGTGTCATATTTTTACTTGTCCCCATTAATGGAGGATACAAGTATGCCATTTTATATATCTTGGTGATCTCATCCTATGAGCGTCTAAGAACCGAAGTGAAGAATTTCCATTTTTTTATCTGACATAGCTGAATGGTTGTGTCAAAATATTTATGTCATATCCTTTTCTTCATTTGATTTCAGATGGCATATCCATTGCAGCTTGCCCCCATCCTTCTGAAAGGTTTATGGAGCTGCATGATGAACTTTGATGTCTTCAATTATTATTATTATTTTTTTTGACTTTCTATTTCAGCTTTTATGATTTGAAAGTCGGGTAACAGCTTTGTACTAGTTTTGTCCAACTTCTTCATATATGAGATTAGCTCTTGAAGTGATATATGCCGAGGAAAGCCATCTCAAGATTTGTATTCTTCGCTACCACCTCAAGAATTGTATTCTCGGGCAACTTCAAGATTTGTGTTGCTTTGAGATGTGTGCTTCGCTTCCTCTGGATGCACACGTACTTCATCAATTTTAAGATTTGTATTTCCATCAGTTGTCTCGAGATCCGTGCTTTATCATTGATTAAAGATTTGTGATGCTTTGAGATGTATGCTTCACTGCCTCGGGATGCACACTTTATCATTTTGAGATTTGTAATTGTTTTGGAGGATGCATATTTTTTGCTTTGGGATTTATCACCACCTCAAGTTGCATGCTACATCGGCGCCTTGAGATTTGTGGCTGCTTCAAGATTTATATTTTCAATGACCGTCTTGAGATGCGTGCTCCATCACTGCCTCAAGACTTGCGTCATTTTAGGATTTATATATTCATCGACCATCTTGAGATATGTGTTTTACCATGCCTCAAGATTTGTGCCATCTTATATTTTTATCAGCCGTTTTGAGATTTGTGATCCATCGTCACCTCGAATTCCATGGCTGTTTCGATATTTGTATTTCATCAGCTACCCCGAGATGCGTGTTGCCCCCTCGAGATTATATTTGCATCGGCTATCTTGAGATGTGTGCTTCGCCATGCCTCAAGATTTGCGTCATTTTGGGATTTTTATTTTCATCAGCAACCTCGAGATGCGTGCTTGATTGCCCCATCGAGATTTGTGATGCTTCGAGACGTGTGCTTCACTGTATTGGGATGCACACTCCCTCTCTTGGGATTTGTATTTCATCAGCTATCTCGAGATAAGTGTTTCATCAATACCTCAAGATTTGTGTTGCTTCGAGATGTGTGCTTCATCGTGTCGGGGCCTTTTACTTCATCGCTTTTGGGATTTGTATTTCATCGCCTATCTCGAGATGAGTGTGTTATCAATACCTCAAGATTTGTGCTGCTTCGAGATGTATGCTTGATTTCATCGGGACGCACACTTCATTGTTTGGGATTTGTATTTTCATCAGCTTCATCGAGATGAGCATTTCATCATCACCTTGAGATCTGTGCTGCTTCAAGATGTGTGCTTTACTGCACCAGGATGCACACATCATTGCTTTGGATTTGTATTTTCATCAGATGCCTCGAGATGAGCATTTCATCATCACCTTGAGATATGGACTGCTTCGAGATGTGTGCTTCACTGCGTTGGGATGCACACTTCATCTCTTGGGATTTGTATTTTCATCACCGCCTCAAGATGAGTGTTTCATCATCACCTTGAGATCCTGTGTTGCTTCGAGATGTGTGCTTCATCGCATCGGATGCACGCCTCTCTTGGGATTTGAGAATGTTGTTGCTTCGGGATCCATGGTCCTTTCACGGCCTTCTGCATTCCCGCAGTTAATGTTGGATGAGATGTCTTTCTTCTATAGGGGTTGACATAGACTTTTGTTTTCCCTATGTTGGATGGTAAACTTCTAGCACTTGGCTTTGGATAAGAAAAGACCGGCTCTATCTCGTCGGTAGAAGGGAGAGTCCCATGCGATCGCCAACCACCATCTAAATCTACCGCTTTGTTGCGCAAATTTCTTTATTTCATGATATAATATACCACATTTTCATCATTATTTTATCGAGTGACTATGATTTCATCATTCATGCCCCCAAATTATATAAGAAATTCATCTTTTATCTGTGACCATATCTGAAATGACTTGAGTATAGATTTGTGGTACTCTTGCATGATTTGCAGTGAACTAACAAAGGAGTGAGGTTTTACACTTGTATACCCACAGGTTGTCATAAGGTGAGCCAAGTATCAATCCGCATTATACCCCTCGAGATGAGTATGAATTTTTTTTTAGTCAATTTCTTTTTATTTCAATTCAACATCAACCATCTGTCATGTCACTTGTCAGATCGTTGTTGTGGGTGCTCAAGGACGAGGGCACGAAGTTTCCTCTTTGTTCCACTGACTTGAACTTTTCTTTATGCCGAGGGATAATACTATTTAACTTTTGCATGCCTTTAAGTTGATATACCACTAGGCCAACCAATTGTTGTTGTATTTGCATATTACATATTTTCATTTGTTGAAACTGCCTTAAGAAGGAATTTGGTTTGGAAGTAAAATGTGTTCATCCTCACTATCCCTCCTTCTAGGAACATGAGATTCGAACCCCAATGTTTGCTCCCTGTGTGGCATGTGACTTGATCCTTCTTTTCATTTCATATGCTATTCTAGAACTCCATGACAGTTTATGCAGGATCCTGTGAATTATGCATATGGAGGATCTCCCCGGGCCTCCATAACTATCTAGATGATATGAATTTGTATATCCTTTTAAAGAAGATTTTGGATTGGAAGGAAAATGGACCCATCCTCATTATCTTCCTTCTAGGGACATTTTGTCGTTGCAGGTCAACTCCTGTTCCTTGCCCCCTGTGTGGCACATGACTTGATCCTTCTTCTTTTATGCCTCTAAGATCTTGTAAATGGTGCAAGTAGTGGGTTTCCTCGGGCCTCATTGGTCATCCAAATGATATGAATTTATACATCCATTTTTCTTATAAAAAATTATTAAGGAGGATTTTGGGTTGGAAGGAAAATGGGTTCATCCTCATTATCCTTCATTTTAGGAACATTTTGTTGTCGAAGGTCAACTCCCGTTCCCTACCCCCTGTATTGTGGCACGTGTGACTCGATCCATCTTCTTTTATGTCCTTTTAGGACTCCATTGCACTTTATGTGACATCTTGTGAATGGTGCGTGTGATGAACCTCCTCGGGCCTCAATGACCATCCAGATTAAATGTATTTCTAAGTTCCTCTTTTTGTATTTTGACTTTGATAGAATTGACTCATCGTCATCTCATCGATTACAGCTTCCTCGATATTATGTAGGCTCTTTTATGAAGAGACCTCTAACATATTGGAGACCCACCATCTTTATATTCATTTGGTTGAGGTTAAAACTTTGCAGTAGTTGAGTCCACTCCCACCAACCTAAGGGGTTTGAAAGAACCTATTTCAATATTTTTATAACTTTGAAAAAAGAAAAAGTGTAGCTTCTGATTTGGAACCTTCATCCCTTAGTAGGTGCACCCTAGATAATATTTCTTCTCTTTTTTTTCATTCTTTTCTTTTCTATTTTTTCTTGTCTTTTATTTTATTTTATTTTATTTTTGAATTTTGAATTTTGAATTTTGATTTTTCTTTTTTTTTGTGCAAGCCTTTAGCAGGTTTGAAGGTTCCCTTCTCTCAACCTTTAAAGATGCGCTCATTGTCTTCTTTTGTAGAAACTATCCTCTAAAGCTGGGCTGGGGTAACCTCTACAAAATGAAATTCTTTGATTCTCGACCATTAGATCTTCATATCAAACCAAGAAAAGCAAATTAGGCTGACGTCCCTTGTGTGGAAGGTGTGGTACTATTAGGACCTCTATGGATGTCGAATTTCCCAATTGCAGGAGAGATCTTGTATATAGTTGTCCCCATGCAAAGTTCATAAGCCTCTTACTTGTACCTTTGCCTCAAAGATGGGAGGTGGAATGAGTCCCCACCGGGCATGCCAGAATTTGTGGGATCGAAAATACCCGCCTGGCATCGTGTCTGTTAAGAGACACCAGGCGATACATTGAATCACAAATGTCATACTTGTTTTGATTTGTGGGTTCTTCCATTCCTAATAGAGGCAAGCCTCTATTATTAATTACCCTAGACAAAGTCTTGAGAACCTTCGATTAAGGGCAAAAGAGTACAAGTAGAGGTAATGAGTTAAATAAAAGAAAAATGATTTCATTTATTTGAAAACCATAATTGTTTTATTACATATGAATATCATCATAGGATATTTATATATATTATGTATTTGTTTATTTATTTTTTTGAATGACGCCGCCTTCCGCCTTGGGACGTATGCTTCGCCACTTTTCGTTTCATCAGCCACCTCAAATGCATGCTCCGTCGCAGCCTTGAGATTCGTACAGCTTCAGGATTTAAGTTTATATTGATCATCTCGAGGTGAGTATTCCATCGCCACCTTGAGACTCATGTCATTTGAGGATTTGGATTTTATTAACCGCCTCGAAATGCATGTTCCTTCATCGAATCGAGATGTGTGTTGTTTTAGGATTTATATTTTATTGACTGCCTTAAGATGAGTGCTTCATTGCCACCTCAAGACTCGGTCATTTCAGGATTTGTATTGCTTCATGTAGTGTGCTTCACCGAAACGAGATGCGCGCTTTATTCTGGCCATTTTTTTCTTCTTTTTTTCTTCTCTCTCATGATTTGCATTTTTTTTAATTTTTAATTTTTTTTAGCACAAAAGACTTCTTTAGTCTTCAGAATCATAAAAGTTAGGTCAAGTTATTGATGTTCTTTGACCAAATGTAAATAAATTGGATCAATTCTGATTACGGCTAAGAAATGCTATATTATCTAGACCAAAATAAGCAATCAAGCTTTGAGAAAGCCCACTTTTCTTTATATATATATATATTAGATCAATGATTCGGTTTAGTAGCAACTGCTCAAGGGTCTAGACTTCTTACTTGACTTGGATGTAGAGGCTTTTGCTCGGTCTTAGTTAGCAGCATTTTGAGAGCCACATTTAGAAACATTGCTAGCTGATTGGCCTGGTTTTTAATTAGAAACATTAATTTGTGTTTGCAGAATAAAAAGCCTCTGCCTTGCTCACATGAGCACCCTCCACATGCTTAGCTCCAGATGTCTTCTTCAGGTTTCCCAAATTAATCTCCTTAAGGCCCGCTAATGCCCTCAACTTTTTCGTATAGGAAATTATAACCTCTTGAAGAAGTAATGACAGTTCATCAAGCTCCCTTTTTAACAAACTGAACAGGTCTAAATTGTATAAAACTGAAGTTTTATAGATCTACTTTTTTTTGGTTCATGTGAACACCTCACTAGCCATTACTATAATCATCTGTATATATGAAAGAAGTGAGCAGCCATTGAAAACTACCATCAACTTTTGGTCTTGTAATTTCCATACCATGCTCCACCTCAAGGACTTCCTATGTATTGAACTGCACTTCATTATCAATATAATTATTGGTATTTAGAGGTGGTTTTGTAATTTCAACCTCGTTTTGTTTATTTAACATTGAACCTAATGCGATCATCTCAAATGCTTCGCTTTGTAAACATGGACAATTGCAACCCTGGCTTCTATAGGGCATTTCATCAAACATTTTATGAGCGCTTCTGAAACAAAGCATTGGACTTTGAATTCTGCAAAATTCTTTCAAGCATTATATCAAACAGGTCATGTATATGATTCATGATAGAAAATACCACACCATGTTTACAAGGGGAAGCTTTTATAAATACATTTCAACTCTATACATCTCTGAATTGCTGCAATGGGCTACAACCAATCTTTGAACCATGAGGAATCAGAATTATAGCCACTTACAACCGACCCTTGCTAGTATCATAATGAAGTGTAGTATGACCATCAGTATTAGCTAATTTTACATCCTCTCCTCTGCTGAGATCTCCATCATCATCTCCGATGTTGGTAGTCTAAGTCATGAAAAGAGCTCCCTCATCCAGTGGGGGAAAAGGGATTTCTTCTTCTTGAGGCTGAGCTTGGCAGCGTCGGAAACAAAGAAGACGACCTAGTTAAGAGAACTAGTGGTCTTGATGAAGATGCAGCACCATACGGTAGCGCTTTATTAACCGTGTGATCTCGAGCTCTGATCGGGAGTCGACGTCAATGAGTAGGTGGAGTGACATGGCAAACGGCATCCACAGGGGAGCCGGGATTTGATATTGGTTGGCAGCGAGGGCTGGAGGCGACGGCATCCAAGGAAGCCGGAATTCGATGTTGACGACGGACAGCGACGGCCTCCTCAAGGGAGGCGAAGACTTCATCATCGGAGGGTGGTGATGGCCTCCACAAGGGAGCCGTTGGCTTCATCATCAGAGGTGGCGATGGCCTAAACAAGGGAGTCGTGGGCTTCAGCATAGAAGGGCGGCAACGGCCTCCACAAGGGAGCCGCGGGCTTCATCATCAGAGGTGGCGACGGTGACGGCCTCCACAAGGGAGCCGTGGGCTTCATTGACGGCGGGGGGTGACGGCGGCGGCCTCTACAAGGGAGCCGTGGGCTTCATCATCGGAGCTAGCGATGGCGGCGGCCTCCACAAGGGAGCCGTGGGCTTTCATTGACGCCGAGGGTGACAGCGGCGGCCTCCACAAGGGAGCCAGAGGCTGGTCGGTGGTGGGCGACCTTCACAAGGGAGCCGTGGGCTTCATTGACGATGGGCGGCGACCGGGAAAATGGGAGAGGCTATGTTTATTCTTTTTCTTCCCCTTTACTTTTCATCCGATCTTACTTTTTTATAGACCCAGAATCACAACCACCCGACGGCTCGCGATTGTGGGAGGATCGTGAGCAACAACCGAATAAAAATCCAACTCTTTTTTTTAATTTAAATTTAAAATTATCATGGAGATAGAGATATACCGCCTAATATCAATTTTATTTTATTTTAAATTTTAACAAGAGATAAACCAGATCGGATAATATCAAAAATTTCCAATTTTATTTTTTTAAATTCAAATCAATCATCACGAGATAAACCATACTACTCTCCTTCTTTCCTTTTTTTTTAAATTTTAAATTAACCGCCCACATGATCTCATCCTTAAGGGTTGAATAAATTCAAAATTTTTTTAATTAATTAATTTATATCTTTTTTGTTTTGGATTTGCCTCGGGATTTGTTCCCTTGGATTATCGTAGATTTATCTCGAGATTTGTATTCCCGGGCTATCTTGGGATTTGTGATTTTTAGTTTGCCTCGAGATTCGTATTTCTCGGGCTATTTTGTAATTTGAGATCGCCTCGATATATGTGTTCTCGGAGTTTCTTTGGATATGAGATTGCCTCGAGATATGTATTCTCGGGCAGTCTTGTAATTTGTATCCTCGGTGTGCCTCGAGATTTGTATCCTTGGCCCGCCTTGAGATATGACCAGATATATATATTTTTAATTAAAATATCTTAATTTCAGGATATTTCAAAATATATATTTCATCATAATTTATATGAAATATTTCATATTGGCCCTTGAATCATTTTGTATTTTCAAGCCTCATATATACATTATTCAATTTTTTTTTTTTGGGTATAAATGTCACGCCCCGACCCGGATCCCGGGACCTCGGGCAAGTCAACAGACCGACGATACTCAAGCCGAGACAAGCTCAACTCAAATACAAGGCCTAAATGTGATACAGCAGATAACAATCCATAAAATAAACTCAAGTTCAAAGGAACAAAGAGTCATAAGGGTCCATAGGCCCTATACAAAGTTTGGTCTCTATACGGGTCCTACATAAAGTGAACAACTCTCAAAATAAAAGATAAGGGAGACCCGCAGACCTCGGATCTCCTAATGACCTCTCCTAGTCAATTTCTCTCCAGTGTCAACCCTAGACCTCTGAATCTGTAAAAGAGAGAAAAAGCAAACTGCATGAGCTTTTGAAAGGAAAGCCCGGTAAGTATCCCTGCGGGTGTCACAAAGACATAAGAAAATAATATGTCAAATAAAAGATCACAATCTCAAGAAAACTCAACCCTAGGAGTCTACCGAAACAATCCAAAGGTATGACCCATGACAACAAAAGCCCTCAAGCTCTGTGTTGAGTTTCAAAGGAAAGCATAAGTATCACTCCCACGCCGGTATGTCCGGCTACTTACTTTGTAGCGCGCACCTTAGTCGTTTGACCCTCCGGTCGCAAATCGGTAGAACTACCTCTCATACGTGTTAACACGGTCAGCGTACCATGCCCACTGACGGGTAAGACCACCATAGAATTACCTCTCTGGCAAGGCAGACAGAAATGCCAGGGGGTTCTGTCCCTGAACACTTCCCTATCGGAGCCCCCATGCTCCACTGAGTCCGGGCAGTAGTCCACAACAAACAGGGATACCAACATCCCGAAAACAACATACATGCTCAACAGGATTTTAAAATAGACAAGGACGCATGTATGATATCAATGATGTATAAGCAAACAAGGCATAAGCAAGTCCAAAGAAACCCCGAAACCGGGTAGGAACGAGGCAAGTGTACTTACCTCCAATTGGAACTAGAAGTCCTCCTAGTCTCCTCTTGAGTGTCTTACAACTCCCCGAGAGTATCTGGCATACATAGGCCCTATTAGAGTCAAGATTTCATTAAATCCCTATGTCTCTAATTACACATGCATGCCTATCGTTCTTGTTGGGCCTAGGCCCACTAACGGGTCCTAAAGACCACCTCTCGGGTTTCTGGTCCTTTTCCCTTGTTTCCATGTCCTTTAGTTGACTAAGTCCTTATCTTGGTCAAACCTAGTCAACTTTACTCTACTTGTCGAGTCTAAACCCTACTTGGTCAACTCTTGTCATTTTATTCAAATTGGGCCCAAGCCCAATTTGATAACATTAGACTACCCAAGTCTATTTAACTAAACCTAATCGGTGATAAACCTAATCAAGTACATCGATTGGTTTTATAGGTGTTAAATCACAATTGGGTGACCCAACTCATGAGTAGAGCCAACCCAACCCATCTCATAAGTCTAATTATTATTGTTTTCACTTAGTCCATTAATCTTTAATTGACTTGAATGATTAAATTTGTCACACTACTATAGTTATATAGGGTTACTTTAATTAAATCATCCCTAAGTTACTATTTTAATAAAACAATAACTTTTTATTTAATTAATTTAAATTTTTTTTATTTTCCTATCTTCTTCTTCCTCTATCGCGACCGTGACCGGTCGGAGTCCCGTCTTCATCGCCGGAGGGATGCTTTGGCCGAGCTCCCTCTGCGCCAAGCTTTCCCTCCGTCCGGGACTCGTTTCCAAGCCCTATTCCTCCCTGTTCGCACCTCCTTCGTCCACTATCCGAGCTTCACCGGAGGAGATCGCCGGAGATGGCAACTCACCACCCGAGAGCTCCCTTGGCCTGAAAAGGATACCCAGAGCTTCCTCTCGGTCTCACGGTTCCTTTGCTCACATCACTACCACCATTCTCCCCCTCCCGGCGCCGCTCCACTCGCGTTTACATTCACCCTCTCCGGCGAGCTCTAAACTATAGCTCAAAGGCATCAAACAGGAAATTAAAACCTGAAAAAGGTTCCTACCTTGACTCCGGTTCTCCTAGCGATGTTGGTGGCGACAGAAACTCCCCCTCGGCCGAAATTCCCTTCTCCGACCAAGCTCGCCGGAATCTCTTTCTTTAGTATTCGTTGGTGTGCCGAGACAGTGGGATAGGGGCCCCCTTTTATAGGCCAGAGGAGACGAAGAAGAAGAAGCGAGACGGCCTCGCGTTACTGGTGACCGCCAGTCTCTTCGCGCGTAACGGCCGGAAAAGAAGGGATCGGTCGCGCGGTGGCGCCGGTGGCCGTTTCCAGTGAAGGGTGGTCGTGCCTCGGGATCAGCATCCTGAGGATGGATGGTGGGGATTACGTGGATCACATCCTACGGCCAAAGCAAACCCTGATGCCTCGGATCCATAACTACACAGATCAATGGTTATGACCTACTGAGAACCAATGGCCAGATCTCCTTGGACTGCCTCGCATCCAACATCCCTCCAGATGAACACTCTGTGGCGTGCCACGTGGTTTATTTGATGGCCATTCATTGCTTTGCGATCCGCTCTTCTTCAGATGGATGCGCTAGGACACGCCACGTGGCTCCACTGAGGCCGTAATAATGCCTCGCGATCTAACACGATCTGAGATCGTCTGATCTCAGCTGTTGGTTTTCTTTCTATAGGATTTTTCTCTGGAAAATTATCCAGAAGTCCTTTCTTCTATTTAGGTTACACTTAGGTCCATCCCTGTGAGAAGGAACTATTCTCCTTTAGTCCCCGGTAATTTTCAAAACTACCAAAAGGTCCTCCGGAACCTACATTAACCCCATTTAGGGTTTTTTGCCTATTAATTCCCATTTTCTCCAATCATTTAATTCCTTAGGAAAATTTTCTCTAATAATCTAATTTAAAAGGAACTTAAATACATGTTATTTCCATAAAATCCTTGGATTTTACAATAAACACATATCAAACCTATCTTCTAGTTGGTTGTAGTTTAGACATTTTATGGTTACTCCAAGAGAATAAACCATGAATGTTTCTTTAATTACTAAGATGTTTTTATGTGACAAACATTTCTAGGACTTGCAAAACCTTTGGTCATATATATATGCTAGTTGGGCTCAATATATATATTTTTTTTCTTTCAAATAAAACTAAATTTCTAAATTGAAATGTTAAGTGATATGGGAAACTTTAGTATGATTTTAAATTTTGGATTTTTGGGTCGACACTGGCAAGCTAACATGATTTTGTGGTATGGTTTGTGGATAATTTGTACCATCCTTCCACCACCAAGAAAACACCCAATTGGAATATGTTGGGTTAGAAATAATTCTTTTCTACCAGATTTAATTAATTAAATACACATAATTATTAACTAATATTCTAAAAAATGATCCATTGTTAATAAACATTAAACATGAATTATAATTATATAATATTCTATAATATATTGAGTCTACTTTGAACTTCTATTTTTTTTTTTAATGCATTGTTGTACTTTTTTTCATGTCTCTGTAACTTAATTTCTTAGGTATTAGATGTACTTCTTTTCATGTCTCTATAACTTAATTTCTTACGTATCTGTCTTGCCCCGACTCGGATTCTGTAACCCCCGAGCACGTGAGCAGACATGACGTAACCAAGTAAGGCGCACCTCACTCGGGTATAAGGCCTCAGTAAGTACAGCAGATAACATATAATAAAAATAAATATCCCAAATAACTTATTTAAAAAGTCTCAGTGGAAACAAAATAAAATAATTAGATCCAGATTCCCTACAAAAGCTAGGCCCTAAATAGGTCCTACAAAATAAAATAGTCTCTCACAAAGAATGTAACGCCCCGATTTTTCCAGTAATTACTTTTAATTTTCTGAAAATAAATCGGGGGTTATTAGTTCATAAATAAGAGTTTAAAAATAAAGTAAATAAAATGGAATGGGAATCGGCCGATAATTCTGGCTTGGGCCCAACCCATGCATAAGAAAGTGATGATATAAGCCGGTAAATTTATATTTGAGATTAACGTTACGTCCAAATTAATCGGGATTAATTAAAGAGACACATGTGAGTACATAGTGGGAAGATAAAAATTAAACAAATAAGTTATTTATTATAACGTAGTGGAATGAGGGATAATGGAGGAGATAATTTTGATTAAATAGGCATGTGACAATAGGGACATGATAATTTAAATTAAATAAAAAGTATGACATTAAAATGAATATTAAGAATTATCTATTATAATATATACATATATTCATAAGAGGTGGCAGACTTAAGTAAATGGAAAATCAAATTCAATTTGGGGAGAGGTTTCATCGTTGTTCCTTTCTCTCTCTTGATCCTCTTGCCTATGCCCTACCCACACTGGGCGTCCGACCACCACACCGGAGCTATCGCCCGCAAGAGCGGCCTGCTTGCATTTCAGGGCCTCTCTACCGCTTCAGCACGCCCCCACTTCCGGCCCTCTCCACCCTCGGTGTTCCCTTTTGTAGCCCGTGTCACCGCCGGCGCCGCCTCGCAGCCACCTGCACACGCACGCAGCTGGACTCTCCCACCTCCCCTCTTCCTCTCACTCACGACTCTGCTTCGGCGAGGTGACAGTCCGGTTAGGATCGAGCATCTAGTCCAAGTAAACTCCTGCAGATTAGTAGCTATGAAGAATGAGAAATAATCCTTCAAGGGATGCATTAAAACCTTGACTAAATTGGGGATAATAGGGCTACAAGATGATTAGATGTTGAGCATGTTGTTAATCATGTTAATTAAGTTGTTATGTGTGTATGATTGTAGTAATTCGGGGCCCTATAAATAGGGGAGGTGCCGCCGAATTTTCATGAAAATTCTAAAGTATAGATGCCCATAATATGCTTATTGAAATGCCTCTAAGAACTTGGTGGTTTGAAAACTTATGTCTTAAGGCTATTGTAACACCCTTATCCTTTTCAGGACCCAGGTGTCACACCAGCCAGGTTTAGGGAATGAACCCTAAACCTAAGGCTGTAATCTGCTAATTAACTGGGAAAATACAGCAACGGAAGGAAATTGACAAACTAGATAAATTAAAACACCAACTCAATCTGAATTAATACAAAATCAAATAAACATTGTCTTAATCTTAATGTCTCACAACGCTCGAAAACAAATAAACATAACTAGACACGGAGTCGAGGAGCCGACTACGGGGCATCATCATTAACTTCGTGGCGGGGCGGCCCTCTAGAAGTACTCTGTCTAAGCGACTGCGAAAACAAATGTCAAGAAGAGGGCTGAGCTACTTTGGAGCTCGGAGCGTAAAACAACCTGCCGGGTATAATCGTACTGATAAAATAATAAAGCCAGAGAGTAAAAACTGGCGTGTAAACACGAATAGAAAATACTGAATTAAAAATACTGAAAACTGTTCTGAATACTGCGCAAGTAAACGTTGATCAGTATATTCTCTTAAAAATGCATATCTGAGTTTCTGTTTCTCTGTCTTGTGAATCAAATATGAAACCGACATTCCCCCTGGGTAATCTGTACCTGTGCCCTTTTTCTCTCTGAGATGATCTCTATCTCTAGAAGGCGAGGAACGCGGCATCATCTGATACACAAGACTATTCTCTGACTACACATCTACTTCAATACTGCATGGCCAGCAACCAACGAGTATATCTGATACTGAGGTTGAGTATATATACGTCTGATAATCGGCATCCCAAAAGGGATGGAAAGGGGTTTTGATTTTATAAAAGGAAGTAAACACGGATAGTTCGCTATTTTTGAAAGAGAATCAAATCACCCCTCTCATAACTCAACGTCATTACTCTCCTCTGGCTCTTCACGAGCCACTCTGGTCTATACAAGTATTTTCAATAGAATGTAGTCTTTCTGTATCTGTAACTGTTCTCTTTTCTGTTACTGATTACTAAGCATGAAATGGTTATAAAACTCTATAAACTTTTATGAAACCCAAAGTTCACGCTTTTAAAACTGAAAGCGTAGGCCATTATAAAAATACGGTAAAACTAGCAAACTGTACAGGTAGATTTCCCTCACCTCAGTATAGTAGATCCCTAGGCTTGGTCGGGCTCTTCAGCAGCGGTGACCTGACCTTTGCCCCTTTCTTGTCCTAGAGATCAAAATACGGCTTTCTTTAGAAATACGGAAACCGTATCCTAATTCCGTAAATTTACTTCACATAGTAGAATATGATAGATTCTATTAAGTACACTTGAAGCATGATTTTCGTATCTATAAAGAATGGAAATTACGGGTTGCCCCACTAAAGGTTTAGCATAGTCCGCTTGGACTCTTTATAACTTCCGATCCGGAAGCCCAATCGGGTCGATCAAGTATTCGTTACGAAGGTCTCTCGATGACCTATCTAACGATATAACATACTCCCCGTTCGGGGAAGCATTGGGGGCTGAATTCATCCCGGAAAGAGACAGCCCGGCATGAGATCTAACGAAATTTCGGCAGAGTCTCCTCTGTTTTTAGGGCTCCGAAATTCTCTACAAACATTCACAACCTCAATACAAAATAAGTCATATACATCTATGCACATCAACACCTAATTCATGGCATCAATTCTACAACTGAATCATCAATTAATTACACCATTTACAGCCCCTATGTGTTAACTAACACCATGCCCTTAATCCCTACTCCACATCATATAATCTATAAGTTAATCATGCAATTTCTTCCCAAAATTTCACTCTTAGGGCTGGCGGACCTGCAGGTGCGCGAGGGAAGTAAGCCTGAAGAAGCCGGTGGCTCGCAGAGAGGCGATCTTGGTCGCCGGTGTCCTGGCCCGTCCTCTCAGCGGCCCGTGGGGAGGGGCCGAGGGCCAGTGGTGGTCGCTGGGATCAGGTGGCTCACACCGGGCGTGAGCTCACGTAAGGGGGCGATCTCACAAATGAGAAAGAGAGAAAGAGGGAGAGAGGGGAACGAGAGAGAGATCGAGGGAGAGAGGTTTGTTTCTATCTCTCTCTCGCGTCTCTGTCTTTCTTAAAGACAGAGATATTTTTCTTTTTATTTTATTTTATTTTTTTCTTTTTCTTTTCTTTTTCTTTTACTTTTACTTTTTAATTTATCTTATTATTTTATTTTATATATATATATATATAATATTTCATTAATTAAAATAATTTTATCTTTTAACTACTTTATCTTTTAAAAAGGAATTTACTAATATATTATCCTTTACTTTATGTCCCATCACTATTTAAGAAAAATATTATTCTATCAATAATTCTCCCGACCTAGATCCGGGAATCCCGGGTCAGACGACCCCCGTACAGTCGGTGTCAGAAGGCCACGGGTTGTCTTCTCTCCCACCAGATCAGCGAATCTCGGCTTTTGACTCGGCCAAATCTACTTTATCGGGACTCTAACTTTTGTCCGATATTCCTACTTAATTAATCTGGATTATTTAATATTTAATTAATCTGGATTAATTAATATTTAATTAATCTGTGGTTTAATTATCTAACTCGGCCGACTATCCATCTCCAACTATATTATATAACTTTGGGGCCTGGCCCATTAAGGCCTCTCCCGGCCCTATAGTTGTGAGAGTGGATTTCGGTCTATTTTATTCGAATTTTCTTTAACTTGAGATTAATGTTAATTAATTTGTTTTAAGTTAATTAACCTCATTTAAAATTTCAGAATTTCACTGAATTTTACTTGTGAGATTTTGGGATGTTACAGCTATAATGTCATTGAGCATGTGTGTGATTATCTCTAACACATGTGGATGTAAATTCAAGGATTTATATGGCTGTTGTAGTGTAGATCTTTGAATTGTATGAAGTTGCATTCCAAATGTTTGATAGAATGCTTCAATGAAAATTGATGAGCCTTTAAAGCTTTGAATGTTAGTTTCCATGCTTAGAAACTCTTCATGAATATCTAGATTACATGTTAGAAGCAATTAGTATGATTATGTTAAGCATGGGGGCTGTTTATAGTTGAGTTTATCAACTGTTCGTATTAATGCCTCTATGCTATAATTATGTGTCGGCCCCCTGTGATTGCCGCTCCTTCGAGGGACAAAGACTCTCTATACACCTCCGTTAAGTGGTGTGTAATTATCAATGGAAAGACCTTGAAATTATCTTTCTAACGTAATCCTAAATCGGAGAAATCAGATGTCCAGATTAGAAGTTATGGCGTAACGGTCAGTTGCACATAACCGACAAAATTTCTCGCAATTGATTTGAGGGGCACGGAGTTCTTGGATTCTTTGTCTCCTTCGTGGGACAGCTGAGACCTGTATACTACTCTTTTCAGAGTGTGTAATACATCGATGGAAAGGTCTCGAAAGAATCTTTCTATAGAGCCTTAGATGAAGGAATTTTGATTTACGGTTTAGAAGTTATGACCAATCCTTTGCAACTGCTTAGGACAGGCAGAATTTCTGCATTTTGTATTTGGGTATGCCTTGTAATGATATTACTTTTAAGATGTGATATATATAATTATTTAAGATATGCCATTAGATAGATTGATGAATGCATGAATATAAACATTCCATTTCAGGCCACATTAATATAGTTATCATGTATAAATACACCATCAAGATATCAAGGAGGTGTAAAAAGCTCTTACAAGGACATGAATATTATAGACAAATATAAGGTTACTATTTGTTCAAGGATTTTTGTATATGAAAAACTTGATGTAGAAGTTAAAAAAAAATTAGTTATGTTAGCAATTTAGAAGAGGACGACAACCTTTAAATAAATACAAGAAGATTAATATTTTCTTATACTTGTATAGGAAAATACGAGTAGAGGATCCTGCAGGGAGACCCAATCAAGTGGAAATCACGATGGACTTCAGGTGAGTGATTACACTATACTTAGAATACTTATATGATCGGGTTTTTATCGTCGGATTTGTTAATATGAGTTTTATCTCGGTTTGTGGATGTTGATGGATTTATTGCTATACTTGCATAGTATCTTTATGCTTGTATGATTGATTTAACTTCAAAGAGTATGCGATGTGATTAAGGAAACCCTAAGGGGTAGTTAAAGAGTATTGCATGTATAATAAGCTGCACCTTAGTTAGTTAATGTATGGGGGACCCAGCAGGAGCTCGGGATAGAGCCCGGGAATTTTTAGTAGACGAGACCGAGTTGAGGAAGGGGTTTTCTTTTCAACTGTTTTTCTTAAAACTAAAATGTTTGCGAAAGTCATTCTTTTATAAAAACCCCCTTCGTGTCTCTAATATGGGATGTACCGTACTTATGTAGCGCCGGTTATCAGGATCATGTAGAGGTATACTACTATTCCTGATGGGTGTTGGAGTCCTTCCGGAGACATTTTAGCTAGGGGTGCACGCTTGTATGATACGAGGCCCTAGAATACACATTTATGTGATTGTGATATGCTTATGATGATTGAAATTTCATGTGTTTTATTCGGGTTTTTTGAAATGCTTGGCATATTAATCTAATGAGAAGATAATGCATATGACTAGCATTATTTCTGGGATTCGTAAATCTTTCCTTATATATATATATATATATTTATTTCTTTCCTGATATTAGTGATTTTCACTCAAATGAACTACTTGCGCAGGGAAGTGAGCGTGAGTAATCCAGTAGATGGGTCTTACATAGCAGATAAGGATAGTGCTTGTTGGCACTTGTTGTATAGACTCCTAGAACTCTTCCGCAAATTTGTAAACTCTGTATAAGATTAAACAGTTTGTCTATTTCTTATGAATAGTAATTTGATTATTATGATTATTATTAGGTGTAAATTACACAGCTTATTGGCTGCACTCCCGGCCCAGCTGGTGTGACATTTGTCTCATGAGTTAGATGGGTGTTACGAAGAAATAAAAGAGATCCTCGAACCTATGTAAAATACCCCGACCGTCGATCGGCTCTTGAGCTCAAGTCTCCTACTCCTAAGGATTTGAAAAAGAAAGAATAAGTGCGTGAGCTTTTGAATGAAAAGCTCAGTAAGTACCCCTTGAGGGGTTCAAAAGAAATCATGATATCAAAAGACTAATAAATCAAGTCAAAACAATGGGAACACGCCCCTCAAAACAATTCCTAGGAGTCTACCACAAACAAACACAAAGGTACGACCCCTATCTACAGCAGCTCTAAAGCTCTGTAACGAGTTCAAGGAAAGCTCATCAAGACATCTCCCCCGGCAAGCATCATCAGCAACTTGCTGGATCTCGACCTCCTCCGTGCAAATTGCCAAATTGAATATCCAGAAGCGCCACCTCTCGCACGCGGTGCGACGGGCAAATAATAATCACCCCCAGACGGCAGGACAACTAGAGTATCGTCCCTCTGGCATAGCAAGCCAAAACGTCAGGGTGTCCCATCCCTGATCGTTTCCCAGATAGAGCCCCCACGTTCTACTGAATCCGGGCGGAAGACCAAACAACAAAACAGGGAAACCAACATCCCGAAATAACCAAGCATGCTCAAAAGAATTCCAAACAGATAAAGGAAGCATGTATAGTCTCAAAAAGCGATAATATCAATAATATGATATAAACAAAGCTAAAGAAACTCCGAAGAGTGGTTACGAGGCAAGTGTATTTACCTGAAAAAAGTCGATCGGGATTACTCAACAAAATCCTGCCTGTCACAACTCTATCTCACAACCTGATAATAAGACTTTGAATCAGAGTCGGTAAAACTTAAAATTTCCTAGTTAAACATGCATGATGCACTAACTAAGCCCTTCGACCCACCCTGGTCTAGTTTTATTTATTTTAAAAATATCAAAAATTATCACAGTGGCTTTCTATGTCCTAGTGGGTAAGGTGCTATGGTATATTTGAGAGGTTATGGGTTGTAACCCCCTTTCCTTCAATTTTTGGTCTTTCATTCATATATCTGGTCAGACAACATTAATTAAATAATCCAGATTAATTCTATCACAAATGCAACAAGGTCTTGGTGGTTAAGGCCCACCAAGCCCATGTGAGAGGTTCCTGGTTCAAACCTCCTCTCACACACCCCTTTTATTTCTTTTTGTTTTTGTTAGTTGATATGATTTAGTCAGCTACACTATAAAATAGGTCCAGGCCCAACCTAATATAATAGACCCGACCCAGACCCAGATCCAAATTAATTAAACCCAACCAAGTTAACTTAAATCCAAGCCCCAATAAACCCAAACCCTTTACTAAATTGATTTGATCACACCATATCATTTAAATCTAGATCCAAACCCATCCCAAGTTAATTGATTTATAATTTAAACCAAGCCCCAAACCTAATCAACTCAAGTCCGGTTTGATCAAACCAACCAGATTCAAACCAAAATCAAATTTGCTACCCGGGTGATCCAATCCAGCCAATTTAAGTTGATTAATTTTAATCAATAAAAAAACTTACTTGACTAACTCTAATCAACTAATCTAATTGATTTTATATCCCCATCCGGTAGCACCTGAACCTGGTCTATGAGGAGGTGAGGTGGTTTAAGCGATGATCACCGGCGACACACAGGCGGTCGAGAGCACTGCCATTTCATGCCACAGGCTAGCCAGAGGCAGCAGGCCCTCACGGCCGTCTCACAGGAAAAAGAGAGCCTATTTCCCATAGGATATGAGCTCCTATACTCCTTCTGCCGGAGCACCCACGATCGGAACCCGGTCTTCTTCTTCTTCTCCCTTTCCTGACGAGGTCCTACTGTACGTAGGTCGTGCATGAAATACATTCATGAATAACAGATCAGAGAAGCTCACCAGACTGCACCGGTGTCGGATCTCCGCAGGCCGTTACTCAACCGCCCTCACACGTGATGCGTTACTTGCCTGAGCTCCCGTAGATACCGCTTCCTCAAGATGCATGGCGATGCCCCACTTTGGTTACCAAGTTGATCCCATAAGAGGAAGAAAATCCACGGTTAGTGCCACTATGCAGGATATCATTCACAGTCAGAAACTCCTATACGAGAAATAGAATCCAACCTGGCGACGTCAAAGCTTCTTCAGTAGCCTCTCGACGATGTTCCCTCCACACTGTCGCAACACTCCCGCTGACAAGCTTTTCCAGCAACTCCCATCGAGCGTCAGAAGCCCTGTTAAGACTCACTGACTCGAGAACAATTGAATGGAGATGAGAGAGCTCGAAGATGAAGGCGAAGCTAGGGTTAGAGCTTGGTTTTATAGACCCACGGAGAGGATCTCCTCACGATCAATCATACAATTAAATCAAGTTTTTCCTTCTCCAGTGATTTGCTTGCACAGAAGGAGTTCGCGACGCCAGGCGGTAAGGCTATGCGGATTAAGAAGAGCACATCTCTTGCCTCGAGATTGCCTTCTCTTTGAATCGGGCGGCTGAAACACGATCGCACCATGCGACCATTCTACGGGTAACCAGCCCCTGCCTCGGGATCGTAAGTCCTCACCATCAAACAGTTAATAGCATGCCCGTCCATCTTAATACCTAATTTCCGTTGTGGGGTTTCGTTGTAACTTTAGTAAAAAGTCCCTGATGCGTTCTAACCGCAAGTGTACGGGTTGAATCAAGTAATAAAGTGGACTAGAAGTCGGGTTATCGATCCTCAGGGAGAAGGAAGTACTAGTACTACCTATTTGTCTATTATCTAATCGATCGGAAATTGGGTGACTATCAACTAACTCTAAACTTAGAACTTAGAAATTGAAATTGCACAATCGCTTAATACTTGGAGAAATTCAATCAAGAAAGGGATACTTGGGTGTTCGAATCCCCTTTGGATTTGATAAGATTGATTAGCGAGAACTATGTCAATGCTTGATAATTCATTGGCAAAATACCTAATGTGCTTTCACTCTCTCCACCAGAGATGAGTTACTAACCTAATGCTCTCACCGATGATGTCTCGACCTAATTTGGGAAGATTAGGGGAATAAATAATGTAAAAGAATCGCCCTCCTTAGTACCCGGGCTCCCGGTGTACTCCTAATCCTCTCTATTGGAGAAAGTCTACACATGGGGAGGCGTTCGCATCTTCCCCCACATGGACGACAATAGTCTTTCCGGGCTCTCGCAACGTAGAGAGACTAAAACCTCAATACAAATCATCCAATAGACCTAATGAAATCATGCAAGCAATTAACATAGAAACACTAATTTAATTAAAATAACATCCAAAGGTTTATCTACACCCAAGCATCAAGAAATTAGCCCTCCATTAATGGAGGGCAACAATCCACAATGATGAAGGAAGATGAAAACATGAATCTCAAATAAAAACTCCCTATTGATGAAAGTAGGTGGATCCTTCGCTTGCTCGCCCTTCCTTCTTGCCTTCTAGAGCTTCGAGGTGAGGAACCCCTCCGATGCCCTCTCCTCCGAGTTGGGGAAGAAGATGATGATGAGGCTCCTCCTCTAGCTCTCTCTTTCTCTCCAAGGTTTTCTAATCCAAGAGGCAAGATCCCCCAAAACCTAATTAGGCTTTCCCTTTTATAGTTGATACTAGGGTTTTGGGTTTTTTTTTTTTCCGTTTTTACGCCTGGGCGGATCAAATCGTCGTTGGAAACTTACGCCATACGGACTTCCATACGGATTCCCATACGGGTCCGTATGACTCACAGGTCATAGTATACGGGTCTCTATCAGTCCGTATGGGACCCCGTATGGACTCATACGAGGTCTCATACGAGGTTGGAGTCGAGGCCCTCTTTGCCCAGGTTCATACGGGTCCGTATGGTACCCCGTATAGCCTGGGTCTTCACTCTCTTTTGTCCTGTTTTGGCCCGAAATCTTCTCCAAACGCTTCCTCTCCCTATTTTTCCCTGTTCACAAAAATAAACCTTTTTTAAGTATTGGTGGGCTGAAACTCCTCTAAAACTCATAATAAACATGCATAATATGATACGAAATATAGGTCAAATGAACACTTATCAATCCCTCAAATAATTTTTAATTAACAAGTACTACAGGCCTTGTGAGAGAGATAAAATTCTATTCTAGTCCTCTAAATGTTTGTATATTCCATGAAGATCCCTGGCTTGAGAGAGAAGCAACATTCATTTCCACTCCTTGGTATTTCATGAAATTACAAGGGGGTCCTTGGCAGCCCCAATAATTCAAATTAAGGAATTTAAATCAATTATTCCATCTTTTCTTAATCTTACTTAATTACCAAAGTATCCTTTGTAATCACAATTAAAACCAATTATTCACTTTTCTTTAATCAAATCCAAGAAATTCCAAACTTGGACATTTCCTTCAATTAAATCAATCAATTAATTAAATAAACTAATGTTTATTTACTTGTTCCCTTCATGTTCTCCAAACATGTTAAATTTACCAAAATGCCCTTGGTTTTAATAACTAAACCCAACTAGGTTTTTAATTATAAAACCTCCCTTTTTCAAATAATTTATGTTTTTGTGGAAAATTAATTCAACCACCAAAATTATAATAAATCCATTTATTAAAAAAAATCTTGGATTTCACATTATCTGATATACTTTTTTTAATGTTTATGTAACTTAACTTCTTAACTCTGATACGGGATGTGCTTCTTTGTTTTTAAATTTGAATTCTTTTGGCTTTAAAACCATATCTTCTTTTTGCTCGAGAATCATTAGAGTCAAAATTTGAATTTTAAATAAATAAAAATATGTGACACCCTTAAACGACAAAAGGTGATTAATAACTAAATTTAGAATCTATTATCTTGATTTTACATCTAAAAAGACTACTACTGCTAGTTATCATAAACTATTTGTTACATTTGCATATATTGATTTTGAGATTGATTATTATAATTAGGCAAATTTAATTATTAGGCTATTGATTATTGACAAATGGGAGAGTTACATAATTTAAATTATGTATCGTAATTAGCATTAAATATGTCAAAGTTGAGTCAATTTGGTTCCCTCTAAAATGAACCAAAAAAAATATAAAACCTCAAGTCCAACCTCAAGTTAACACTATTTATTCACCTACAACTGGCAGACTCTATTTCAATATAATTTCTTCATACAGTTAATAGTTGTTAGACAAATTGGAAAGTATATGGTGAAAACTAATGATAACTGCAACAAGAGTTAGTTTTTTGCACGGGTGATATGCAACAATAGAGGATCCTTAAATTGAACTTCTACCTTTTTGAAGGATTATCAAGTCTACTGATAAAGTACATATAATGACCACCCCTACTGGGAACAGTGGAAATTAAAATATTTTTTTGATAATTAATATTAATATTTGTCATTAGATGAAATTAAGAAATAAACCAAGGGTTTATTTACAAATGATAGAGGGAACATGTGCAATTAAGAAATTAAGGAGGGCTAAAGTAAAAAATTATTAATAAGATAATCATAATGGTAAAAGATTAATTGAGTTGAAAGGTACAGTAAAATATATTTTATTATATTTTTTAAAAATTTAATTCCTTTTATATGAATGAGAGAGGATGGAGATAGAGAATTAAAATCTATCTCTCTCGTTCCTCTTCTCTCAAGCGATCGACGCCCGCCCCCTTCTTCTTCCGAACGCCAACGAGAAGAACCGGCGAGCCCTGCCTGGTCGCGAGCATCCTGCCGGCGACCCCGACCCCCCTTTGGCGGCACCTTCCACGCGCATGAGCCCCGGCGGCCTCTCTCCGCTCCGACTCAACTAGCCTGCCTTTCCTTCCCCGGCGAGCTGCGGAGTAGATCCAAGCTCTTCTCTCCGACGTTCCCCTCCCTCCGGTGAGCATTTTGAGGACTCATTGTATAAATTGTAGAATGGTTTGAAGCTTTGAACCAACCGGGACGGTAGTTTATGAAATTTGGATTAGTTGATTTAGGGCTTGTATAATGAGTCGATTAATGGTTGTAGAAGTAAAATTTTGTTGAATGAACGAATGATTGTTCAAATTGGAAGCTTAAGAAGCAAAACTATCTTCTTGTTAGTTTAGAAATTTTAATGCCTACAAGGTGTTTGTTAAAATGCAATGAAGAAATTTGTTGGTTGAAATAGATGTCATGTTGAACTAAGATTAGTCTCATAAGTGAAATTGTAATGCCGTGATTTTTAAAAAAATTTAAAATGTCATTTGATAAAGGTAAAGAAGAAAATTGAGTCATGATGAGGATTTTGGAAATTAAAAGAAATGGAAAATAATTAAAGAATAAATTAAATTATTATAGGTTAATGGGAGGGAGAATTATTGAAGTGATAAGGAAATAATTTTGATTAAACAGACATGTGACAAAAGTTAGGGGAATGAGTTAAATTAATATAAAATATACATTTTAAAATATATCATATGATTTAAATAAATAGATGGACTTAGGGCATCATGAATCAATTGAAAATCAAGTTTCAATTGATAGTGCCCTCCTTCTTCAGCCACAAGCCCTACCCACGCCTTCCTTCTGCTCCTCACGGGCGAGCCTTGACGCGCCCGATCACCCCCTTGCCGCCCACCACCGCCTCCCTTACGCAGCATTCTTGGCCGCCCAGAGCACTCTCGCCCGGCGTGCGTGGCCGGCTCCGCCTACCAGCGGTAGTGAAGCACTGGAGCCTCCACGCATGCGGCTCACGACCGGACTCCTCGCGGCGCCGCCCCTTCCTTCCAACGGATCTTCGGCCAGTGAACCTGTAGCCTGACCGCCTGCGAGCTTATCCTGAGCACAGGCAGCCACTACGCAAACCGCGCCTCCCCCTGCGGCATTGCCCCCCTGCCCAGCCGGCCGCGACTTAATACAGCTCGCGTCGGCTCGCTCAGCGGCCGGCAACACACGGCCGATCTTCTCCGACGAGCAGCACCCTGCGGCTGTCCCCAATGAGCTCCACGTCCAGGTTACCCATTTTCCCCTGCTGTTACTCATGCCGGCAACCCCTCCATATTCCGGTGAGACACCGGTGAGACACCAAGCCTACTTCTGTTCTTTCTTCATTCCGTTCTCCAATGACCAAATTCTGATGTTATACAGGACAAGGGGGCCAGATTTGGACGCCTACTCACAATTGAATACCTTGGAGGGCCAGGTATATAGAGATGGAGACATAAATTCTTGAATGATGCATGAATGAGGTCGGGGAGTATACTGGGACTTCAATCAACCTGTGAATCGATGTTGGATAGGAAATTGTTAAGGAGTGATGATTGTATAGAATATAGTTGAATGCTTGTTAGTGAGTTAAATTCAATGTTTGTGAATGTTTGTATGATGATCTAGAGCCCTAAAAACAAAGGGGACTCTGTCAAAATTTTCAAAAAATCTATATACATCTAATTCGTATTTAAATACTTAATAATACGGATCATGAACACATTTAGGAACTCATGAAAGTTTAATTACATTGTCGTATTAACAAGGTCGATAAATCCGTATTTTTGTTATTGGAGTGATCGCTTATAGACTTCTTGCAATTGTATGAATTCTAGGTTATACATGATTAATGCTTCATGTTTAGGAATATCATTTGAGTAATCTAAAGAGCATGATAGAATCTCCAATTGATTACCTTGAAAGGGAATTCTAGTAGTTCCCTAGTTTTGCTAATGATCAAGATAAGTACTTTCCATATTTTCATGTGTTTAGAACCACGTATTATGTGCTAAGTAAGAAAATGCATGTTAATTAGAGACATGCTAATTTTGTGTAAAAGCATGTGATTATTATTGTAGATTGAAATGATATGTTTTGGAGCATATCTGTATTAGTTTTGGGGCCCTCCAAATAGAGGAGGTGTTGCCGAATTTTCATAGAAAATCTTAAGTATTTATAGTCGATTAATCCCCCATGATCATGCTTAACAATCAATCACTTTTAGAGAGCATGTTATGAACTTTAAAATTTAGCTTAGGATGATAAGAGCTGAATCCTTTAATTGAACAATTCCGTATTCTCATGTTTTAGGAATACGAATTTCAATTTAAGAGAAATCATACTTGAGTTAACTTGATGGAAATCATCGTACTCTTACGAATCTAGTTAGAGTATAAGACAGGAATACGGATTCCGTATTCCTAAACTTTCATATTTATTTTGTCATATTCTTAGCGATAGAACTAAAGATATGAAACTCGATCATAATATTTATGATCTTTAGAAACATGTGTTAGATGCGAAGTAAAAATCATGCTTAGAGAAATTAATGAGTTTATCGTATCTTGTTGAGTTTAAGTTAGAATTTAGAAAGAATATGATTTTCTGTATTCTTAAATCTCTGTATTCTAAAGCAATAGAGCTTATGTCAAATACGAACTTCAAATTTACTTAGTCTTCATTTGTGTGTATACTTTTCATCGAATCTTGGGAAGTTGTATTGTTGCTCATCACAGTATTTCATCTTGCAGTTTATGAGTGAGTCACCAGTAGTCCCTTTTGATCCAGAGATTGAGCGGACATTGAGGGAATTGAGAAAAGAGAAGCGGATTCATCAAGGCATAGCTAGTTCATCAGATTCTAACACCATGGATCGAGAGAGGGACAATCGACCCTTATATGAGTACTCCATTCCTCCCTCCGAGGGCCGTTAGTTGAATATAGTGAAGCCAACTGGGTCATATGCACATTTTGAAATCAAGAATTCTATGCTCCAAATGCTCCAGAATGCCGGGCAGTTTTTCGGCGTTCTTAATGAAGATCCAAACATTCATATAAGAAATTTCTTTGAAATCACAGACAATTTCAAGAGAGTGGGGATATTTGAGGATGCTATTAGGCTAAAGTTGTTCCCGTTCTCTATCAGGATAATACAAAGGAATGGTTGTATTCATTACTTGCTGCATCCATAAGCACATGGGAAGATTTGCGATAGGGATTCCTCCTACGGTTTTTCCCTCCGTCAAAAACAGTAAAGATTAGAAATGAGTTAACATGGTTTGCACAATGAGAAGGAGAGACCCTAGCTGAAGCATGCGGAAGATTTAAGGCTTTGCAGAGATTATGCCCCCATCATGGATTGACCAAATAGCACTTAGTACCGGTGTTCTACAATGGCATGGTGAGCAATAATAGAGCCATTTTGGATGCAGCCACCGGTGGAGCATTTACTAGCAAGCCGACTGACGAGTGCTATGATCTACTAGAAACTGTTGCATCTAATAGTAGTCAGTGGAAGCCCAACGAACGGGAACCCCAAGGAAAGGTTGCAAGCATTCAAGGGGAAAGTAGGGTGTCCGATGTGCATACAAAGCTTTCCGGGCTGGAATCGAAGATTTAAGAAATTGCTTCATTTGTGAGCAATATGTCAATGCACTCAGCACCATATGAGTCAACTTATATGGCACCTCCAGCAGCTTTTGAGGAGGTCAACGCAATCAGTAACAATTTCTGATGCAGCACCCAAAACTCCTCACCAAACTTGACCCCAAGTTGGAGATCAAATACATCATTGAGTTTTCAAGGGGAACCTCAATAAGGTCAACCGGGGTATTTCAATCAGAGTAGACCCTTGGAAAAGAAGCCCAGTTTAGAGGAGAAGTTTGATCAGTTCATGGCTGAATGCCGGACTATCTTTCAAACACAAGGCAATGTAATCAAGAATATGGAGACTCAGATGGGGCAGATGGGAAATGAACTGAGATCCCGACCAGCGGGAGGACTGCCGAGTGACACTGAGAAGAATCCGAGGAGTGAGGATCAGGGACAGGTGAAGGCGGTCATGTTAAGGAGTTGGAAGCAATTACCATCTCATGGGCCGAAAGAACCTTCAGATGTTCAGGGAAAGGCCAAGAAAAAAGATCAAGAGCGAGAGGACCGGGATAAAGAAGAAAAGGTCTCACCATTGCCACCACCACCTTTTCCCCAGAGGTTAAAGAGTCAATGCTACGGAATGCAGTATGAGCGGTTTATGGAACGATTTATGCAACTGTACGTAACGATCCCTTTTTCTGAAGCTTTGGAGCAGTTGCCTGATTATGCCATGTTCATGAAGAAATTTTTAGCTAAGAGTAAGAATATTGGAAACATTAAAACTTTAGGCGTGACTGAGGAATGTAGCCTGATTTTGCAAAAGGCTTTACCCCCAAAATTGAAGGATCCGGGAGGCTACTTGTTTCCATGTCACATAGGGGAGAATTTCACCGGATATGCAATGTGTGATCTAGGAGCAAGTATAAATATCATGCCTCTAAAGGTGTATAACAAGCTTGGGCTGGGAGACCTCTAAGACACGAACCTCACACTACAACTAGCCGACCATTCGATTCCCAAACCGTGTGGGGTAGTGGAGGATGTGCTAGTCCACATTGATGAATTCATCTATCCTGCAGATTTCGTGGTACTTGACTATGAAGCCAATAAAGATGTCCCCATCATCTTTGGCCGCCCCATACTACTCACAGGAGGGGCAATGTTTGATTTGCCAAAAGGGGAAATCACCTTGAAGCATGGGACAAACAACGAGTGTTTGATGTTATTTCATCGACAGCGTCAGGCCCATCACTATCCATTTTGGACTTGATTGCACTATATGAAGAAGGAGGCCAAAATCTCCAAGAAAAGAGGTGGTTGATTCATGATTGTCTTTACACAAGTACTCTGAAGCGGAAGGATGAAGACTTAAAAGGATCGCCGGCACTCCACATTAAAGGTGAAGAATCTACTCAAGAGATTAAGGAGGACATTGAACCGACATCGGATGAGGAGAGCAACACCGGTGGGGAGGACGATCCCTCCCCCCTTCCTAGATGATATACATTCTTGAGTCTAGGTAAAGACTTTAAATTTAGCGCTGCTTGGGAGGCAACCCAAGAATGAGTATTTTTATAGCCTTCTTTTGTTAGTTCCTTGTGTATGAAGTTTACCCCCGCTTTCATGTATTGTGCAGCCCAAGTTTTGGGAAGCTGAGAGCGACATACATGGCGTAGACAAATCTTGACGTGCAGGGACCAACTAAGCTAGCCACCACAGGTGTATTCAGTCCAACTAGCCTGGGGAGTATTCTACTGACTTGCAGACTAAAATTTTCTTTCACACACCTCCATTGTAGTTGTCCTGCATGGGAATCATCAGGGACAATGATCTCAATTAGTTTGGGGGGTGTGGGCGTGCATGACATGAAAGGTGTGTGCGAATATTATATGCTCCTGGTTGAAAAACTTCAAGTTTTGGGCAGATCCCTTAAAGGTTAATTCGTGTGATGCAAGAAAGGATCACTGCTTTTAAATGTGTTTGCACACAAATCACACACCCAGTGCGCATAATGTGAATTAGGATTGATCTTCGAATGTTGAATGCATATGACATTGGATGCCACGGTAGTTGAACTTGACAAACAAGAAGAAATTTTTTTGTAATATTCTATTTTTGTCTTTGGATATTATTTATGCTTTCATGAATGATTTAGGCTTAATGATGACCTCTTAGGTGACATATATGCATCAGGGAATAGAGATAGGGTATAGAACTCATGGCAGCTAAGTAGCACTTGAAGCGTAGAGAAGTTCAAAGAAACTAAGGGTACAAGTGAGCTCACATCAAGGTGCTCATTTTTCTGCTAAAAAAAAGGGACTAATAAAGAAAGCATGCTACGAATAAAGGAAGCACTATAAGGTGTGAGCAATAGCCTGCCTTAGGAGTAGGGTCCTTCTCTTGTGGAGAGTGGTGAAAATCTAGCTATTGAGTTGTATGCTTCTAATTCTATTCCCTCTTGCATGCATGTATCTTTTTACTCATCACTAAGCTAAAGCCATGTCATCCACGAAAATCTGGGGCAAGGTGGAACTATTCTTAAAAGGAAGTACTCTTGTTTGTCATGTCAACTTATTACTTATGATGTCCTATTGCATGGAGTAGCACAGGTATCGATGATAAACTCTAATTCTTTAGATTGTTGAATTAGTGTTTGTTTCTGTTGTTGTGTTTTTTGCTTGAGGACAATCAATAATTCAAGTTTGGGGGTGTAATAGCTCTCAGAAAAGAGCCATTTTAGGAGATGTTTTAGTATGGATTTTAGAGTTGAAGAGAGAATTATTGAGTGAATTACATGCACTTACCTCTAGAATACATCACTTATACATTGGTGCTACCATGTGTGTCTTCTTATTGTTATACCCCTGTTTGTAGAAGATAAATACTAAAGTGAGTGAAATATGTTTACAACAGGTAATACTGTTTAGCACACGAAAAACATCGCGATGCAGTAACTCACCATCGTGATGTTTAGTAGCGGCAGAAGGCCAAAACCACCCAAAAAATCAGATCGCGATGTCCTCAGGAACATCGCGATGCAAGATTCCTGACTAGTCAAAGGAGGGAAAGAACGTCGCGATGCCATGTACTGACATCGCGATGTTTAGCAAGAGCTGGAGGTAGATTGTGAGCAGAAAGTCAGATCGCGATGTGAATATGAATGTCGCGATACAAAAAAAAAAACAACATCGCAATGTGAAATCACGGCATCGCGATGTCGACTGCACTTGGTACTTAAACAGTTAAGTTGTTAGGGTTTTGGGGCACTTTTGCTTGGTGGTCGCTGCACGAGACTCAACTAGTCCAGAAGGCGATTTCCAGCCTCTCGGAGCTGGAGATGGGTCATTAATGAAGGGAAAACTCTAATCTTTTATCATTATTGCTTTTGAACTCTTTGTAGTTGAATAATGGGTGTTTGTATGGATGTTTCCATTACTTTTGTTATCTCATTTGCAATGGTGGCTAAAACACCATATCTAGGGTTGTATGGATGCTATGACTTGATATTCAAATTATCTTTGGTTTGCTTTGCTTAATTGTATGTGGATGTGCCTTTGAATCTATTCTATTTATTCCTTAATTGTTGAGAGACATTGAGTATCTTTAACTCCCTGCACTACGAGAGATCTATGCTTGTGAGTAGAATAGAGGATTAGGGAGGACGGAGTGACACCGATTTGACCTATTGCTGAGAGATCAGGGTAAATAATTCCTCGGTAGAGGTAGAGTGTTGTCCTATAATGCATCGACAGTATCATAGAGATATGGACTTAGGTGCATGATCCTTAGAGATAAGGTGCTGTAGGCTGCACCCGGAGTACATAGAAGCACATACTATATCACATATACACGCACATCTGTGTACAAGTTAGTATAGCAATCCAAGGAGAAAACCATTACAAGTCTAGCAATCCCATGCAACCCTAGGTCATCCATCTGGAGAGTTTTCCTCATTCAACCTTCTGTTTAGCACAACTCACTTATAACAAATCAAACACTACACACTTAAATTAAAGCATTACAATAGCTCTTACATAAATAGAAGAATTCATCTCCGTTCCCTTGGGATTTTGACCCGGTACATACCGGTTATTACTTGCGACCACGTACGCTTGCGTGCGGAGGCCTTAATGCTTGCACTTAAGTTTTCTGGTCAACAATAGGCTGCACCTTAGTCAGTTATGTATGGGGGACCCAGCAGGAGCTCAGGATAGAGCCCATATATTTAAGTAGACGAGACCATGTTAAGGAAGGGGATTTGTTTTCAATCGTTTTTTTTAAAACCAAAAATGTTTGAGAAAGTCGTTATTTTTATAAAAAACTCTTTCCTGTCTCTTGTGGGAGCCCGTATCGTATACGAGATGCATGCTTGATGTACTCAGGTAGATGTATGCCTCTGGTCATTAGGCGTTGGGCTCATGTAGATCTATGCCTCTGTTCCCGAACATCAGGATCATATAGATGTATGCCTCTGTTCCTTGATGGTAGTTGGAGTCCTTACGGAGACATTTTAACTAGGGGTGCATGCTTGTATGATACGAGGCCATCATATATACGTGTTTACTATATGCTTGATATGATATGAGATTGCTTGTGTGCTTTCTTCAAATTTCTGATCGGGTTAGCATACTTATTAGGATTTAAGATAATTGTGCTGACCTTCATGATTTATACTTGCATTGTTTATGTACTAGTATTTTAGTACAGTTGACAGGTATGTATAATACCTGACGGAGCTGTCTTTACTCACTGAGCTTGTATAACTCAGCCCCTTTCAATTATTGTTTTTTCTATTATAGGATCTAGACATGGATCTGGGTAGTAGCTCGTGTCTCGAGCAGGGATCGAAGTCTAGCTGGCTCTAGCATACCTGTTCTTATGTTTAGTCTTGATGTGTTGTACTAGACATTAATTATGTTTTTCTTCCGCTGTATATGAGGTCGTAGTTGCCCATGACTCTGAGTGTTGTACCTTATTATGACTTTTGTTTGAATATGACTCCCAGTATGTAACAGGTTATGTTATGTTATGTTATGTTATATGGATTTATGTTTAGAGTACTTCGTTGATTTGAGGTTTAAATTGCACAGTTTATGGGTTGGGTGCACTCCCAGCCCAACAGGTGTGACATCTGTCTTAGTAAAGAGATGGGTGTTACAAACACTTTACACTAAGGAAAAAAACAAATGTACCATAAATTAGAAAAATAACCTTGACTTGGGATAGTGTGAAGTGTGAACAAAGACATGGTCAAAGTAGTAATAGGTCCGGAGCATTAATAACAAAAGGAGTGTATTAATGACATTAATTAGTCATTAAAGAGTCAATAAGAGTATTAATCTATAATGAAAATATTACCTGCGGTTCAAGTGACATGTGAGGGCCAGCACCAATGAAATGTTATACAACTTCTCTGTCTTTCAATGGAGGGTAAAGGGCATAGATGTAAATGTCCACATCACTTATTTCATTGGTAACTGGTTTATACTTGCTAAAAACTCTCAAGAAAAAGAAACTAAAAATGTTTAGCTTTGTCAAAAAATAGAATTTAACATAAATAAATGTTCATGCTTTTATGGTATCTAACCATTGAATTAAGTGAATTAACTTAGTTTGCAAGCATTATAACTCGAACAAATTTGCTATTTATTTTATTTAAATATAATGTTTTAAATATGTTTTCCAAAATATTTTGGCTCCAAAAACTCTAAATATAAAAGATATTTGTATATATAAAAGATATTTATATACAACCCTTACATCACTACCCCAAGCTCCTAAACCCAAGTTCAGGACTAACCCTTACCCTTAACAACCCCTTTGACAGACTGACATGCACAATAAGAAAAAAAATCCTTTATCCCCTCTTGCTCTATAACACATCCTCCATTGGGCAAGCAACCACAACACTAGAGCAAGTTCCACTCATTTGCACCTCTCTCTCTCTCTCTCTCTCTCTCTCTCTCTCTCTCTCTCCCTCTCTCTCTCTCTCTCTCTCCCTCTCTTCTCTCTCTCTCCAGCTCATCTCCACCTCCATCTTCATCTTTATCTCCAACTCTCTATCGATCCATTGCCTATGGGTCGACATAGAGAGCTCCCACTGAAGAGGATTGCAGACGAGTCAAAGTTGCACGTGATCCACTCCAAGCGCAAGCATGGCCTCATAAAAAAAGCTTATGAGCTCTCCGTTCTCTGCGATGTCGATGTTGCTTTCATCTCCGTTTCAATCGGGCGCCGGCCGCGTCTCCTCCTTCTCACTAATGGCCAGGTTCCAATCATAATAACATCACCCTTTAGATAGATCATCAGATCCATCGGAAACCTAATCCTCCGATCTCAATCTCATTTCTCCTTTGATCATTTCTCTCACGCCCCGACCCAGATCCCGGGACCTCGAGCGCGCGCACAGACCGGCCGTACCCAAGTAGAGGCGAACCCCACTCGGATACAAGGCCTAAGGAAATCATAGCAGATAACAAATACCTCAAAATTTAATAATCAGATAATATCAGTCACAACTAAAAATCTAAATCAATAAGGGTTTACATACCCTACACATGGTCAAGGCCCTATAAGGGTCCTACAATAACACCACCTCAAGAACAAGTGTGACCTGAGGTTCTCGAACCTGTACAAAATCAGCCCAACCCCTCGCTCAACTCCCGAGTCCGAGTCACCTACTCCTCGGGACATGAAAAAGAAAGAAGGGAAGCAAGCGCATGAGCTTTCGAAAGGAAAGCCCAGTAAGTACCCCCGCGGAGTCACAAGACATAAATGAGCAATATGTCAAATTGTAAGGTCACAACACCAAGAAACACAACTCTAGGAGTCTACCAGAAACAATCCAAAGGTACGACCCCTGGTAACAGAAGCCCTCGAGCCCCTGTGATGAGTTTCAAGAAAACTTAAGAATCATCCCCGGCCAGTATGTCAAGCTATTTGCTGTAAGCACGGCCTTTTGGTCGTTCGACCCTCCGGTCGCAATTCGGTAGAACTACCTCTCCTACGTGTTAACACGGTCAGTGTACCATGCCCACTGACAGGTAAGACCACCAGAGAATTGCCTCTCTGGAAAGGCGCGCATGAAGCGCCGGGGGTCCTGTCCCTGAACATTCCCCTTTCGGAACTCCCTAGCTCCACCGAAGTCCGGCGTGAGAACAAACTCAACCTACACACACCCACCCGACCAACACAAGCACCGTGTGTCTCTATGGTCAAGTGCCAGACAATAGGAGGCTATGCTCAATGAGTACGCATACTCATCTGACGCATACTTGCCCTGCCTGCACACAAGCACCACGAACCTCCACAGTATCGCCTCGGTCATAGGTTGGTATGCTCAGTGAGCATCAACGAAGAGATAGTGAAACCATGCACTCCCATCCGGATGGAGCACAGGCTCACGTGTTTCCATGGCCACGTGCCGATCAACGGATCCTCGTGATCAGTTAACACTACCTCTAGCACACCAATCACACACATACCAGGAAAGACATCAAAAGAATATGTATGTGCATGGATCCAAGAATATAAGGTACCAAACAAAAGACATGCTAACAAATAGCATACATTAAATCAAGAAAACAACTAGCCAATAAATAAGGGAACTAGGCAAGAGCACTTACCTCTTGCTGGAACTAGAAGCCTTCTTAGTATCCTCTGGAATGTCTTACAACTCCCCGAGAGTATCTGGCATACATAGGCCCTATTAGAGTCAAGATTTCAACAAATCCCCATATCTCTAATTACACATGCATGCGTATCGTTCTTGTTGGGCCTATGCCCACTAACGGGTCCTAAAGACCTTCTCTCGGGTTATTAATCCTTATCCCATGTCTCCGTGTTCTTTAGTTGACCCTAGACCCAACTTGGTCAAACCTAGTCAACTTTGCATTCATTTGTCGAGTCTAAACCCTATTTTGTTATCTATAGTCATTTTATTCAAATTGGGCCCACTTGCTAAACCCTTTTATTGACCTTTGCATGTATAACTCTTTACTTGATAACCAAGTTCTCTAGCCCTCTTATCAAACAACACCTATGCTAATCCTTAAATCATTCCCATAAACCAGTAACCTCAAGTTACCCATGTTTATGCTTTCATAAACCTTCAAAGATAGGGATAGATTGGATTTACACTTTTCATGATCATGTATATAAATTCAATTCATGAAACCACCCATGGAGATCAAACTCCAACCCTTGGACCAATTCTTTACTCATTCATTCCCCCATCTATCCTTATAACCCATGCATTCATGCATATATGAATCCTCATATTTATCACCACACATAAGTGAGATGCAGGAATTTAAAGAAACTCACCGAGTATAGATGTCTACAGATACTGAAGACAAACTGACCGTCCAAACTAGATCTTCACCGTTCAGATTGGGTCAGGACAAGTCTTCACTATGCTCACCAAAAATCAGCTCGATCGGACAAGAAATGATCATCCGCTTGAAGCAGATGATGAAACTGGTCGGTGCAGGAAATCAGCAGTGATAGGTTCTGTTTCACACCCCAGAAACCTACTCTACCGGACACCAAAAACAATCTTAACCGTTCAAAATGAAGAATAAAGAGTCGTGAATAATCTCACCAAAATTTCAGCACGATCCAACGGTGAAAATGGTCGGAATGGCAATGAACATAGAGCATGCTCAACACTCCTTTGAAAAGAAATTCCTAGTCTCTCAAGCTTTCTTCTCTTTTCTTCCTTCTTCTCACCTCTCTTCTTGATTCCCAATTGCCCATAAACTTTCTCAAACTTGCTATTGCTCTATGCCAAGCTTCAAGATTACATGCTTTATATAAGCCTCACAAGTGTAACCTTTACAACTCTTCACATTCTAAACCTCCCCCATAAATCCCAAGATAACACCCAAATTATTCCAACCTTTCAAATTCATAACCCCCATGGCACCCTTCCCATTCCAAACCTCCCTCATAAACCCCAAAGATAACACCCAAATAATTCCAACCTTTCAACTTCATAACTAAGTTAACTTGACCAAGTTTCATTTAACTAATTCACCAATTAATCCAATTAATGGGTTAACCTAACCCATTTATTTAATTCAAATCCAATGTCAAGCTTAATCAAGTCATTGATTAACTTAAATTTGGATTAAACCACTTTACTCTTGGACCAAACCCAAGTCATTTGATTCAATCAAATTAATTTAACTAGCCTGGATTCAACCCGATCCCTCTTTGTTACTTGACTAACCTTAGCCAATTAACTTGATTAGTTCACCCATAAATTCAAATAATGGTGTAGAACTAATCTTATTACTTGATCCAACTCCAAGGTTCAACTCAATCAAGTTGACTAACTCAATTACCCACTAGACTAAGCACTAGTCATCACGTTAAATTAACTTATTCTAATTAATTTGATTTTCTTAAATTGATCCAAGCCCTTGATCAAAATTAAGTTGATCAAACTTACATTTCAAGAGTTGGGTTAGATCAATTGATTAATAGACTAATCCTAGTCTTCTTACTTAATTAATCCAGTCACATCTTATTAATTTGCTCAATCTCAATTTGGGCCCAAGCCCAATTCGGCAAACAAGGTTAACCCAAGTTTAATCACCAAATGATTAAATCCAATTGAACCCAATCCTTTTAACTTTCAACCAAGTTGTTTGATTTAATCAACCCAGTAGATTGGTTCAACTTAATTGATTAATCGTTGTCACATTAGACGGTCTATTAACAATACTTAATAACCTTAGTAATCTCTTAAAATATACCAACCATTAATCAATTAAATACGTCACACATAATAATAAATTATTCTATTATTTTGTCACACTACCAAGCTTCCCATATAATCAATTTAATTAACCTAGTTAGTTAACCAAACTGATTGTGTTACACCTATAATTCCATAGGATTATACTCAAGCATAATAGTTAATTGATTTTTGTCACACTACCAAAGTCCCATATAGTTATATCAACTATACAAATCAATTAATCAATTAATCAATTAATTGTCACACTAAGGTTTTAAACCCTTTTTTTTAAACTCTCAGTTAACTATAATTAACCAAGTTCCTTATTTAATGATTATTTCGTCACACTACTATGTTCCAAAATAATTAATCAAATAATTGTCACACCTCCATACAAATCATTTTAATCAACAGTGATTAATGACCTTAATAATGTCACACCACCTAGGTTTTTAACATCAATTCAAAACAGTTGATTAACCCCCTTAATGTTTGTCACATCCAAAGTTATTAATATTCACTTAAATTTAACCATCACCTAAGTTAATAATTAATTTTAATTTTTTTTTTATCTTCTCCTACGTCCAGTCGCGGACGAGCCCTACCGGAGAGCTCGCCGGGAAATCCATCTCTCCACCTGGACGTTTTTATCGCCGGCCAACAGCGCCACGAGCCCCGTCTCGGCCGCGCCAATGGCTTGCGCGCATCCGTGGTTCCCAATGCCCTCTCCCGGAGCCTCCCCACAACCGGTTCCGTCCGTCACTCCGGCGAGCCCTAAACCGCACTATCAATGCATCAAACGCGAAATTGAAACCGGTAGAGAATTCATACCTTAATTCCGGTTCTTCCGGTACCAACAGGAGTGACAGAGACCCCCTGTGGCCGAATCCCCCTTCTCCGACCAACCCTCGCCGGCGACCTTCTTGATTTCCTCTTTCTCACTGTCTCAGGGCGAGCCGGGGTGGGGTTCTTATAGGCCCGACGTTGATGCGCTCCGTAACGCCTCCGGCTTTATTCACCGCTCGTCGGTACATTTCCGCTGCCAAACGCCGGGAGAAGGGCGGCGCCCATGGCCGTGGCCGTTTGATTAGGTGATGGGGTCGCCGTGCTTCGGGATAGGCACTTCCATGAGATGGGCCTTTGAGATCACATCTCTTATTTCCACGGTCCGATTAAAAGCGGTTGACCTCGAAGTTCGTTATCATCAAAGATGACCGGTTGAGATTTAATCTCACTCAACGCCTGATTTTCTTCATTTTCCTAGCATCCACCACCCACTTAGATGGGCGGTTATAAACTACCCGCCGCAGTAGGATCATCCTTACCCAACCCTTTCTCCTTTGCCTGCAGATTTGGTATACGATGAGATGGATTCCATCTCAACTTCATAGCGTGGCTCTATGAGAGCCTTTATAATGCCTCGAGATAAAACACTGCAGTGCAGAGATGGTCTAATCTCGGTGGATTAAATCCTCTTCTAAATAGATTTTCTCTCTGAAAATTATCCGAGAGGTCCACGAAATATTTTAGGTTACACTGCAGCCCAAACCTGTGAAAGAGGACAATTCCTCGCAAGTCCCTAATATTTTCTTAAGTCACAATTAAGTCCTTCCCTATAAGAGAGAGAAATTTCTATTTGGTCCTCAGTACTTTCCATAATTACCAAGAGGTCCCTCTGACTCCCAACTAACCCTAATTAGGGTTTTAAACCTTTTAATCCTTTATTTTACCCTCTTTCCTTTAATTAAATAAACCACCAATCCTTCCTTTATTTAATGAATTCATCCCAAGAATTCATTCATTCCTCTTAATTACCAAAATACCCTTGGTAGCCCCAATTATACCCAACTAGGGTTTTCTCTTATTTCTTGGTTTAATTACCAAACTAATTAAAGGGAGTAAATACAAATCCATGTATTCAAAGTTTGGGGAATTTTTCTTTAATAAAGATAATTTAGAAATTTGTTTCTCCATCAAAATTTCATTTTGATCAAACCTTGGGGGGTTTTCCTCATTTCCCAATTAAATAAAACCCAAAAAGAAATTTTAATCCCTAAAATTCTTGGGTTTTACAATTTCCTTTCACAACATCGAAGATTTGTTCTAGAAATACATGAATGGCCATGATCCGGGCCACGATTTGTATCTTCTTTACACCTTTAGATTCTTAGTTTATCCAAAGCTTTGCTTTTTCCCTAACTGACTTCTTTATTTTTCTTTTTTCATTTTTTGGGTTTGGTTTGCAGTTCTGATGTTGAAAGAGAGGTATGTAAAAGAGATCCCTATTTTTTAATTTTCTTTTATTATAAGTTTCTTATATATTTTTGCATGTATTTTTTTTCTAGCGGATTTTGAGGACTCTCAGCAACATAAAGATGAGAAACTCCCACTACATTCTTGACAATGACGAGTTCTCTCTCTTTCTCATTTCCTTTGTCTTTAAATCTTTCTCACGTGTGCATTTTCAAGTTTTTCCTTTTATAATTTGTCACGCCCCGACCCAGATCTCGGGACCTCGAGCGCGCGCACAGACCGGCCGTACCCAAGTAGAGGCGAGCCCCACTCGGATACAAGGCCTAAGGAAATCATAGCAGATAACAAATACCTCAAAATTTAATAATCAGATAATATCAGAGTCACAATGAAAATCTAAATCAATAAGGGTTTACATACCCTACACATGGTCAAGGCCCTACAAAATCAGCCCAACCCCTCGCTCAACTCCCGAGTCAGAGTCACCTACTTCTCGGGACCTGAAAAAGAAAGAAGGGAAACAAGCGCATAAGCTTTCGAAAGGAAAGCCCAGTAAGTACCCCCGCGGGGTCACAAGACATAAATGAGCAATATGTCAAATAATAAGGTCACAACACCAAGAAACACAACTCTAGGAGTCTACCAGAAACAATCCAAAGGTACGACCCCTGGTAACAGAAGCCCTCGAGCCCCTGTGATGAGTTTCAAGAAAAACTCAAGAATCACCCGGCGGTATGTCCATTATTTCTTTGTAAAGCCGCGACCTTTTGGTCGTTCTACCCTCCGGTCACAATTGGTAGAACTACCTCTCCTACGTGTTACACGGCCGATGTACCATGCCCATCGGCCGTGTAAGACCACCCGAGAATTGCCTCTACAGCAGGCAGCAGAACGCTGTGGGTCTGTCCTCGAACATTCCCCTATCGGAACTCCCTAGCTCCATTGAGTCCGGCGATAAAACAAACTCAACCTACACACCCACCCGACCAACACAAGCACCGTGTCTTTATGGTCAAGTGCCGAACAATAGGAGGCTATGCTCAATGAGTACGCATACTCCTCGGCGCATACACCTTACGCACGCACACAAGCACCACGAACCTCCACGGTATGCGCCTGGTCATAGGTTGGTATGCTCGGTGAGCATCAATGAAGAGATAGTGAAACCACGCACTCCTATCCGGACGGAGCCGCGAGGCTCACGTGTTTCCACGGCCCGCGTCGATCAACGGATCCTCGTGATCGATTAACACTACCTCTAGCACACCAATCACACACATACCGGGGAAAGACATCAAAAGAATATGTATGTGCATGCATCCAAGAATATCAGTACCAAACAAAAGACATGCTAACAAATAGCATACATTAAATCAAAGAAAACAACTAGCCAATAAACAAGGGAACTAGGCAAGAGCACTTACAAGAGCGTATATAACAAAGTCAAGAACACTCCGTAGATTGGGGTAGTAGGCAAAAGTACTTACCTCTAACAAGAGCTGGAAACTCCCCTAGTTTCCTCCTGACGTGTCTCTAAGCCTCCACGTCGATATCTGATAGCAAAGTCTCTATCAGTGTCAAAATAGCAACAACCCAACATCCTAGATGCAAATGCATAACTCTCTCGCTTTCGGTGGTCCTAAGCTCAATTAAACGGGTCCTTAAAACCATTTACGTGGTTACCGACCATTTTCTCTCATTTCCAAGTCCTTTAGTTGACTTTCAACTCTTGGTCAACTCTAGTCAACTTTGGTCAACTGTCCCACCTTACTTTCATGGTACGCACCCTCATTGGCCGTTTCTAGTCTTCTTAGCTAAATCGGGCCCATCTACCAAGCCCAGTAGTTTAGCTTAACCTTGTCTTGTCTTTTATTCGACCCTCAACTTTTCACTTGGTTAACAAGTCCATTGTTCAACTTGACAATCTATTATTCGTGAGCCTAACATATAGCTCGATCATGTTTGGTAACTTTGACAATTTGGGCCCACTCGTCAAGCCCACTAAGTTCTCTAGCCTTCTTATCAAACAACACCTATGCTAATCCTTAAATCATTCCCATAAACCAGCAACCTCAAGTTACTCATGTCCATGCTTTCATGAACCTTCAATGATAGGGATAGATTGGTTTTACACTTCTCATGATCATGTACATATATTCAATTCATGAAACCACCCATGGAGGTCAAACTCCAACCCTTGGACCAATTCTTTACTCATTCAATTCCCCATCTATCCTTATAACCCATGCATCCATGCATATATGAATCCTCGTATTTATCACCACACATAACTGAGATGCAGGAATTTAAAGAAACTCACCGAGTTAGATGTCGACAGACACTGAAGACAAACCGACCGACCAAACTAGATCTCCACCATTCAGATTGGGTCAGGACAAGTCCTCGCTATGCTCACCAAAAATCAGCTCGATCAGAGTAGAAATGATCATCTGATTGAAGCAGATGATGAAACTGGTCGGTGCAGGAAATCAGCAGTGATAGGCTCTGTTTCACACCCCAGAAACCTACTCTACGGGATTCCAAAAACAATCTTAACCGTTCAAATTGAATAATAAGGAGTCAAGAACAATCTCACCAAAAATCAGCACGATCCAACGGTGAATATGGTCAGAATGGCAATGAAAATAGAGCATGCTCAACACTCCTTTGAACGGAAGATCCTAGTCTCTCAAGCTTTCTTCTCTTTTCTTCCTTCCTCTCACCTCTCTTCTTGATTCCCAATGGCCCATAAACTTTCTCAAACTTGCTATTGCTCTATGCCAAGCTTCAAGATTACATGCTTTATATAGGTCTCACAAGTGTAACCTCTACAACTCTTCACATTCTAAACCTCCCCCATAAATCCCAAGCTAACACCCAAATAATTCCAACCTTTCAAATTCATAACCCCATGGCACCCTTCCCATTCCAAACCTCCCTCATAAACCCCAAAGACAACACCCAAATAATTTCAACCTTTCACCTTCATAACTAAGTTAACTTGTCCAAGTTTCATTTAACTAATTCACCAATTAATCCAATTAATGGGTTAACCTAACCCATTTATTTAATTCAAATCCAATATCAAGCTTAATCAAGTCATTGATTAACTTAAATTTGGATTAAACCACTTTGCTCTTTGGACCAACCCAAGTCATTTGATTCAATCAAATTAATTTAACTAGCTTGGATTCAACCCGATCCCTCTTTGTTACTTGACTAACCTTAGCCAATTAACTTGATTAGTTCACCCATAAATTCAAATAATGGTGTAGAACTAATCTTATTACTTGATCCAACTCCAAGGTTCAACTTAATCAAGTTGACTAACTCAATTACCCACTAGACTAAGAACTAGTCATCACGTTAAATCAACTTAGTCTAATTAATTTGATTTTCTTAAATTGATCAAAGCCCTTGATCCAAATTAAGTTGATCAAACTTACATTCCAAGAGTTGGGTTAGATCAATTGATTAATAGACTAATCCTAGTCTTCTTACTTAATCAATCGAGTCACATCTTATTAATTTGCTTAATCGCAATTTGGGCCCAAGCCTATTTATTAATTTAGTTGAAATTCAAATCAATGAATCCAATTAAACTTGGATACTAGGTTGGTCTATCCCAACTTGGTTAACCCTAACCAAGTTCATCTAGTATAATTCAAAACCCTAGGTGGGTCTATTAATCCAACTTGATTAATCAAATATTTGTCACATTATAAGATCCAGAACCTAATATTTACTTGATTAATTAACTGTTAACCAAAAGATTAAACTTAGTCAGATTAATTAAACTAATTAATTAATTTAATTTTATTCTTCTCTCTCTCTCTCACTCGCGTCTTCGTTCTCAGCGCACCACGCGACACCCACGGAGAACCTCCGGCGACTCCATAGTCGGCCAGCTTCACCCGCACCCAGCTCCGCGCGGCCGAAGACGTCTCCGGCGCATCTTGGTTACGCCAGAGACGCTGTAGGTCCTTCTCCTCAAAATTCAAACTCGCGGCCGGCCACTTCATCGTCTCCGACGAGTTCGTGCGCCCCAAGTACATGCACAATATCTAAATGCTACCGGGACAGAGGGAGAGTACTTACAGTGTGCGGTGGACGCCGACAACCCTCTCTAAAGCTCCTACTCGCCTGTGAGCTCATTCTCCTTCTCCGGCGAGCTTGGACGTGACACCTACGGCCGCTCCGACTGCGTTTCTTGTCGCAGCAACCCTCTCCCTCGCCTGACATTGCTCGAAGCTTTGTCGAGTTCAGTAGCTGTGCGTACTCGCGTCGGAGACCGTCTCCTTCTCCGATTACGACCTCGCCAGAAATGCCAACCCCTCTCGCTTGGTTGTGTATCGAAACAGTGGGGTGGTTCCCCCCCTTTTATAGGCCTCGGAAGGCCAGTCGAAGGGACAGCAACGCGAACCGTCTCGCCGTCAAACGGCCGGCGTTTTCGCGGGTAACGGATGACGCAGGCGGCGGAGCTTGCGCGCGAGCGTTTCCAGGCCGCCGGGAGAGGCTTCTGCTGCCTCGGGATCCGCTTTCCCCAAATGAGCGGTAGAGATCTTTTGTTATGCCTTGGATCCAGTATCCACTTGATAAACGGTCCAGATTTAATCGGAGTTGGGCAACCCGATCTCATTCCCTTGCCTGCAGAAGCGGCTTTCATCCAAATTTCGAGGCTGAGATTTAATCCTCAACCAACGGCTGGATCTTGACCCCGTGTCTAGGATCTGACATCTCTTGGATCAAGGGTCATGATTTAAAACAGATCAACGGCCAGATCTCTTCATATCGCCTGGTATCTGATCCACGATTAGATAGATTAAATCTGTGATTACCATGTGTCTCTATATAGGCCGTTATAATGCCTCGAGATCAGCTCTAATCTGAGATCTTTTAATCTCGTCCGTTCATCCACTACTATAAGGGTTTTCTCATGGAAAATTATCCAGAGGTCCCTGAAATGTTTTTAGGTTACGCTTTAGTCCATCCTCTGTGAGAGGGAAGAATTCTTCTTAGGTCCCTGACTGTTCCTAGATCTCATCCAGGTCCCTCCCCTATGAGAGAGGACAATTTCCTTCAAGTCCTCGGTACTTTCAATAAAGACCAAAAGGCCCTTCTGACCCCCAACTAACCCTAATTAGGGTTTTAACTTATTATTTGGTTTAATTACCAACTAATTAAAGGGAGTTAATACAAATCCATGTATTCAAAGTTTGGGGAATCCTTTAACAAATCAAAGAATTTAGAAATCTTGTTTCTCCAACTAAAATTTCATTTTGATTATAACTTGGGGGCTTACCTCGTTTACCAATCAATTAGAAAGCAAAACCCAAAATAAAATTTAATCCCTAAAACCCTTGAGTTTTACATAATTTTTTAATTTAAAAAAAATCTTGCTGATTGTTAATGACTGTGATTTGTTTCCCTTTTTCCGTAAGTAGTTTTTAATTGGCTTGATATTGTCAATTGACAAATGGTAGATTATAAATATTGTATTACTATAGGAAATAAAAGAGTTATCCTTTAGTTTTGTTCCAATTTTATTTTCAGAAAAAAATATCTTTTTTCTTTTTATCATTAGTTTCTTCTTTTTCACAAGAAATTTATGTATCTAAATTGTGAAAATAGATTGGAAGTGTTTCTTTTGGTAGTCATACAAAGAAAAGTGTAGACTAGGTTTAATTAAATTACATGTTTTTCATGCACGACGTGAATTGCTGATACATGACAAAAGTATAAGAAAACAAAATAAATCTCCGACAGAATAGGGACCGAAAAAAACTAAAATTTAAATGTAAACCAAATTCTTTTTGTCTTTTTTGAGATGATCTTTAGTCGTTATCCTTATTTGATTTCTCATCATTTATTAACATTACTGTAGACCGTTTTAGAGTTTTTTCCATTGTGTTCATATACAATAATATATCTTCTATATATTATTACTATTGTTGTTATTTTATAAATTTTCTAATAATTTCTACATTTCATGTAATCTAGTTTACATGTACACTTTGTAAGTTCAACTAGTATATTATAGAAAGGTTTAATTTTCATATCAATATTTTTATGGTTCATTTATTCACATTACTTCGACATTTAACTAATAATTTTTTGTTCTTTGATGGATCATTGATTTCACTTCTTGGGGACATTGCATATTCAGAATACAGGTAAATATGCGTTTTGAAAGCATTAATACTATCTATATATTTCGGATGTGTGTTTTTTTTTTTTTTTTAATTCCTACTAATTTTCATAATTCTTTATCTCAGGGTGTTCAACAGGAACTTAGGGCAAAGCGAGAAGAGTTGTCATCTCTGAAGGACCAACTAAGGTTAATTATTATTATTAATAATTCCATTGTTTTCTAGTCTTTGATGCATCATAGTCAATGATCTTAACTCTGAGTTTTGATTTAATAAAGCTTTATCTTTGTCAATTTTAGTGTTTGACTTCGTATTTTATTTGATAGGTTACTTCTAGAAATTCAAAATTTGTTTTTTAATTTTCACTTTAGCCATTTTATAAGATAATATTGAATTGAAACACTACCATTTCTCCATAAAGTCTTTGTGCCCCCTATTTGATGAAATTACAATAATAAGTTCATGATCCTTCACTTTAGTTTGGTTTTGTTGAAAATACTACAAGTTTACCATGTTCCTAACAATTCATATTAAGTTTTCTTTTAAAGATTTAAAATTAACCCTAAAATTTTCACATAAGTGAAAAAATTAGAGTTAATATTTTATTTATTTGTTTTGTTATTCATTCATTGATGTTATTGTATTGGCAAATATCAATGAAATGAGAATTTTTTATTCTTTTCTTTCTCATTTTTTTAATTATGTGTTTAACATAATTTCTTAGCTCTGATACCATATGTGTTTTTCATGTGAACTCTTTTAGCTTTGAAAACTATCCCGTCTCCTTTTCTTTCCTTTAGAATTCATTGGTCATCATTAACTAGTTATTACATTTGCATATTAATTTGGAGATCAATTGTTATGATTAGACAAATCATTGGCAAAAGAGAGACTTATATAATTCATCTTCAAGTTAATGATACCTTTACTTTATTTTGGTTTTGTGGCAAATATCATAAATTTGCCCAAAATTTTCCATAAAAATGAATATAATTTAGAGTAAATATTTTACTTATTTTTTATTCATTGAATGATTGGTGTTATTGTATTAGCAAATATCAACCAAAAGAGAATGAAGTGATCCGCTCGGTGCATGGGCACTTAGCACGTGAGCGCTTGTTGGCCCAAACCCTTCAGCGTGTTTAACAAAGACTGGTGCAAAAATAATCCAAAAACTTTTTTTGATCTTATTTTATATTTTCTCAAGAAACCTCAACATTAATAGTTTGTGCATAAGTTAATTGCTAATATTTGTATTGTTCTCTTTCTCTAAAGTTTTTTGTATCAGAATGAAAATTCACTTGAAGACTCCTCCCAACAGGTACGGAGATTAAAATCAAAAGACAAGTTTGAATTTAAAGTATTTATTTCACTTATATTTTTCAAGAACAGATTCATGAGATAGGAATTCTCTAAAATTATGTGCTAATTGTTCTCATTATGCATGTGTATTATTATCTTAAGCCTATTGTTCATAATTATCATATGGCACTTCCTGATCAAATGTGCAACCAAGGGCTATTGGAGAACTTGAACCAGGTAGTCTGAGTAACCTAAAATTTAATAAGATTATTTGGTTTATTTAAGTATTAATTCAAATTGTTTTCTTCCAGAGTCAATTAATGTTCACGCCCACTCAGGAAGAAAGTTCATCAAACTACAAGGTAAGAAAAGAATTTGGTTTTTTCTTTTTTTTTCATACTTATGATCATGATACATTATTTCTACATATCATCTATACCTGGTTACATTTTATCAAACGACCATGCAAACAAAAGAATTCTAAAAAGCATTCTACTTGGTCTTTTTCCTTTTAATACATTTTTTTATAAAAAAAGTGGATAAACCACATTCATTTATTTCTCAATACAATTTCACTTCTGGATGTTCAAATTGAATTTTCAGAGCTTACATTTCATAGAATATAAACATTAAATACAACTTCAATGTGACATTAGTTAGCTTGGTATCAAGAATGATAATTTTTTCCTGTATTTACAATTTCATTTTTGGGTGTTCAATATGATTTTTCAAAGCTTATATTTCATAGAAATTAAATATTAAATACAACTTGGATGAGACATTAGTTAACGTAGTATTAAGAATGACAAATTACACCTTGTTATATTTTCTGTACCAAACATTACTTATTATGGTATCAAGAATTCTCCATACAATTCATGACCTGTCAGGCAATTCAGTGACAAAACAAGAAAGAAAAGAATTTAGAAAAACATTATACTTGGTCTTTTTCATTCTTTTGTTGATGTTGTTGCACCCTTGCATGTGTTCTTTCAGAGCTCATGTTTCATAATCTATATCCAGAAGACAAACTTTAAGGCATAATTGAGTCATTGATCAACTTGATGTTCAAAATGACAAATTACATTTTGTTATTTTTCATAAACAATTAGTTCCACAGATTTATGGGTGGCCAGGCAGTTCATCAAACAATCAGGTAAGGAATAACCACTAAAAGAAATTCTATTGTCTTTACTATTATTTTCAAATCCAAATTTCCTTATATATATCTCATAATCCATAGTTTAGATATATAAAGATTAAGCAATGTTCTAACTATTTATCTCATAAAAGGCTTAAGAAAGTAGTTTAAAGTTTAAAAGGGGGATTAATTGCCTTGATATTCAGATTGACAAATTACAATCAGGTTAGTTTTTAGGGTGACTCACTTGAGATTACTGAATGGCTGAACAATCCATCAAACCATCAGGTAAGAAATAAACTGTAGAAACGTATTCAACTTGGACTTTTCTATACTTATGCAAATTTAATTTTTCAAAACTTATGCTACAAAATCTATATTCAAGAAATGAAGTTTTAGAAATTCTTCACCATAGTTATTTGATCAAAGATCTATTTGTAACAAAAGTTGTTTGAAGCTTAGATACTAAGCAACTTGAGATTCATAATGACAAATTGAGCATGGTTAATATTCATAATAAACCACTTCAGATTCATGGCTTTCCAAGCAATTCAACAAACAACTAGGCAAGAAAAAAACCTTGAAAAATCATTGCATTTACTCTTTCCACTCTTATCCTAATATGATTTTTCATAGATTATATCTCATAGCTTATATTGCAAAATAAAGTTTATTTTTTTCTGACTAATTTATTTGATACAGATGTATGAGCAGTTTATGAACAGAGAAACAACTACTATGCCAATGTCGATGAACAACATGAACGACATTGGCAACATTTCTATTGATGTTCAGAGGTAAAAATTATGTCACCATTCATTCTAAGTTTTCCTATAATCTTAACTTTTAATCATAGAATTCAAGTTATGCAGTATTCTTGGCATACTGAGCGGAAGTTCTTTTTGCCCTTGTTTTTACCAAGAGTACTACTCATCCAACACATTGTATTTTAAGAATACCTTCAAATTAACTTGAATCATTTTTAAGCTTCAATACTATTGAAAAGTGCATGTCTTTATAATCAAAGTAGCAAACTTACCATTCTAGTATACATACTTTTCTGCAATTCATCTTACATAGCACTGATTAAAAAAAATTGCTTAAGAAAATGGGAAAATAGAATATACTCTTTCTGTTTGCTTATCATATTCTCTAGCAACTAATTGGTAAAGATGATATTTCTGTTGGTTCCAAGGAAGAACAAGCAATAACTTCTATTCAATAAACTAAATCCAATTCTCAATTTATATAACCTACCCATGCAAGTTTTCCTATACATCTTTAAGACTCATAAATTGCAGAAGAATCAAAGTTTTCATGTGATTCCCTTATGAACAAAGTAATAAGTTCATAGCAATATTGTAATGACTTAAGCAAATTTGAAACTGATGTCGTCAATCTAAGTTTTTATATGTTCACTTAATTTGCTGAAAAGATAGTCTTATTAGTATTAAATATTATCCACCAGATAATCAGTTAGATGCAAGATGTTCATTTCTAACCTATTCTATTGTTTTTTTTTTTTTCTTTTAGGCAACTGCAGACTTCATTTTACAATCATAACTACCAACCATTTAGAAATCTTCCAAGTACAAATACGCATGCCAATGATGCTTTTCCAGTGTTGATTCCAACTGCTTCAGAAGCCGATGAATTAAATGGGTCTCAACAAATAAAAGTATGAAGATTTTTTTTTCAAAGCATTTGTTATAACACCAATATATTATAATCATAGCATGAACTTTGTTGAAATCATTCTACACACTTTTCTGATTTTAGGGAGGAATGATAGGAGGCGACATAACATCAAGAACACTAGGTGAAGATGAAGTTCTAGCTTATTTTTAGCCAACCTTGGTGATGATCAACTTTGATGAAGATTTCAATTTCAAATAATGCATAAGGCTAAAAAGCTTCCTATCAAACCTATCTTCTAGTCTGTTGTAGTTTAGACATTTTATGGTTATCGCCGGGAGAATAGACCATGAATGTTCCTTTAATTACTAAGATGTTTTTATGTGACAAATAATTCTAGGACTTGCAAAACCTTTGGTCATATATATTCTAGTTGGGCTCAATCTTTTTTTCTGCAAATGAAACTACATTACTAAACCGAAATTTTAAGTGATATGGGAAACTTTAGTTCGATTTTAAATTTTGATTTTGGGGGTGACACTGTCAGGCTAACATGATTTTGTGGTGTATGCCTGGTTTTGATATAATTTGCACTATCCTACCACCATCAAGCAAACATCCAAATTGGAATAAGTTGAGTTAGAAATAGTTCTTTTCTACAAGATTTAATTAATTAAATACACATAATTAATAACTAATATTCAAAAAAATAAACCATTGTTAATAAATATTAAACATGAATTATAATTATATAATATTATGTAATATATTGAGTTTTCTTTGAACTTCTATTTTTTTATTTTTTTATTCTTTGATGAACTTCTTTTCATGTCTCTGTAACTTAATTTCTTAGGTATCAGATGTACTTCTTTTAATGTTTATGTAACTTAATTTCTTAGCTCTGATACGGAATGCGCTTCTTTGTTTTTAAATTTGAATTCTTTTAGCTTTAAAACCATATCTTCTTTTTCCTAGAGAATTCATTAGAGTCAAAATTTGAATTTTAAACAAATAAAAATATGCGACACAATTAAACTACAAAAGGTGATTAATAACTATATTTAGAATATATTATCTTGATTTACATCTAAAAAGATTACTACTGCTAGTTATCATAAACTATTTGTTGCATTTGCATATTGATTTTGAGATTGACTATTATGATTAGATAAATTTAATTATAAGGCTATTTGTAAAACCCAAGATTTTTCTTAGTAAAATAAAGGATTTAAATTTTTCCCTCTAAATTAATTTCTTAATTAAAATGCAAAAGGGGCATTTTGGAGATTTACAAGCTCCAGGGGGGCATTTGGGTAAAATGGTTATGAGAGAGATTAAACAAGGAGTTAATAAATTATGGAATAATTTATTAAAGAAAAGTAGGGGTTAATTTAATTAAATTTGGAAGTGACCAATTTAATTAAATTAGGAAACTATTTTAAATTGATCATGATTGGTCCAAAATGGTAATGGGGAGAATTAGATTAAATTATGATTGATTTAATTAAATCAGGAAAGCCCTAAGTTGGTTGATTAGGTCTAATTAAGGAAAGGGATGGAATATTAAAATAATTAATTTTTGGCTGCCAAAGGACCCCTTAGTGATTCTGGGGAATTCCAGGGACCGGAAGGAAGTTATGATTGTCTCTGGTGAGGAACCTGTACGTAATAATAGAAAAGTCGAAGGACTAAAAGGAAATTTTGCTTACTCTCAGAAAATATGCCAGAAGAATTAATTGGAAATTGAGGGAGTTTTTCGCAAGGTAATGCCTTGAGCGAGTATGAGTTGAATGGTTCAACGTCACGCATAAAGGCGATCTCGGTTGGTCTTGTCATGGCGAGGATCTAGCAGTTTTACCTTGGCCAAGAGAAGAACTTGGGCACGCTCTCACCATGCGGTCTTAATCTCAGCCGTTTGATTTGATGAAGGAGCGATCACGAGGCGAGCCACCATCGTCCTTGTAAAATCCATGAATTTCTGGAAATAAATATTTAGTTATTTCCTTGAGGAAAATATTTAAGTTATTTATTACCCCCGATGAGTGTTAAAGTGGGATTAAATAATTTATTTAAATTAAATGGAGATATAAAAAAAATTATGGGGTCTGTAGGGACCTAATAGTAATTTTGAAAGTAAAGAGGACTTTAAAGAAATTTACCTCTCTCACAGATTTGGACCTGTACGAAATTTCAGAAGAGGTAGGGACCTCTGGTAAATCTTCCACGAGAAAACTCTATATAGAGAGACGGAAATTATTGGACAATAACTCTAACGAACCACTATATGCCAGATACGCTCAGGGGAGACGAAAGGCATTTCTAAGGAGACCAGGAAGACAATTAGTCTCTTTAGAGGTAAGTTCACTTGCCTAGTTTCCACCCGATAACGGGATTTCTTGGATTTGCTATGTATTCTTAATACATGCACTGTTATTGACATACATGCTGTTCTTATCTGTTCTTGAATCTTGTTAAGCATGTATGCTTGTTTACGGGACGTTAGTGTCCCTATTTGCTATGTTCTACTGCCCGGACTCAGTGGAGCTAGGGAAGCTCCAATTTTGGGAACGTTCAGGGATAGGACCCCCCTGAATTTCCTGACAGCCCTCCCAGAGAAACAAATCTCTGGAGGTCTCACCTGTCAGTGGGCATGGTACACTGACCGTGTTAACACGAAGAAGAGGTAGTTCTACCGATCTTTTGACTGGAGAGTCAAACGACCATCTAGGTCGTAATTATAACCAAAAAGCTGGACATACTGACCGGGGGTAAACTCTGGGTTCTCTTAGAACTCACCACAGAGCCCGAGGGCTTCTGTAGCAGGAGTCGTACCTTTGACATGTTTGTGGTAGACTCCTAGGATTTTGTTGTTGATTTCGTGATCCTGTTGACTGTCATTTTTATCTTGATGACACTGTGACCTGCAGGGGTACTTACTGAGCTTTCCCTTCGAAAGCTCACGTATTTTTCTCTTTTCCTCCTTTTACAGATTCCGAGGTTTAGAGGGGGAGGAAGCTTGAAGAGAGGGACTTCGGGAGACCAAGGTTTATAGGAGTCTCAGTTATCTTTATTTTCTATAAACTTTGTTATTTGTAGGACCCGTATAGGGACCAGACCTTTATAGGGCCTATGGACCCTAATGACTCTATGTTCTTATGAACTTGAGTTTGTGTTTATTTATGGATTGTTATCTGCTTATCACATTATTAGGCCTTGTATTAGAGTTGAGTTTATCTCTTCTTTAATACGGCCGGTCTGCTGACGTGCTCGAGGTCCCGGGATCCGGGTCGGGGCGTTACAGATTAAAGTGGTATCAGAGAAAGTTCTCTAGTTAGAAGCGGAATAGCGTGATCCTAGATGCCCTTAGCCGATTACATAGGCTGAGTGCGGGGCCCTGGGGTAGTATAGATAGTGGTACATTAGATTGGCACTTTGGTTTATTTCTACGAGGATGTCGGGACCATCGTACCGTGATTCGTCTGACGATGAGGTGGAGTCTATCCGAGAGAACACTCCACCGCCGAGAGCTGATTCGTCTGAGCCCGCTGAGGTCCTCGCCGAGATGAGGAGGACGCCGAAGCCACCAACCGAAGGTTGGCAGTGCTTCGACTACTGATTACCATGTTGGTCCAGTGGACTTAGGGACCACATTGCTATGCAGAGGCTCAGAGGGACCTGTGGTTCCTTTAGCATGTGAGATCGTGAGCCCTAGTATTCCACCACGGCGCTTGTGTAGAGCCCGTGACTACTGCGCCGATGCATTAGGGGTTCGGATTAGAGAGAGAGCTGCGAGGTCCATCTCCGCCGTTCTCGGGATCTCACTTGCCGTCGATGTGGAGTATACTGACACCTTTGTATGGCGGAGTGTAGGCCGCCCTCACAGTGCCATGGTATGTGGCGGTCGGGAGCATCTAGCTTTTCGCCCATCCGTGCACCGTGACCTAGCGAGGGACCTTGAGGGGACTGGAGGACATCGACCCTGCCCTGACTACACCCCACTGTCACCCGACGAGCATCACCTGGACTGAGTTCTAGTTTTAGTTGCTAGAATAACCGTAGTCTTACAAACTTATGTGTTGTATGAACTACCTGTTATGTCTCTTAGTGTCTTTTGTTTTACCATGTTGACTTAAGTTGTTCCTTTTGAAAATGAAAAAAAAGTATGATTTTATCATCACATGACTTTCTGGAAATAAAAGTAACCATGTAATCCTTATACAGTTAAACAATGGAACACTTGCGTGGAGGACGAGGTGGTAGGGGAAGAGGAAGGGGTAGGCGAGGGCGACCTGCGTAAATCTTGAAGTACCACTGACCTCCTATGGAGGAAGAAGTCCCTCAACCGCAGGGTGGGGAGGTACCCCCGTGGATGAAATGGAAGTCGGCGGGGAGGTGCTCGCTTCAATCTAATCTTTCGGCCTCAGTGCAGAGGGCCAAAACCCAAGGGGAGGTACCCCCATGAGCATGATGGAACTAATGAGGAGATGTTGGGTTTAATCCAGGAGACCCGACAGCAACGCACCACCACCTCCGTCGTCTACCCCCACGTCAAGTAGAGGATTACTTGGGGAGATCAAGAGACCCTCTCCCCGACCTTTCGAAGGGGCTGCCGATCCCCATGTTGCTGAACAATGGATCCGAGAGATGGAGAAGACCTTCGAGGTCTTCCAAACCTCTGAGGCGGAGAAGATTAGGACCGCCGTGTACATGCTCCAAGGACCCGCTGAAGATTGGTACTTTGGAGAAATAAGACTGAGGAAGGGTGAGGCCTTCCAGACTTGGGAAGAATTTCGGACTGCGTTCTTCGCCAAGTACTTCTCGAGAGGACATCCAGTGCGGCTTGGACAACAATTCTCCCAAATTTTGTTCAAGGAGGCTCCACGGTGGAGCAATATGAAACCGAAGTTTGACCGGTTGGCTCGCTTCCTTCGACATGGTTCCGACGGAAGAAAGTCGAAAGTGATGAAATTTGAGGCCGGATCAAGGCCATCACTGAAAAAGATCGTGACTAGCCACATGTGCAAGACCTATACGGAGGTTGTGGCTAGAGCTAAATATACTGAGGCTTCTTGTCAAGGGGACGCCCAGGGGTCGTCTCAGAAGGACAAAAAGGATAAGGGGGCAAATAGCCAGGGCCAGTCATCTGGTAAGAGCTCTGGTAAACGTAGATCTGACAACAAGTATCGACCCTATGGGAAGCCAGACTGTCCCATCCTCATCACGGAGGTAAAGGGTCTTACGCCAGTGTGACTCGTAACATTAAGTGCTTTGAATGCAAGGGACCACATAAGAGGTCCCAATGCCCAAGGATAATCGGAGGGTGTTATTTACGCGGCCTTGGATCACCAAAAGGCCCAGTGTCCCCAGTACGTCAATCGGGGACAAAGTGTGGTAGGGGAAACCGGGGATCACAACAAGCTTCCCGACAATCATTGGACCGCCACCAAGACCTCAAGGTGGAGATAAGAAAGGGAAGGCGACCTCGGGACAGCCTTCTACACCAAACCAACCCCAAAGCAGTGAGAGGCCAATGACCCATGGTCGGGTCTACCATCCGACAACCGAGGAAGCTCGAGGCATCGCCAGAGATGTCGGCGTGTGTACCATTTCGCTTAGTTCTTTCTATGCTCGCACTTTATTTGATCCACAGAGCCACACACTCTTTTCAGATTTGCACGGTTTGCACGAAAAGCATACTTTGCCTACTATAGATCTACCCCGTGATTTGTGTGTAGACACCGGTAGGAACCGCCATGATAGTAAGAAGGATGGTACGGCATGCCCTATAAGGATTGAGGGGCGGAGATTACTTGCAAATCGCATGTAATGGACCAAGGATTACGATGTGATCCTCGGGATGGGTAGCTCTCTTAGGTCTACTGTGGTAGGCTGTCGAGGGAAGAGAGTTGTATTTAAGATACCGAGGAGAGGAATTTACTTTTAAAGGCAGCCACAACTGTTCCTTGAAATGCAGGAGATTTCAGCTCTCCAGGTTCGGAAGCTCCTAAGGGGCGGGTGTATAGGCTACTTGGCTTCTGTTTCCGTGGTGAAGAAGGATAAGGAGATTGTAGTCTCAGATGTACCGGTAGTAAGGGAGTATCCTGACGTGTTTCCAGAAGAGTTACCGGGACTACCCCCGGAAAGGGAATTGGAGTTTTCCATTGATTTGGTACCGGGAACAGCTCCTGTGTCTAAGGCTCCTTATCGGATGGCGCCTGCGGAGCTTAAGGAATTGAAGACCCAACTAGAGGAATTGTTGGACAAGGGTTTTATTAGACCTAGTATGTCACCTTGGGGGGCACCTGTTCTTTTTGTCAAGAAGAAAGACGGGTCGCTAAGGTTGTGTATTGATTATCGAGAGTTGAACAAGGTGACTGTAAAGAATAAGTATCCTCTACCAAGAATTGACGACTTACTGGATCAGTTACAGGGAGCTCAAGTCTTTTCTAAGATCGACTTGAGATCTGGGTATCACCAAGTAAGGATCAAAGAGACGGATATCCCGAAGAGTGCTTTCCGTACTAGATACGGGCACTATGAGTTTCTGGTAATGCCGTTTGGGCTTACCAATGCCCCGGCGGTTTTTATGGACATGATGAACCGGGTATTCCATCAGTATTTGGACCAGTTTGTGGTGGTATTTATCGATGACATCTTGGTTTACTCAAAAAGCCACCAAGCCCATGAGGAGCACTTAAGAATAGTGCTAGAGACCTTGAGGGAACATCAGCTTTACGCAAAGTTCTCCAAGTGTGATTTTTGGTTGGAAAGTGTAGCTTTCTTGGGCCATGTGGTAAGTGGAGCTGGAGTTTCAGTAGATCCTAAGAAAATAGAAGCCGTTGTGGAATGGAAAAGACCAACAACGGTACGGGAGATACGGAGTTTCTTGGGATTAGCTGGTTATTACCGGAGATTCGTTGAGGGTTTCTCAGTAATAGCAGCACCGTTAACCAAGTTGACCAGAAAGGGTACCAAATTTATTTGGACCGACTCCTGTGAAAAGAGTTTCCAGGAGTTGAAACATAGGTTGATATCAGCACCGGTGTTGGCGCTACCACAAAGCAATCGTGGGTATACGATCTACAGCGACGCTTGCAAGACTGGTCTTGGATGTGTGTTGATGCAAGATGGGCGCGTGATTGCTTATGCATCACGACAATTAAAACCTTTCGAGGAGAACTACCCTACACACGATCTTGAGTTGGCAGCGATCGTGTTTGCCCTAAAGATCTGGCGACATTTCCTCTACGGTGTTCCTTGTGAGATTTACACCGATCATAAGAGCCTCAAGTATATATTCACACAGAAGGAATTGAATATGAGACAGCGGCGTTGGTTAGAACTAATCAAGGACTACGATCTCAGTGTCCGTTACCACCCGGGCAAGGCGAACGTGGTGGCCGATGCACTGAGCAGGAAGTCTGGATATGGAGTTGCCGCTATGTTAACAATTCAGAGGCCTCTATTAGAGGATATGAGGAGGCTCAACTTAGAGGTCGTATTGCCTACAATGGATGTCACATTGGCCAGTCTGCATATCCGACCCTCGTTATTGGAAAGAATTAAGGTTGCTCAGGGTCAAGATCTTGAACTGGAGGAGATCAAGGAACACATAGGTAAGGAAGAACCAACACGGTTTAGAATCCATGATGATGGCACTCTTAGATTCGATGAAAGGATTTGTATACCCAATGTCCCTGAGATTAGAAGGGAGATTCTAGAAGAAGCCCACTATTCGGGCTACAATATTCACCCTGGAGGTACCAAGATGTACAGAGGGTTGAAGGACCACTTCTGGTGGAAGGGGATGAAGCGAGATGTTGCTGAGTTCGTGGCTAAATGCATCACCTGTCAGATGGTGAAGGCAGAACACCAGAAGCCGGCAGGAATGTTACAACCCTTACCCATTCCGGAGTGGAAATGGGAACACATTAACATGGATTTTGTAACGGGGTTGCCACGTACTCAAAGAGGCCATGAATCGATCTGGGTTATAGTGGATGGTGACTAAGTCGGCCCACTTTATACCGCTAAGGGCGGGAGCATCCCCGGAAAAGTTGGCCCGATTATATATAGATCGGTCGTCAGATTACATGGAGTGCATTAGCGATCACTTCTGATCGGGACACTCGGTTTGTCTCTAGATTTTGGGAGAGTTTGCACACCGCTTTGGGCACAGGTTTAGCGTTCAGCACAGCTTTTCACCCACAGACCGATGGACAGTCTGAAAGGACCATCCAGGTGCTAGAAGACATGCTGAGGGCATGTGCGATAGATTTTACAGGGTCTTGGGATGAACGCCTAAGTTTGATAGAATTTGCCTATAATAACAGTTACCAGGCAAGCATTAAGATGGCACCGTATGAGGCACTCTATGGAAGAAAGTGCCGAACTCCCATTTGTTGGGGAGATGTGGGAGAAAGGAAGCTGGTAGCTGAGGCCACTTAAGCAACCTGATTTTGTAAGACAAACGGAGGAACATGTCAAGGTGATCAGGGAGCGACTCCAGGCTGCCCAGAGTAGACAAAAGAGTTATGTCGATCGAAAGAGGTCCAATCAGGAGTTTCAGGTGGGAGACTTGGTATTCCTAAAAGTATCTCCTATGAAAGGGGTAGTACGGTTTGGACGACGTGGAAAACTTGCTCCACGATATATCGGACCTTCGAGATATTGGAGCCGTATAGTAGTGGCATATAGATTGGCCTTACCTCTGGATCTCTCGAGTTCACGCGATGTCTTTCACATTTCAATGTTGAAGAAGTGTATTCGTGACCCCACCAGAGTGATTCCCCAGGTTCCGGTGGAAGTCCAAGAGGATATGTCCTACGAGGAACGCCCAATAGCTATTTTGGGCCGGGAAGACAAGCAGTTGAGGAATAGAACTATTCCTTTTATTAAGGTGAAGTGGAGTAACCACACCGAACGGGAAGCTACCTGGGAACGTGAGGAGGATATGAGGCAGCGTTACCCAGAGTTGTTTGTATGAAGTATAAACGGCGTAGAAATTTCGGGGACGAAATTTTTGTAAGGGGGGAGGATTGTAAAATCCATGAATTTCTGGAAATAAATATTTAGTTATTTCCTTGAGGAAAATATTTAAGTTATTTATTACCCCCGATGAGTGTTAAAGTGGGATTAAATAATTTATTTAAATTAAATGGAGATATAAAAAAATTATGGGGTCTGTAGGGACCTAATAGTAATTTTGAAAGTAAAGAGGACTTTAAAGAAATTTACCTCTCTCACAGATTTGGACCTGTACGAAATTTCAGAAGAGGTAGGGACCTCTGGTAAATCTTCCACGAGAAAACTCTATATAGAGAGACGGAAATTATTGGACAATAACTCTAACGAACCACTATATGCCAGATACGCTGGGGGAGGCGAAGGCATTTCTAAGGAGACCGGGAAGACAATTAGTCTCTTTAGAGGTAAGTTCACTTGCCTAGTTTCCACCGATAACTTGGATTTCTTGGATTTGCTATGTATTCTTAATACATGCCTTTGTTGTGACATACATCTTTGTTCTTATCATTTCTTGAATCTTGTTAAGCATGTATGCTTGTTTCTGGGGACGTTAGTGTCCCTATTTGCTATGTTCTCTTGCGGGACTCGGTGGAGCTAGGGAAGCTCCAATTTTGGGAGCGTTAGGGGATAGGACCCCCACGAATTTCACGGCGGCCCTCCCGGAGAAACAAATCTGGAGGTCTCACTGTCGATGGGCATGGTAGCTGGCAGGTGTTAACTGAAGAAGAGGTAGTTCTCTAGATCTTTTTGGTGGAGAGTCAAAAGCGACCATCTAGGTCGTAATTATAACCAAAAATTTGGACATCTTGTAGGGGGTAAACTCGGGTTCTCTTAGAGACTCACCCAGGCAGAGGGCTTACATGCTTGAGGAGTATTACCTTTGACATGTTTGTGGTAGACTCCTAGGATTTTGTTGTTGATTTAAGTGATCACATTGTTGTCATTTTTATCTTGATGACAACTTTGTGACTGCTGAGGGGTACTACTTGAGCTTTCCCTTCGAAAGCTCACGTATTTTTCTCTTTTCCTCCTTTTACAGATTCCGAGGTTTAGAGGGGGAGGAAGCTTGAAGAGAGGAACTTCGGGAGACCAAGGTTTATAGGAGTCTCAGTTATCTTTATTTTTCTATAAACTTTGTTATTTGTAGGACCCGTATAGGGACCAGACCTTTATAGGGCCTATGGACCCTAATGACTCTATGTTCTTATGAACTTGAGTTTGTGTTTATTTATGGATTGTTATCTGCTTATCACATTATTAGGCCTTGTATTAGAGTTGAGTTTATCTCTTCTTTTAGCCGGTCTGTGGCGATGCTTTCGAGGTCCGGGATCAGGGTCGGGCGTTCTGAGTCCTCCTCGGCCCAGCGCCAGCGTCAGCCTTCAGCGTCACCTTTCCAGAAGTGGATGCATGGATTGCCGGCCGGAATTGGAAGGAGGGGGATTGATTGCCAATCAATCCCCTCTCGCCCGTGAATTCGATTGAGCAAGGATTCCCCTCGAGCCCTATAAAAGGGGACGAGGGGCTGAGCTCGGGGAACACACATCACCGCCAGCCTTCTCCTTCACAGTGAGAAACAGAGGGAGGGAGGGACCAGTAGAGGCGCTCGCTTGTCGGAGGTGGGCACAGAGGGAGTCTCAAGGAGTGCTCGCCGGCATCACTGCTCTCCGGAGGCGCGTCTGCATTCCGGTGAGTCCTCCCCTCCTTTCTTTTTTTTCCCGGCGGTTGCCCGCATGCATTGTAGCACATTAGCTAGGACGTGGGGACATCGGGGTGCTCCAACTCCCTGCCGGTCTTCCATGAGAGACAGGACGCTGGGGAAAGGAGGAGGGGAAACAAACGCCGCCGCCGTGGACTTGGTAAACAAAAGGAGACAGGGTGGACTACCGGCCGGAGAGGGTCTCAGGGGTGAGCTCTCTGAGACAGGTCACCTGAGAACTCACCGGCGACCATCGGAAGGGGACGGGAGCTCCTCTGTTGCGACGGCGCGGTTACCCCTCCGGCGAGGTCACGGCCTGAGAAAAGAGTAGACAGAGAAGAGAGAGAGGATTTGGGATTAGTAATTAGTTATGTTAACTAATTATTGGCTAATAATAATTAGTATAATTAATTAATTAGTAGCTAACTAGAATAATCTGTCACACTAGTTAATTAATGTAACGCCCCGACCCGGATCCCGGGACCTCGAGCACGTCTACAGACCGGCCGTATTAAAGAAGAGATAAACTCAACTCTAATACAAGGCCTAATAATGTGATAAGCAGATAACAATCCATAAATAAACACGAACTCAAGTTCATAAGAACATAGAGTCATTAGGGTCCATAGGCCCTATAGAAGTCTGGTCCCTATACGGGTCCTACAAATAACAAAGTTTATAAAAATAAAGATAACTGAGACTCCTATAAACCTTGATCTCCTGAGTCCCTCTTCAAGCTTCTCCCTCTAAACCCTAACTGTAAAAGGAGGAAAAGAGAAACACGTGAGCTTTGAAGGAAAGCTCGCTAGTACCCCTCAAGCAGTCACAAAGTCATCAAAATAAAACGCATACCAACAGGATCATAGAATCAACAACAAAGTCCTAGGAGTCTACCACAAACAAGTCAAAGGTAATGACTCTGCTACAAAAGCCCCTAAGCTCAGAGTGAGTTCTAAGAGAACTCGGAGTTTACTCCCTACCAAGATGTCCAAATTTTTGATATAATTACGACCTAGATGGTCGCTTGACTCTCCAAATAAAAGATCTGTGAGAACTACCTCTTCTTCGTGTTAACACGGTCAGTGTACCATGCCCACTGACAGGTGAGACCTCCAGAGATTTGTTTCTCCAGTAGGGCTGTCAGGAAACTCAGGGAGTCCTACTCCTGAACGTTCCCAAAATTGGAGCTTCCCTAGCTCCACTGAGTCCGGGCAGTAGAACATAGCAAATAGGGCACCAACGTCCCGTAAACAGGCATACATGCTTAGCTGTGATTCAAGAACGGATAAGAACAAAGATGTATGGCAACAACAGTGCATGTATTAAGAATACATAGCAAGTCCAAGAAATCCCGTTTCGGGTGAAAACTAGGCAAGTGAACTTACCTTTGGTTGGTACTAGATGTCCTTCTAGCTTCCTCTAGGGTGCCAACAACTCCCCGAAAGTATCTGGCATGCAGAGGTCCTATTAGAAACAGTATTCCCATAATATTACTATGTCCTTAGGTGTACATGCATGCCTTACATTCTTATAGGGCTTAGGCCCACTAACGGGTCCTAAGGACCATCTCTCGGGTTACCGGCCCTTATCCCCGTTTCAGTGTCCCTTAGTTGGCTTTTAGACCCACTTTGGTCAAATCTAGCCAACTCTAGCCTATTTGTCAAGTCTGACTTTTATTAGGTCACTTTAGTTGAGTTGAGTCTCGTTAAGATTGATCTTAGCCCCCTCTTACCCTAGAAGGGCATTTTGGTCATTTGAAAATCCCCTTTGAACTTATTTAGCTTCCTTGCCAAATAATTCTTATCGCTTAACCAATTATCCAAATTAATTAATTAATTAATTAATTTTACTTCAATACTCCATAATAATTATTAATTATTACCCATAGTTCCATATAGTTACCGATCTATACGACTATTTGATTAACAGTGTCATTACTATCAATAGTGACACCTCTTATTTAATTGTCACACTAAGGTTTTAATCTTTATTTAAAACCTTAAGTTTCCTAATTATTAAATTATGAGTAAAAATTTTCATAACCTAATAATCGTCACAAAACCTAAGTTTCATTATCTCTACTAGCTATTTGTCACAACCATTTAACTAGCATCTTAGTCCATGAGAGGAAAAATAAAAGGATTTTATTTTTGTCACAAGTCCTAAGTTCCTCATTTTTTTTTAATACCATGTATAACCAACAATAACAACTAATGTTCTCATTTAAAGAGAGGGAAAATAAATAATTATTTTAATTAATTAAATGAGTGTCACACCCCTAAGTATATAGATGTTTGATTATTGTCACACCCCTAAGTTTGAAATAATTAAACGATTAATGTTATTTATATATATATATATATATTTTTTTTTCACTTCTTCTTCTTCTTTTTTCACATGACAGAGCCACCGCGTCCGGCTCCTTCTCCGCCACCATTTACGCCGGGCTCGGGCTCGGCCGACCTCACGATCATGGTCGAGCCCTCCATTTCGCGCCCTTGAGCACGTCCTCCTACCGAGCACCAAAAACTCTCTCGGCCGCGAGAAAGGATTTACCGGTGAGCTCTCACCGTCGATCTTATGCATGTAGCAATGACTCGGAAATATTCTACGGGGTTTTTAGAACACTCACCGTGAGGTTGCTGAGGTCGGAAACGATGGAGTCGCCGGAAAACGCCCCCTGCTTTTACTCCGACGAACTCGGCCGGCAGTGGATCCTTCTCCTCTTCGCGACGTCACGGCGAGTTCTCCCTCTCCGTCCGCTATCAAGCTCCCGAGATTACGAGCACCAAATCCCAGCGAGCTTGCAGAGCTTCGCCTCCGGTCAACTCTCGCCGGAAAAGACAACCTCCACGGAGATGCTGCAGCAGGGAGCTCCCGGCCCTTCTTATAGCCCCCACGGAGCTAGACGAAACGACGCTCGTGGGTTTAATTCGCCGGTGACGCCCTAATGAAGTAGCCGCATGTCGCTCGGTCTTCGCGCGCGTTACGGCCGGCGAGAGGCGTGGCCGTTTCAATCGGCCGGGGAAGAGAAGGACCTGCCTCGGGATTTGGTTTTGCGATGATCAACGGTCGTGATTAATTGAGTAAAATCCAACGGCGTCCTTTAGCCTCGTATCTAACAATCGTTAGATTTACGGTTCAGATTTAATTAAAATGAACGGCCCAATGTCTTTCCTATGTCTCAAGATACGGGTGATCATGAGATGGACGGCTCACGGTCACCCGCACCGTGAGGTCATCTCCAAGTTACCCATCCACTTTGCCTCGTATCCGTTCCACGACCAGATGGATTAAATCTGGACTCGCCACGTGGCTCTCTGTAAGCCCTTATAAATCCTCGCGATTTGCTACAGTCTGAGATCGTTTAATCTCAGCTGTTCGTTTTCTCTGATGGGGTTTTCTCTCACGAAATTTTATGAGAGGTCCCTGATTCTTTTAATACTATAATTAGGTCCAAATCTGTGAGAGAGGAAAACTTCTGTAAGGTCCTCATGTCTTTCAAAATTACTATTAGGTCCCTGCAGACCCCATAAAAATTTTAAATTTCCATTTAAATTAAATATATCATTTAATCACACGTTAACACTTATCGGGGGAAATAACTTAAATATTTTTTCTCAAGGAAATAACTAAATATTTATTTCCTGAAATTCATGGATTTTACAATTAACTTATTGATAATTATTTGATTAATTAGCTGATTAACTAGGAATTTATCAAGTGGGATGAATAATTAACTAAATGGTTAGTTAATTGAATAATTAATGGTGTGACAACAAATTGGAAAATTAGTTAAAAACAAGTTAATTTGATTAATTGGACAATTACAAATTAGGCTTGGATGAGTCACATTGGTCTGGTCATGGATTATACCATTTAATATTGTTGAATATTAGATAAATCATATTAGTGATTGTGAGATAGATTAATTAACTAATTAGTCAATTAATGGTTGGAGATTTTCTTTTAAAGATTCAATAATGTTGATTAGTAATCAACAAATTAATCGAGTATAATTCTGATGGGCTGTTTGGAATCTGGATTAATTAAAGAGGGCCAAATGAATTGGGTTTGATTATTAATAACTAAGTCATGTAGTGACATCAAATAAATAGTTATTGTTTAATAACTAATGGATTAACAAGATAACAAGTTATGGGTTAATTAATTTTGATAAATTAAATTATTAGTTGTTTAAAGAACAACTATGGGATACCAAGTTAACCAATTAGAATCAAATAATAATTAATTGATTAATTAGTTAATTGAATAGAGAATAATGAACTGAGCAAATTAGTTAATATTCAATTAACTAATTAGTTTTGGATAATTGACTAACCAATGTGGAATAAAGAATTAATCAAAAAGGAATTAAATAGGATATTTTCTTGTTAAACCGGATTAGTTAATTAATGAAATTAACTAACTAGGTAGATATCTTATGGGTGGAAAATTAGGTAATTGAATAACTAACTAATAAGTTGGGTGGGCCAACTAATTAAAGAGATTGAGTCCAACCAATCTAAGGTTGGGTCGGATCATCTCCCAAGGGATTGAATCAAGGTGGACGACAAGGAAATGCGAGAAAAGGCCCACAAGTCGGACTTGGGCCCGTTAGAGCATGCATTGTAAGTTTAGTAGCTATAGACGTTTACTTTTATTGAGAGTAGACATGTCCTTGGCAGATTTTGACTTGGATGCGTCGAGAAGTCCCGTGGAGCACGAGACTTTGCGATTTTAGGTAAGTATTTCTGCCTTGTACCTCCCAGTCATTTGTTGATTGGTTTCTTGGCTTTTTGATTGCATGTTGATCATGCCTTGTTCCTCCCTTCAGGGATTTTATTTTTATGTCTTTGTTGTGACATATTGTTTTCATACATGCTTCCATGAATTTTGTTGAAATCCATATATAGCATGTTTGATTGTTTTGGGATGTTGGGATCCCTACTTGTACTGTTCTTCGTCCCGGATTCAGTGGAGCAGGTGAGCTCCAGATTTTGCGAGAGCGTTGGGGACGGGACACCCTGACGTTCCGGCACTCCTAGCCAGAGGGAGAGTGTTACGCTGTCCCTCGCTAGTCGCTGGGGTCGATCGACCGTGTGACGGTGAGACAAAGCGGTGGCGCTACCGACATACGACCCGAGGGGCCGTAGCGACTGGATGGTCGTTTTCTCAGCAGGTTCGCTGATGGTACTGACCGGGGGAGACGTTTGTGGAGCTTCCGTTGGAACTCTTAGCTAGGAGTCATTATCTTGATTATTATTATTATTTTTTTTTTGTGATAGACTCCTAGGGCTTGTTTTGAGGGGTGTGCCCCGAGTTTGCTTTGATATTCATTTTGTTGATATCATATTTCTTGAACCCCACAGGGGTACTTACTGGGCTTTCTATTCGAAAGCTCATGTACTTGTTTTCCTTCCTGTTTACAGATCCTGAGGCGTAGGACTCTAGTACGCAGGAGCTGAGCCGATCGTGGGTCGGGTGATTTGCAGAGGTCCGAGGACCTTGGTTATCTTTCTTGTTTGAGTGGGATATTTTATTTTGTAGGACCCCTTAGGTCCTGGCATTTGTAGGGTATTTGAACCCTTGTTATTTATTTTCCGCTGAAACTCTGTTTATTTGGAATAAATTAAGTTGTTTTTTTTTTTTGCATTATCTGCTTTATTCACTTAGGCCTTGTAACCGTGTGGGGCCCGTCTCTACACGGCTACGGCCGGTCTGCACACGTGCCCGAGGTCCCGGGATCGGGTCGGGGCGTTACACTATTGATTATTGACAAGTGAGAGACTTACATAATTACAATTATGTATCCTAATTAGCATTAATTTTGCCAAACTTGAGTCAATTTGGTTCCCTCTAAATGAATTAAACAAAATTTAAAACCTCGAGTCCAACCTCAAGTTAACCGTATTTATCCACCTACAACTGACAGACTCTATTTCAATATAATTTCTTCATACAGTTAATAGTTTTTAGACAAATTGGAAAATATATGGTGAAAACTGATGATAACTGCAACAAGAGTTAGTTTTTTGCACGGGTGACATACAACAATACATGATCCTTAATTTGATCTTCTAATTTTTTGCAGTATTATCAAGTCTATGGATAAACTACAATAAGAGTGTAATCATCCCAGTGGAAATAATGGAGACCCAAACACAAGATCCAACATGGGTCATAAACTGTCGTATTTGTAAGAACGGTTTTTATCGTTATTCCAAATGAAAACCGCACACTTTATGGAATTATTAATCATTAATTAACCTTATGTAATGCCCTGAATTTTCTAAGTGAATAAATCAGAAATTTATTCGATAATTAATGAGATTAATTAACACAGAAAATAAATTAATTATTTTAAAACCCAATTAAAGGAAAGATCGAGGAATATTAAATTTAAATACAGCCTCGCAACTAATGGGCCTAGGGAAGGCCTTATTGGGCCAGGCCATTTACACTCGGAATAGTTGGAGGTGGATGGTAAAGATAACCTCGATTATTTAATCGGGAGAATTCATAATTGTTAATTAATCCAAATTAATTAAGTAGGAGAATCGGACAAATATTAGAGTTCCGATAAAGTGAATCAAAGTGCAGTCAAAAGCCAGATTCGAGGATCCGGGTCCGGCGAGAGACGCACCCGTGAGGCTACAAAGATGCCCGTGATGACTGGATCATTGACCCAGGATGCTCAGATCTAGGTCAATGAATTATTAAAAGATAATACTAATTAAATGGGTGATGGGACATAAAGTAGAAAGATAATATTAAATAAATTATTTGGATTTTAGTGGGGGAAATAATTAGATGATAAGTTTAAATAATTAAAGGGAGAAATAATTGAGAGTATAGGGTAGATTAAACCAATGTGACAATAAACTTCATGATAATATAATAATATTAGGGTATAGTATATATACTTGTTATAAGAGAAGAGAGAACTTCATTCTCTCTCTCTAGAGCTGAAATCAAATTGTGCCTCTTTCCTCTCCTCCTTCTCAACCTCGATCTAGGGCACCACTCCCACTCGAGACCGCATCGGCGAACCCCACTTGTGAGACCACGCTGCGGAGCCGCCCTGACTCATGACTGACGCCCTTGCGCCCGGCTAGGAGGCGGCCACTGCCACCGCCCGGCCTCTCAGCTTCGACGAGCAGCTCCACTCTATCGCCTGGTCTAACAGCTCCGGCGAGCAGCCCCGACAGCCACCTCCACTCCTCCTTTGGGCAAGCATTGGCCAGATTTGGTCGCCGACGAGCTTGCACAAGAGTTCCAAAACTTCTAGTAAATTTTCTATGAACCCTAATTGGAGGAAACTTTGGATGGATTGTATGATCGGGAGCATGAAATTTTCTTAAGAATGTATGATCAGGAGGGAATTGAGTGAATTAAGTAGGGGATTCGAGGCCATGAGTGTTCTAACTTCAAGCTATAATATAGAAGTGTAAATCATGTTTATGTGAATGTTTGTATAAGATTTCGAAGCCTTATAAGCAGAGGAGACTCTGCCGAATTTTTCTTTGCTAAATATATTTAATTTTAAGTAACACTCCATGATTAAGCATAGTCGTTAATTATTGTTAAAGAGCATGTTAGGGACTTCTTAATGGTGATAGGATAATTAGAGTTAATTCCTCTATTTGAGAAACATCGTATCTTCTGTACTCTTTGGAAAAAAAAATGACAATACTCGCTAATAAAGAATATGCTCTAGTTATCTTAATGAATTCATGATACTCTAAATGAGTTTAGATTAGAGTATACTTTAGAATACGATTTTCGTATTCTTATGTAAAACCCACCCCAAAATAAATAAAGATTTTATTTTCCCAGATTTTTTCTAAATGGCAATTCAATATTGTGAGCAGTGATGTTTTGGGAAAAATCACGTATCTGAATAATCCATATTAATTAAACGTTAATTAATCGAGATAAATCAGTTGTTAATTAATCCAGATTAATTATATGTTAATTAATTCGGATTAATTATCGAGAAGAGAAAATAAACAAATATTCAAATCCCGGGAAAAGTGGATCTGGTCCGGGACTGAGACGGCCCCGTGATGAAGGAATTGACCGAAAGCCGATATTCCCGGATCTGGTCCGACGAGAGACAGATCCCGTGATATTACAGTGCACCTGTGCCACGGGGACCATTGACCCGAGATTCGCAGATCTGGGTCGGGCTTGAGGACGAGAGAATCATGACAGTGGACCCCGGTGAGAAATAATTCACTTACCCGTGATTGAATAGTGCACATGTGAGAGAATAGTAAGCATGTGACATTTAAAAGATTCTTTATTTATTAAAAATAATAAAACCCCATGTTATTATATATCATAGAGGAGAGAGAGAATGATATTATCATCTCTCTCTCTTCTTTGGTTCTCTCTAGATCTGAATTTCAGATCTAGAACGAAGCCCTGCCGCCGTTGTTGATCGCACCCCTATCCGGCCGGCCGACGTCCCCGCGCAACCCCCCAGGCCGTCCGTCCTTCTCCTCCCGCGCGTGCGACCACCGGTTGCTCCGCCGCCGACCCGCCTACCAAGCGGCGGTTTGTCCAGCCAGCCGACGCCGTGGAGTCGCTTCCCTAGCATGGCCGCAGCGGTCCTCCCTTCAGCCGCTGCGGCGTGGCGGCGGTGTTCTTCTCTAGCGGCGCGGCCCTGCCCGGCCTCCGGTGACCCACGCCGGCAACCCACGAGCTCATACTCGCCGGCCCAGCCTTCCCCCTCGTCGCCGACCGCCCTTGTTGCCCAGTCGTCCCCCTACTGACCGCCTCCGACCAGCTGTAGGCCCCACTTCGCCGACAAATTTGGACCAGCACCCTCTTGCTCCTTCTAGCTCCCGTTGAGATCCCGGTCGTGATTGACGACCGGTGAAGCTCTGGCGAGCTGCAGGACTAAGAAGGGAGACTCGTCATCACACATCAACAACTCAACCACGAATTGTAGGGTAAGGATTGGGATTTATCAATGGACTTTATGATGTTTAATTAAGGGAATTAGAAGCCCTAAATTTCTCTTAGTATGCAATTAATGGAATTGTATATGGTGGAATGATATATGAACTAAGAAACCCATGTGTAATGGGTATGTGGTGAATGAATGTATAATTTCGGGGCCCAATAAATAGGGGAGATGCCGCCGAAATTTCATGGAGATCCCTAAGTATAAATACCCAATTAGTGCTCATGAACATGTCTTATTGCGATTAACATGCTTATTGGTATTATACCTTAGATTGACTTATCCTAAGTAATGAAGCATGCTTAGGGGCATTCTAAGAACCTTAATGACATGAAATGCTCGTTAAGTAAGGAAGCATACTTTGAGTGAGGATTATGTCTTCCAAGCATGATTGAGTTAGGGATTTATGTGTAATCGTATTCCGTATTTAGATAGAAGATTTCTTAAGTGTTGAGGCACTAAAACTCCTATCTATTTACTAGATTTTGATTCGGACGCGTGAGACGCGACGAGGATCAGAGACTTTGCATCTAGCCAGGTAGGCTCTCGCACGGGAGGTTTGTGAGTATTCCTTCCTCCTACCCTACTTTGATGTTGTGCTCTTGTTTCCTCGAGAGGTTCCCAATACATATTCGAGATGGGATTCCTCATATGTATTGGCTTTATATCTCGAGGAGATTGTTGCTTGCATGTTTTCTTATGCGTATTTGAGTAGAGTTTACTCTTTAGATACGTATTGGCTTCCGATCTTGATGAGGTCATTGATCTTTATATATTCAAGATGTTGCTGCCTTGGATATATATGTATACCTGTTGTTAGGTATTTGTACTAGTAATCTCTTACTTTCAGGCATGATACATCGCATGGATGCCCCGGCAGAGGGCGTATAATATCTGGCCACGAGCACTCGATGCTCCACCGGATGGATGCCCCGGCAGAAGGCGTATAATATCTGCCCACCTGGCTCCGTCAGAGAGCGGCATTTTCTGACTATGTGCACATGTTTGCTATAGCATTATCCAGCTTAGGCCGAAGACGATACTGATGGTGTCGTTGATGTCGTAGATATCTTAGTATCATATATGTGCCAGAGATTTAGTACATCTGTGGGTTTATCCACATTCCGGTTAGTTGTTATTTGCTTGTGGTGTTGTTGCACTTGCATATTTGTACTTGCTTTATTCTGTTCTTTGTTTATGGCTTCCGCCTCTTTTATTGTTTATGCGACCCTACTGGGCCTATTCTTTAGGCTCATGCACTTGACTTGTGTATTCTCAGGATCAGACGAGGAGGAGTAGGGTCGAGCTTAGGCGGGGATATACCGAGTACTTGATTCGGCTACTTGTATTTGTCTCGAGGTCTGCATACCTCTTTTATCCTGTGTGAGACTTGTATTTTGTATTCCTTGTTATATGGATTTCTAGGGGTGACTGGATTAGATCCTAGTCTTGGGTTGTATAAACCCGGTATTGTACTTGTACGGAGTTGTATAAACTCCCTTCTTCTTTTATCTTATGATTCCGCTGTTATCATTACCTCTGAATACTTATTGTATAATAGTTTCTAAGGCCTTGCGCCTGAATGGGGACTAGTCCCTGTTTGGGTGCGGCCTGTTGTCTACGTGCCTGGGCCGTGGTTCGGGGCGTGACATCTTAAATCTTCGTATTTTGAAGGAATGGAGCTAAGTAAGGTAAAATATAAATTTCGTATTTACGTAGTGTTATTATTGATTCTAGGAATGGCCAAGAAGAACCCCACTTGGCAGCGAACTTAGGATAAAGGTTCTTCCCCTTTTTGGTACCTAGGCTTTGCTCCTTCCTGCCTCCTTCTCTCCGGAGAGATTTCATCTCCTTCCGGTGAGACCTCGCTGTCACTGTCGGTATACCTACATCTCATTTTGAATTTCATTTTTCCTTTAGGTTTCTTGCAAATTGTTCGACTCCCAACCCCAATTCAGTTATTTTTCTGTTTTAAATAATTGGTGTAAATGGGATAGCCAATTTGTTTTTCTAGGTTTGATTTGATGTTGTTTGCTGTAAGGTTGATATTTCAATGTGAGTGTGTTTTTTTCTTAATTTTTGTTTCATTTGATCGATGTTGCACTGATGAACTGCTTGCGACCTTTACACACGTGCACAATTCTTTGCTCTTCTTTTCTCAATTCCGATTTTTCTTTTTAACAACATAATGCTGCAATTGTTGGATTAAAATTCACTTTTGGATTTAGGGTTTTTGGTGTCTAAGAATGATGGAACTGATTATGTCATAGTTTCTGAAATGTGTTAGATAAGTACTGATGATTTGGAAAAGAAAAGGCCTAGTTTTAACAATTTACTGGCTGTTACCATCTTCCTATAAGTTTTATTTCGGTTTGTGGGTGCCGATTGATTTATGATTATACTTGCATAGTATTTTCATGCTTGCACAATTGACTTAATATTTAAAGAGCACGAGAAATGATTAAGGAAACCCTAAGGGGTAGTTAAAGATTAATTCATGTATCATAAGCTGCACCTTAGTTAGTTATATATGTGGGACCCAGCGGGAGGGCTCAGGATAGAGCCCAGATATTTGAGTAGATGAGACCGGGCTAAGGAAGGGATTTGTTTTCAATCGTTTTTTTTTTAAACTAAAAATGTTTGCGAAAGTCATTCTTTTATAAAACCCCTTCCTGTCTCTTGAGAGAGCCCGTATCGGATACGAGATGCTCTCTTGACGTACACATGTAGATGTATGCCTCTGTTCTCGGCATCAGGATCACGTAGAGGTATGCCTCTGTTCCTGGTGATTGCTAGAGTCCTTACGGAGACATTTTAACTAGGGGTGCACGCTTGTATGATATGTCATATACATACTTATTATATGCTTGACATGTCATGAGACTACTTATGTGTTTATCCTCGGATTTCTTATCGTATTAGCATGCTTATCAATATTAAAGAAAATTATGTTGGCCTTCATGAATTAGACTTGCATTGCTTATGTTCTAGTATTACAACACAGATGACAGGTATGTGTAATACATGGCGGAGTAGTCTTTACTCACTAAGCTTGTATAGCTCAACCCCTTTCTATACTATTTTTCTGTTACAGGATCTAGACTTGGATCGGGATAGTAGCTCATGTCTCTAGCAAGGATCGAGGTCTAGCTGGCTGTGGCGTACCTGCTTCTATGTCTAATTTCATTGGGTTGTATTAAACTTTAGTTATATTATTTTCCACTGTATTTGGGGCCGTGGTTGCCCATAACTCTGTATGATGTTGTAAAATCCAAGGATTTTATGAAATAAAAAATGTGTTTAAATTTCTTTAAATTAATTTATTAATTAAAGAAAATCCTTAAGTAATTAAAGGGGTTGATTAAGTGGGCAAAAGAAATTTAAAAGGATAAAAACCCTAATTAGGGTTAATGGAAGGTCAAAAGGAACTTTTTGTAATTTTACAAGTATTAGGGACTAGAAGTAGATTGTCCTCTCTCTCAGAGGAAGAATCCATTTGTAACCTAAAAAGAAACAGGGACCTCTGGATAATTTTCTAGATGAAAAACTCTTATAGAAGGGAATCAACGGCCGAGATTTAAAGATCTCGGATTGGTGTAGATCGCGGAGAGTTATAACGGTATCCGTGAAGTCACGTGGCGCAAGGAGATGAATCCATCTATTCGAGTGCTAGATGCGAGGTCAAAGATGGAGATTTGGCCATTGAATTGTTTTAAATCTCAGCTCTTGATCTGAAGGTTGTTGGATCCGAGGCAAAGGGAGTGGATTGTGTGACAATGACCTCACGGTATGGATGGATGTGAGCCACCCATCTTCGATTGTCTCTAGTCTGAGGCGATGGATGTAAACCTGGCTGTTGAACACCATGCGATCTGGGACGTTCATCCAATAGAGTGGCGGATATGAGGCATAAATGAGTGACATCCACCGTTAAAGCGGATGATGTGAGTTGCGACCGTCCGATCAGTCTGTGTATCGATCTCAAGGCAGTGGTTACCGTTCCCCTCCGCCAGGTGAGCTGCCGTGAGCGCCGCCTCCTTTCCCGAGCGTTACATGCGGAAAGGCCGCTCGTCGGACGGCGGATTAACTTGTGGACACTGCCAGACGCTTTGGCTGCCTCCATTCTATATAAGCTACCCCCTAGCTCCTTCCGGGATACTGTGGAGAGGAAAAAACGCGGTGGACGCCGGCGAGGTTGATCGGAGAAGACAGGAGGAGCGTTGGGAGCCCTGAGCGCCATAAAACATTGCTGGAAGCTTGTGCAGGCAGGTACGATCTCCCTCTGTGGGTTATTGGCAGTGTTTGCATACATTTGGTGGAGGTTTTGGGCTCGTCGGAGAAGGGTTAACGGCCGGGAGTGATATTTTACGGGGTGAGGTACTGGGAGCAAGCCATTGGTTCTGACAGCTTCTTCGTTCGAAGGGGAAGCTCGTCGTGGTGGTTCCCAGTGGAAAAGACCATAGGAGAGGAAGAGAGAAGCATCGACGAAGATGAAGGTCTCGGCCGTGAACAGAGCAACTCCAGCAAGCCATTGGAAGGCTGGTAGCAGTTCGTGGAGGTGGCTGTGGAGCGCGAGGAGTTCCCATGGCCGAGAGGAGCTAGATGCGCGATGGCCTGGCGGTGAGGGTCTTCTGACGTGGAATTGGTTTTCAGGCGAACTTTTCTGGAGGAGCTCGGCCGCATGAGAGAAGAAGACAGTGAAGAGAGAGAGAGGGAGGGAAATAATTAAATTAATTTATTAATTTATATTATGGAAATTGTACTTTGTAAACATAATGAAATTTGGTTAGGGTTAACCTAGTCTGGATTCAAGTTGTGCTAAACCAACCTGGTAAGCCAAGTTTAATTGGGTTCATTGACTTGGGTTAGTCTAAACTAACAAATAGGCTTGGGTCTAAACCGAAATAAATAAAATTAGCCAATTTGATTAGATTAATTGAGCTAGATGGCTAAGATTAATCTATTAGCTAATTGGGTTGATCCAAGAGTAGTTTAGTAGAATTTAATTAACTTGATTAAAGTAAGTGTGTTGGACCTAGACCACAAGGTTGGGTTAATTGACTAGCTAGTCAAGTATGATGGACTAGAATGACTTAGATCTAACACATAGATGGATTTGATTAATTGGTCAAGTCTAGTTTAATTAAAATAATCAAATGGATAGATTTGATTAGATGCCTAAGTTTAGCCAAGTTAAGAATCAGTTTGGTTGGTTGAGGTTAGATTAAATGGGTCCATGATTGGGTTCCAATGGGCTGGGCTCAAATAGTTGGATAAGTCAGAATTTTTTAAAAAAAAAAAAATACATGAAATAAAAGAAAAGGTTGTAGGTGGTGGGAGTTGAACCCTAGACCACCTAAATCAAGTAGTTGGGGCTTAACCCAAGGGGACATGGCTAGCCACGTGATGGAGTTTGGATGTTCTAAGTTAAGTAGAACTTAACAATGTAAGGTTGGGCAACCTAATGGGCTTGGGTGATGGGCCCAATTTAGCTAAGATGACTAAAGCTGACAAAAGTTGACTAAAGTTGACCAAGTGTGTGTTGAAAGTCAACTAAGGAGTTGGAAACATAGTAAATGGGTCGGCAACCAAGTAAATGGTCTTAGGACATGTTTAGTGGGCCTAACCCACCGAAAGCAAGAGTTATGCATGTGCATCTAGAAACGTAAGGTTTTACTAGAATTTTTGGCAATAATAGAAACTTTATTATCAGATACTCCCTTGGAGTCATCGAGACACTACAGGAGGAGACTAGGGAGGTTTTTTCAGTTCTAGAAAGAGGTAAGTACACTTGCCTTGTACCCACTCTTTGGAGTTTCCCTTGGACTTCCTTTTATCTTGTTGATAGATGCTTTATTGATATCATACATATTGTCCTTATCTGTGATTCATTCCTGTTTGAGCATGTATGTTTGTTTCGGGATGTTGGTATCCCTGTTTTGGGACTACTGCACGGACTCAGTGGAGCGTGGGGGCTACGTTAGGGAAATGTTCAGGGATGGGACACCTCGGCATTTCGCTGTCAGCTACCATGTGAGGGGCCGATGCTCAAGTTGTCCCACCCAAGTAGTGGGAATGGTACGTTGGCCGTGGCAATAAGTGCTAGAGGTGGTACTACCGACTTACGACCGGAGGGTTATGTCTACAGGGCATAGCTGGGTAGGCTGACCGGGGATGATCCTTGAGTTTTCTTTGATACTAGACACAGAGCTTGAGGCCTTCTGTTCTTAGGGGTCACATTGTTGTTTTTACTTGTGGTAGACTCCTAGAGTTGTTTTCTTAAGGATGTGGTCCCATTGTTTGACATGTTGATATACTATGTCTTTGTGACCCAACAGGGGTACTTACTGAGCTTTCCATTCGAAAGCTCACGCACTTGCTCTTTCTTTTTCAGATCCCGAGGTATAGGGGCTCGTGCAGAGGAAGCTGTCAGGGATCTAGGTTTTGCTGAGGTCTGAGGATCTCTTTTGTGTTTCTTTGCTGTGTGAGACACTTGTTATATAGGACCCGTGTAGGGGCCTGACTTTATGTAGGGCATTTGGACCCCTATGATTCTATTTTCTTTTGGAGTTACGTATGATTTATATTGTTGTCTGTTATCTGCTAATTTACACTTAGTCCTTATATTCGAGCTGAGCTTGACTCTACTGGAATGCGGAGTCCGTAATGCGTCTTTGAGGGCCTAGAATCCTGGATCAAGGCGATGATGTACTCTACCATGACTTTTATTTGTATATGACTTTCGGTGTGTAATCGGATATCCTATGTCATATGAACCTTATTCGGAGTACATGCTTCTTGATCTCAGGTTTATTTTGCACAGCTTATGGGCTGAGTACACTCCCGGTCCAGCTGGTGTGACATCTGTCTCATTAGTGAGATGGGTGTTACACCTTAATTATTTTGGGTTAATTAAATTCCCTTTCTCTAGTTAATATTAATGAAAAAGTTGGGCTTAGATGCAAAAGGGACATTGCATGGAATGTTGTTGAGGTGTACTTGCATGTAAACTCAAAAGAACTTTGGGTTTTATTACAAAAGAACCATTATTTCCGGCATGTGTCCAAACTATGTCACTAGAATTATATATGGAAAGAAGATTGGAGATAATCTTGGACTTTAGTGCAAAAAAGGGGCCGTGGATGAGATCATAATTAGATAGATACTTGCATGTAAGTTCAAAGTGAACTTTAGACCTATCTATAATATAAACATCTCTCATATAAAGGAGAACGCCACTTGGAGGGTAATTTATAATCACGAAACCATAAAACTAATATATACTAATTCTCCGTTTTGTATTTTCGTTTTTTGGACCACTTTAATTAATATATACTCTTTAATTCCTCTTTTTTGTTGTTTATTGATTAAAGGCCACCCCTTCTTTTTTCATATTTGGTTTTCTTCCTTGAATTTTCTATTTCTGCATGTAGTTGATGCTATGAAGCATCAAGTTCCAACAAGTAAACTATTCCAATCTTTATCTATTCAGGGCACTTAACCATTATAAGAAGTCTTCATTTTTTTTAATTAACTAGGTTTATTACCTTTAGATCTCTACATGATCTTCATTACAAATAGAGCTTCGTCTCTAGTTTTTGCTTTGTGGAGAGAGTACAAGGGACTCACAGGGTTCGCGATCGAGGCCGGTATTCTAACTCTTCTTAACTTTCAGACCCATGCATGTTATTGACTTTTTAGATCCATGCATGTTTTTACTTGGTTCACTGGCGGCAATCCCGGTGGCAATATTGTTTATAATCTTTTATAGATCGGATCTGGAATCATGGGCAGTTTATGAACAGAGAAACAACTACTATGCCCATATCGATGAACAACATGAATGACATTGGCAACATTCCTATGATGTCAAAGGTAAAAATTATGTTACCATTCATTTTAAGTTTTGCTACAATCTTAACTTTTACTTATAGAATTTTCATGTTATGCAGTATTCATGGCATACAGAGCCAGAAGTTCTTTCTGCCCTTGTTTTTACCAAGAGTACTGCTCATCCAACACATTGTATTTTAAGAATACCTTCAAATTAGCTTGAATCATTTTTAAGTTTCAATACTATTGAAAAGTGCATGCATTTATAATCGAAGTAGCAAATTAACCATTCTAGTATACATACTTTTATGCAACTTATCTTACATAAGACTGATTAAAAATATTAGCTTAAGAAAATGAGAAAATAGAATATACTCTTTTTGTTTGCTCATCATATTCTCTACAACTAATCGGTAAAGATGATATTTTTGTTGGTTCCAAGGAAGAACAAGCAATAACTTCTATTGAATAAACTAAATCAAATTCTCAATTTATATAACCTACCCATGCAAGTTTTCCTATACATCTTTAAGACTCATAAATTACAGAAGAATCAGAGTTTTGAGATGATTTCCATATGAAATATGTAATAAGTTCCACGCAATATTGTAATGACCTAAGAAAATTTGAAACTAATGTGGTCAATCTAAGTTTTTATATGTTCACTTAATTTGCTGAAAAGAAACTCTTATTAGAATTAAATATTACCCACCAGATAATTAGTTAGATGCAAGATGTACATTTCTAACCTATTCTATTATTTTTTTTTAGGCAACTGCAGACTTCATTTTACAACCATAACTACCAACCATTTAGAAATCCTCCAAGTACAAATGGGTATGCCAATGATGCTTTTCTAGTGTTGATTCCAACTTCTTCATAAGCCAATGCATTAAATAGGTCTCAACAAATAAAAGTATAAAGATTTTTTTTTTTCAAAGCATTTGTTATAACAACGATTAATTATAATCATAGAATGAACTTTGTTGAAATCATTCCACACACTTTTCTGGTTTTAAGGAGGAATGCTAGGAGGCGACATAACATCAAGAACACAAGGTGAAAACGAAGTTCAAGCTTATTTAGCCAACCTTGGTGAATGTCAACTTTGATGAGGATTTCGATTTCAAATAATACATAAGGCCAAAAAGCTTCCTATCAAACCTATCTTCTGGTTTGTTGTAGTTTAGACATTTTATGTTTACAGCCAGGAGAATAGACCATGAATGTTCCTTTAATTACTAAGATATTTTTATGTGACAAACAATTCTAGGACTTGCAAAACCTTTGGTCATATATATATGCTATTTGGGCTCAATCTATTTTTTTTTCTTTCAAATGAAACTACATTTCAAAACGGAAATGTTAAGTGTTATGAGAAACTTGTAACGCCCCGAATTTTCTAAGTAACTAAATCATAAAATTTTCAACAATTAATCAGATTAATTAGCACAAAAAATATATTTAATATTTTAAAGCTCAATTAAAGAAAAATCGAGGGTTAATAAATTTAAATCAAGCCTCGCAACAAATGAGCCTAGGGAAGACCTTATTGGGCCAGGCTAGTTACACTTGGAATAGTTGGAGGTGGATGGTAAAGATAACCTTGGTTAATTAGTTGGGAGATTTATTTAGTGTTAATTAATCAAGATTAATTAAGTAGGAGAATCAGACAAATGTTAGAGTCTCGATAAAGTAGATCAGGCAGGTCAAAAGCAAATATTCGCAGATCTAGTCCGACGAGAGACAGAACCCGTGATACTACAGTATGCTCGTGATGACTGGAATCATTGACCTAGGATTTTCGGATCTGAGTCGGTGAGTTATTAAAAAAACTAATATAATTTATTTGATATGACGTAAAGGGGAAATAATTTAGATGATAAGGTAATTAAATAATTAAAAAGCTTAAGATAAGTTAAATGATTTGGATCTAAATATTATAAAGAATTATAATATTATAAATAAAAAAATAAATTATTTACTTTTATAAGTAAAGGAGGAGAGAGAATGAACTGAAATTCATCTCTCCCTCAATATTTCATTCTCAGACCGTGTCCCTCTTCTTCTCTTCCTCTCTTTCGCACTCGCCTCCCGGCCTCCCTTACCCGTACTTGTCCCCCGTCGAGCCTCCCGGTGAGTAGATCGGCCGCGCCGCCTCGCTGTTCCTCTGCGCCGTCCGCTCTCCTCGGCAGTGGTCCCACCACGGCCTTGGCCAGCTCCTCCGCCGTTCTTTGCCGCCACGCCGGAGCCCCCACCGCAGCCAGCTTTCTTTGCTGTTGTTGGAGAAGTGCTCTAAAGACAATCACCTTTGGCACTTTATGTACAAATTTATTTATTTAATAAAAGGCTTGTTTATTATTTAGATGTTCATTACTATGAATGTGATATGAGATCTTAAATCTAATTAATGAAGTCCATGATGCAACGCATAGCATGAAGGAAATTATGATAGAGATCATAATGTGGGATTTGTAAAATCCATGAATTTTTGGAAATAAATATTTTGAGAAAAAAAAAAATAATATATTTAAATTATTTATTTCCCCCGATTAGTGTTGATGTAGGATTAAATGATTTATTTAAATTAAATGGAAATTAAATTATTATGGGGTCTGTAGGGACTGAATAATAATTTTCGGAAGGTTGAGGACCTTAAAGAAGTTTCCTCTCTCACAGATGCGAGGACTTTATGGTAAATAAAATAAGTTGAGGGACTTAGAGAGAGTATGCCCTTCTCACAGAAGAAGGACTGGTTTGTAAATTATATAAACGGGGGGACTTCTGGAAAATTGTCCTTTAAAGTTTTGGTTAAACGGCTGAGATCAAGCCATCTCTGAGTGTGCTGATCGTAAGGAAATGAGCAAGGCTCTGGTTTAGCCACGTGGCAAGCGGTGAGTTAATCCATCAGATCGTTGTCTGATACGAGGCAAGAGAAGTGGTTAATCCGGAGGTGACCCCACGGTGCGGGTTGTTGACAGCCGCTCATCCCCTGATGGTTTTGATCCGAGGCGATGGGTTAAAAATCTGACCGTTAAACCCCTACAGGATCTCGATCGTTGATCTGGATGCGCTTAGATCTCGAGGCGTGAGATGGTAATCCAGCCGTTGAGCAAGATCAAATCTGGACGGTTGATCTGATTAATATCAGATCCGAGACTTGACGATTTGATCTAAACCCTTGATCGCGATCAAATAATCCTGGCCCTTCATCGGAGAACCGATCCCGAGGCAACTCCATCATCTTCCCCAGCCCAACGCCTGCGCGAGCCTCGCCCTCTTCTCCGTCGGTTACGCGTGGACGTCGGTCGATTGTAGACGAGGCCGTTCGAGTGGACGTCTCCTCGTCTAGCCTCCCAAGCCCTATAAAAGGGGTACCTCCTCCACTGTCTCGGTACACAACTAGCCAAGCTTCTCCACTTTCCGGCGAGGTGACAGTCGGAGAAGAGAGGAAGGAGTTTGCCGACGGTAGCAGGGTTTGAGCTCACAGCTGAAAGCGGAGCCGTCGCGTCCATTCCCAGGAGAAGGAGTGGGCGGAGACAGTAGGGGGAAGCGTCGCAGCTCACGGAGATCGCAAATGAAAGCACGTCGGAGGAAGACAGACCCGTTTTTCCGGCGTCTCCAACACCCCCGTCGACAACAAACTCGCGGTAAGTGTCGATAAAACTCTGTAGAATTCGTGGAATTGGTTCTTCCGTGCATTCGGTCGATGGTGGAGCTCGTCGGAGAGTATGGTTCTCACGGCCGAGAGCTTCGCTGGTCTTCCGTGAAAGGGCGAAGGCCGGTGGCGCCAAGGGAGAGGTCGGCCGTGGTCGTAAGGCTGTCGGCGACGAGCTCCGAGCCCGGGCAGGCGGGCATGGTGGCCGGAGAAGGGCCTGAACGCCGGTGGCTCTCGGTCGGGAGTAGAGAAAAGGAGAAGAAGAAGTGGATTTATAAAAAATAAATAAATAAATAATATGATAAAGATATTAATATGTAGCTGTGTGACAGTTGAATAAAATAATAAGGTAATGTTTCGATTAAAATAGCGACTATAGTATTATAGGGGTGTGACAGTAATATAGTTAATTAAAATAATTATTTATTTTCCTCTCTCTTTTTAATTAAAACATTAGTTAATTATTGTTATTAATAGTAATTAGCTAGACATGACATTAAAATGGGAAACTATAGAGTGTGACATATTTATTTGTGGTATTATTAATTTGGATGAGTTTTGTTATTTAGTAACAAATATTTATTAAATTGTGAAACTTAGGCATGTGACACATGTTCAATTAATCAATTAAAGGTTATAAATCTTTGAAAATGGAATCTAGGATTGGTGATGTTTGTTAGGTTTGGAAATGAAAGGTTTTAATAAAAGATTAAAACCTTAGTGTAATAATTAAATTAGTAATATCTCTATTAATAGTAATGTTACTATTAATCAAATAGTTGTATAGTTAGAGTAAATCAGATGGAACTATGAGTTTGTGACATGATAATTAATTAATAATTATTATGAAATATTGAAATGAGATAAATAGAAATTAATCAATTAATTTCTTAAATTTGGACAACGGGTTAAATGATGGAAATTATTTAGAAAGGAAGCTAAATAAATTCAAAAAGGACTATTAAGCCCTAAGCAAGATGGAACCTTAAAACTTTAGGGTCAAAAGTTGCCAAATGACCAAAATGCCCTTCTAGGGTAAAAAGGGGGTTGAGATCAATTTGAATAGGCCCAACTCAACCAAAATGACTAAATAAGAGTCAGACTCGACAAATAGACTAGGGTTGACTAGGTTTGACCAAAGTAGGTCTAAAAGTCAACTAAAGGACATAGAAACGGGAATAAGGGCTGATAACTCGAGAGATGGTCCTTAGGACCCGTTAGTGGGCCTAAGCCCAACAAGACGTAGGACATGCATGTGAAACTAGAACCTTGTAGAAAACTTGACTCTAATAAGAGTCTATGTATGCCAGATACTCTCAGGGGAGACGTAAGGCATTCCAAAGGAGTCCAGGAAGACATTTAGTCTCTTAAGAGGTAAGTACACTTGCCTAGTTTTCCACCCGGTGACGGGATTTCTTGGACTTGCTATGTATTCTTATTACATGCCTTGCTGATGTCATACATGCTATTCGTATCTGTTTTAGACTCCTGTTGAGCATGTGTGTTTGTTTTCGGGACGTTGGTGTCCCTGCTTGCTATGTTCTCTTGCCTCGGTGGAGCTAGGGAAGCTCGATAGAGGAATGTTCGTGGGGCGGGGATCCCCTGGCCTTCGTCGCCTCTGCCGAGAGGCAAATCTTTGGAGGTCTTACACAGCCGCGGTGGCGGTACACCGACCGTGTTAACACACGAGGGAGAGGTAGTTCTACCCACACTGTGGGAGGGTCAAGCGACTATCTAGGTGTCGTATTTCTGACAAATAAATTTGGACATACCGGCCGAGTAAACTCGAAGTTCTCTTAAAACTTATTACAGAGCCCGAGGGCTTCTGTATCGGGGGTCGTACCTTTGCTTTGTTTATGGTAGACTCCCAGGACTATTTTGTTGGTATTATGATCTCATTGGTTGACATATTTCCTATTTATGTCATCATGTGACTCAGAGTAGACTTACTTGGAAGCTTTCCATTCGAAAGCTCATGTATTTTTCTCTTTTCCTCTTTTACAGATTCTGAGGTTTAGGAGGGAGAGGAACCTGAGGGAAGGACATAGGGAGACCAGAGGTTTAGGAGTCTCCTTTATCTTTATCTTTCATTTTGTGAGCATTGTTGTTGTAGGTTCCGTATAGGGACCAGACTGTTTTAGGGCCTATGGACCCCGTTGACTCTATGTTCCTTGGAACACGAGTTTATTAAATTTTATGGATTGTTGTCTGCTTATCCATTATTAGGCCTTGTATTCGAGTTGAGTTTGTCTCTTCTTTAATACGGCCAGTCTGTTGACGTGCTCGAGGTCCCCGGAACCGGGTCGGGGCGTTACAGGATTCCTATCATGTGTAATTATGTATGTATCTAAACATCCCTAGTCGAAGGATCAATGAGACGGGACGTCATTGATCCATCAAGATTAGCACATGTTATGCTCCTTGATCCGATCAAACAGTTGTTCTCACAAGCTGTAAGCATGAAGATGTTTTGAGTGAACATATGGATGCTTGCTCAGGGTAGAAAATTCATTGGATGACCTACCATGAGTCTTCACATGGTTATCCTATTAAAATATCAGTGAAGATCTCATTACAACAATGGTGTAAATATCCTTAGACTTGTGGTACACAAGTTATCTTGGATATGGATCCTGTGCTTTGACGCCATTCCTACGTTTCCCTTCAGGGGTTACTTATATGGTGGTGATTGGGTACAGCTTTGAAGTATTCGAAGGTATTTGGGTAGCCAATGGAGGATTTACCACTCCTAATAGAAGTAGAGTATACCCATGACCACTTGTCGGGTCATTACTCAGGAATCTCTGGCCAGAGTAACTTGTCATGAAGATGGTCTTCGATGACATACGTTTTGAGTAATAGATCCCATAGGACGAGGAACTAATACTTGGGCTAGGTGTGACATAGTCAGTCTAATGGGAGTTGACACATAGGCCATACTCCGAACCAAGTTGGTATAAGATGGTAAAGAACAAATTGCACACTAACATTGGTTGCTGAAAGGTTCCAAGTCAGACCACCTGACTTTCCGGTCAATTGGGGGTCATGATGTATTGCTAGATGCCACTCATGATCTATTTGTAATCAATGGTTGATTATGAATGGCCAACATAACCGGGAACCTAATGGGTCACACTCATAGAAGATATCAATGACGTATAAAACGGGTTTTAGGAATAAATCCTCAAACGAGAGAATTAAAGGGAAGAGAAAGATTGTAAGTTGAATTTGATTATAAGTCAAATTTGATTGTAAGTCAAATTTGATTATAAGACAAATTTGATTATATGTCGAATTTGTTTATAAGTCAAATTTGCTTGGAAGTCGAATTTGATTATGTGACAAATTTGATTAGATTGTTAGCCAAATTTGATTTGAGCTTCAATCAAAGTCCCAATCCGAAACAAACCCTAATTTGATTAGGGAGGCCTATAAATATGTGATACTCTAGGCCATAAAGAGAGACAACACAACTTCTCAGTAATTGATAGAGATTAATAGTCTTTTCTCTTCTCTCCCAAATCCTCTCAAGACCTTCCACCATAGCTAGCACCTTGCGTGGAAGATCACCCCGTCGCCTTTGAGGTTGCTTCTGCGGATCTTCGCGTGGATCAATGTTAGAGGCACTCCGTCTACGGACTGCTGTGGTTGACGCAACGTCTTCTCCGACTTAGAGAAAGGAATTCGCTACAGATTTCAAAAGGTACATGCCTTTCAACTTTACTTGCTTGTGTTTTGATAAACGTAGGGAGATCCGTTTGGGCTAGGGTTTAGAAAATTTTAATTTCTCCGTTGTGCCATGTATATGATACATGCTTTTGATTTTCTACAAAACCCAACAGCTGCCGCCCGAGCCCGACCGTCCACCTTCCTACCCACAATGACGACGCTACACTACTGCTGTCCGCCTTGCCCCAGTCCCTGCAGCGTCATGCGCCACACCGGCGAGCTCTGTAGGGTTCCGACGAGACCCCACCCTCTCTGTCCCCCTCCCCCCTCCTCCTTCTTAGCATCCCGGACAAATGACGCAGGAGGACTGAACTCCGACGAACTTTGAGTGGCGACGCGATAACCTGAAACTTAAAGTATTTACAGGTATAACTTCAAGCTGGTTGGGAAACTTAAGAATATTTAAAGATAGAATGTTGCAGGGATGGAGTGCGAACTAAGTCTCGAACCTATTGTGAGGTTGATCTCTGAGATGGGATTGAATAGTTAGGGCTTGTGTATGAGCTGCTAAATTATATAGTATAAGATCATGTTATGTGTGAATGTTTGTATAAGATTTCAGAGCCCTAGAAACAAAGGGGACTCTGCCGAAATTTTGTCAAATATATTCTATTAATACTCCATGATTAAGTATAGTAGTTGATTACTGTTAAAGAGCATGTTACAAACTTCTTGATAGTGATAGGATGATTCGAACTAATTCCTCTATTTGAGAAATATCGTATTTTCTATGCTCTTTGGAAAAATGAAAATACCTGTTAATTGGGAGTATGCGTTAGTTATCTTAATGAATTCATTGTACTCTAATGAGTTTAGATTAGAGTATACTTTAAGAATACGATTTTCATATTCTTAAATCTCCGTATTCTAAGGAAATAGAACTAAGTTATGTAGAATACGAACTTCATATTTACTTAGTACTATTATTGATTCTAGGAAAGGGAAAAGGTCCAGCGGGAGCTGACGATGGACTGAGCCAATCCTAGGAATTTGCGAAGGACTTAAGGTGAGGGGATTTCACCGTAGATCTAGTTTTAATTTGTGTATTTATCGGGATTTCGGCTTTATCGTATTCTTATGAGTTTTATTTCGGTTTGTGGATGCCGATGAATTTATCGTTATACTTGTGTAGTGTTTTCATGCTTGTATAATTGATTTAACATTAAAGAACATGTGATATGATTAAGGAAACCCTAAGGAGTAGTTAAAGATTATTTTATGTATCATAAGCTGCACCTTAGTTAGTTATGTATGGGGGACCCAGCGGGAGGGCTCAGGATAGAGCCCAGATATTTGAGTAGATGAGACCGGGCTAAGGAAGGGATTTGTTTTCAATCGTTTTTTTTTTAAACTAAAAATGTTTGCGAAAGTCATTCTTTTATAAAACCCCTTCCTGTCTCTTGAGAGAGCCCGTATCGGATACGAGATGCTCTCTTGACGTACACATGTAGATGTATACCTCTAGTTGTCAGGCGTCGGGTTCATGTAGATGTATGCCTCTGTTCCCAGCGTCAGGATCATGTAGATTTATGCCTCTGTTCCTGGTGATTGCTAGAGTCCTTATGGAGACATTTTAACTAAGGGTTCACGCTTGTATAATATGAGGCCATCGTATATACGTACTCTCTATATGCTTGATATGATATGAGACTGCTTATTTGTTTTCTTCGGATTTGTGATACTGTTAACATTCTTATCAAGATTTAAGATAACTATGTTGACCTTCCTGATTTAGACTTGCATTGCTTATATTCCAGTATTTTAGTACAGATAACAAATATGTATAATACCTAGCGGAGTAGTCTATACTCACTGAGCTTGTATAGCTCAGCCCCTTTCTTATTGTTTTTCTGTTACAGGATCTAGACTCGGATCGAGATAGTAGCTCAAGTCTCGAGCAGGAATCGAGGTCTAGTCGGCTCTGGCTTACCTGTTTCTATGTTAATTTCATTGGGTTGTATTACACTCTAGTTATGTTTTCTTCAGCTGTATTTGGGGTCGTAGTTGCCACTAACACTGTGTGTTGTACTTTATTATGACTTTTATTTGAATATGACTCTCGGTGTGTAACCGGTTATGCTATGGCTTATGAATCTTATTTAGAGTACATGCTCCTTGATTTCGGGATTAAATTGCACTGTACTTGTGGGTTGGGTGCACTCCAGGCCAGTGACATGTTTATCTGTTTCATTAGCGAAATGGGTGTTACAAAACTTTAGTACGATTTTAAATTTTGGATTTTGGGGGTCACACTGCCAAGCTAACATGATTTTGTGGTGTATGGTTTAGGGATAATTTGTACTATCCTACCACCACCAAGAAAACACCCAATTGGAATAAGTTGGGTTAGAAATAGTTCTTTTCTACAAGATTTAATTAATTAAATACACTTTATTATTAACTAATATTCTAAAAAATGATCCATTCTTAATAAATATTAAAGTTGAATTATAATTATATAAAATTCTATAATATAGTGAGTCTACTTTGAACTTCTATTTTTTTTTTAATGCTTTGATGTACTTCTTTTCATGTCTTTGTAACTTAATTTCTTAGGTATTAGATGTACTTCTTTTCATGTCTCTATAACTTAATTTCTTAGGTATCATCACACTGAAGATTAGGGACCACTGATGCACGTGAGCGGACCGTAGTAACTAAGGTGTACCTCACACGGCTACAAGGCCTCAGTAAGTAACCGCTGATAACATATAATCAAAATAAATATCCCAAATAACTTATTTAAAAAGTCTCAACGGAAACAAAATAAAATAAGTGGGTTCAGATGCCCTACAAAAGCCAGGCCCTAAATGTGTCCTACAAAATAAAATAGTCTCTCACAAAGAAATAAAAGAGATCCTCGGACCTCTGCAAAATACCCCGACCCTCGATCGACTCCTGAGCTCAAGTCTCCTACTCCTCAAGATCTGAAAAAGAAAGAACAAGTGCGTGAGCTTTCGAATGGAAAGCTCGATATACCACTTGGGGTTCAAAAGAAATCATGATATCAACAGACTGATAAATCAAGTCAAAACAACGTGGTCACGCCCCTCAAAACAATTCCTAGAAGTCTACTACAAACCAACACAAAGGTACGACCCCTATCTACAGCAGCTCTCAAGCTCTGCAGTGAGTTCCAAAGGAAAGCTAATCAATACATCTCCCCCGACCAGCATCATCAGCAACTTGCTGGATCTTGAACCTCCGGTCGTGCGGTCCTCTGATGGCATGTCGGTAGCGCCACATCTCGTACGTGTTGACACGGCCAGCGAATCACCCCCACTAGCGGGTAGGACAACTAGAGTATCGTCCCTCTCTCATGGCAAGCAGAAACGCCATGGTGTCCCGTCCCAAAACAACCAAGCAAGCTCAAAAGAATTCCAAACAAATAAAGGAAGCTTGTATGGTCTTAAAAAACAATAATATCAATAATATGATATAAACAAACCCAAAGAATCTTCGAAGAGTGGGTACGAGGCAAGTGTACTTACCTAAATAAAGTCGACCGGGATAACTCAGTAAAATCCCGCTTGTCCCAACTCTATCTCACAACCTGATAATAGGACTTTAAATCAGTGTCGGTAAAACTTAAAATTTCCTAGTTGCACATGCATGTGCACTAACTAAGCCCTTGGACCCAACCTGGTCTAGTTTTATTTATTTTAAAATACTAGAAATTATCACAGTGGCTTTTCATATCCTAGTGGGTAAGGTGCTATGGTATATTTGAGACGTTATGGGTTCCAATCCCACTTCCTTCCATTTTTAGTCTTTTATTTATATATCTGGTCAGACAACATTAATTAAATAATCGAGATTCATTCTATCGCAAATTCAACAAGGTCTTGGTCGTTAAGGCCCACCAAGCCCATATGAGAGGTTCCTGGCTCAAACCACCTCTCACACACACCTTTTTATTTCTTTTTATTTTTGTTAATTGATCTGATTTATTCAGCTACACTATAAAAAAGGTCCAGGCCCAACCTAATATAATAAACCCAACCCAGACCCCCATCCAAATTGATCAAACCCAACCAAGTTAGTTAACTTAATCCATGCAAAAATTGTCACGCCCCGACCAGGATCCCGGGACCTCGGGCACGTTCACAGACCAGCCGTTCCTAAGTGGAGGGGAGCCCTCTTAGATACAAGGCCTAGATAAGTATAGCAGATAACACATAAAATCGAGATATAACTCAAAAGTCGTAATCAAATATCACAGTTTAACAACATAAATAAAATCAAATCTAGGGTTCAGGGAACCTAAACAGCAAGGCCCTACATGGGTCTTAATAACATAAATCCCACTCAAGAGAAAAGAGATAACTGAGATCCTCCGACCTCGGCACATGACCCCACCCCGACTCTCGCATGTCCTCTGAGTCTCCTACTACCCAGATCCTGAAAGAGAGAGGGAAACCATGTGTGCGAGCTTTCGAATGGAAAGCCCAGTAAGTACCCTACAACAATCTCAAAGGTACAATAAATCAATAAGTCAACCAAGATCAAGAATCATCAAAAAAACCTAGGCGTCTACCACAAACAACAAGGTACAACTCCTATCCAAAGCAGCCCTCTTGCTCAAGAAGAAGATCGAAGACTGATCAATCTATCCCCCGGATAGTTACAAGCACAACAATCCATGTCGCTGACACCAACCTGTCAGATCTCTCGGGTAGCGCCACCTCCGTGCGTATCGCCGACATGGCTGCCCGGATTCAATCCCACTGATAGGCGTGAGCGGCCAGTATCCTCTCTCTGGCATGGAATGTCGGAACGCCAAGGTGTCACGTCCCCGAACGTTCTCTCAAACCGGAGCCTCCATGCTCCACTGTACCGGGCGGAAGAAACTATTTCAGTTAGCATAAACTTCCTGGCCTGCACACAAGACTATGTGCCCATGATCAAGTATCGGCCCACGAGTGGGTATGGCCAACTCACATGTCAAAAACAGGTAGAGCTACACCCTACCTCTATCATATCAATCTTGCATATACTAGGAACAGAAACAAATAGCAAGCAGGTATGTGCATAAATCCAATAACATAGCATATCATCAAGGAAATACATGCTAAACAGATAGCATACTACAAGTCAAGAAACCCGATGATGGGTGGTAACTTGGCTTGAGTAACTTACCTGAAGTCACGAAGCCTGGAGTCCCAAGGAACTTCCTCCTGACGCATCCACGTCAATATCTGGTAAGGACAAATCCACTCTTAATAAACGTACATGTTTATGAGAAATACATCTACCATGCATGCTCACCTCCAAATGGGCTCGACCCACTATCAACTTAAAACTTTATTCTTTTCTTATTGATTAAGCCCAAATCAGTTAAATATACCCTAAATAGATATCCCAAGCCCATCTTTTCGGTTAAAGCCCACCAAGCCCACTTGAGAGGTTTCTAGTTCCAATCCCCTCTCTTACACCCCTTTCTTATTTATTTTTTTTTTTTGGTTAGCTGGTCTAATTAAGGCCCAACCCTATAACCAACATTATGGGACCTAGTCAACTTGATCGATGACTTAATTTCGGGTTCGGACCCAAAGCCATAGGCTAACCGATTGAGAATTAATATCAACTCAAACCCATTTCACTTGATCAAGCTTAACCATACTTAATAGATTCATTAACCAATCTAGACAGGACTCAACCTTGTTAAATTGATTAACTTTAACCAACTCATTGTTTTAAATCAATCTAACTCATTTAAGTTGATTAACTCAAATCAACTAACTTTTTTAAACTAGTTAGCGCAAACCCAATTAATCAACTAATCAATTAACTAACTAACCAAATTAATCAGTCGTTAATTGATTATTAACTAATTATCCAATTAATTAATTTCTAATTAGTTATCTCACTAATCAATTAGTTACCAGTTAATAAACTAATTAATTAGTTAAATCTGATTAATCAAATGACTTAGCTAACAATTAATTAAATTAATTAATCATTACAACTTATCGGTTAATTAAAAAAAATAACTAACTATCGTAACCCGTCTCTATCTCTCTTATCTTTCTCTCTTCTCAAGCCGTGCTTCCCAGAGAAGGCGATCACGCCCGTTACCGTGGTAAAACCCCTGTCCCTGTCCGGCGATCGTCAGCGAAGGTGGCCAGTGTCCGAGAATCAGTCCCGAGATCCTCTCTGGCCGGCTCTCGCCGTCTCTCTCCCTCTGATTTCCAGATCCACGATGGCGTCTACGAGCTTCCCTTACTCCGGTGTCCAGTCCTTCAACAGTGACCTACGGAGAGTCTAGCGGCTCCTCCCGGTGTTCGCCATCCTAAGTGCGGCCTACTATGCATGCATTTCGAAAGAACAACAATAGTGAGTCAGAGCTTACCTGAGAATGAAGTGGTGCGCTAGAAAGGCTTCACAGTCGGTCGGAAAAGCACGCGGTGGGGCAGCACTCTCTTCCTCGACTTACGGTATCATCCTTAGTGGCCACTCCTGCTCTTCCTCTTGCCCCCTCGTCGCCTGAGATCGCAGCCTTCTTCCGGAGCAGGCTACCTCACCGGCGTTCAGACGAGGTTGTGTTGCTGGTTCTCGGTATATGGCTTGCTATTTATAAGGGGTCGTGGAGCATCTCGGCAAGATCAATCCCCCCCCCCCCCTCCTCCTCCTAACGACGGAGATGTCAAGCCAATCAATTTCCAAGCTCTCTTTTCATGGCCTTCCCCAGATCGCGGCGGAGAAGAGCGATGCTCGCTGGCGGGGAGAGGAGTTACGCTGCCTCATGATTGGTTCCTCCATCGAATAGAGCGGCTGAAGTTTTGACTGCAAAGTGAGGGCGCGCCTATCGTTATCTTTGACAAAGAGATGAATGGTTGGATTGGCGCCTCATTATCTGTTCATCGCGGATTATTTAATCCAAGCCGTCCAACCATCTATAAAGAATCTATTCTAGTCCTTTGCTCATAGGTCCCTCAGCTTTTTTCAATTTTACCATTGGGTCCCCGTTCTGTGAGAGACGTGAAATTTCCCTCAAGTCCTTGTTCTTTTTACTTTTCCACCTAGGTCCTCCACCTAGAGAGAAGTTCATTTGCTTTGTAGTCCTCATCTTTCCAAATATCACCATTAGGTCCTTGGCAGCCAAGTTAGTTCAAATTAATAATTTAAATCACCCTCCCCCTTTCCTTTTTAATTAAACCAATTCATTCCAATTTAGGACATTCCCAAGTTAATCAATTTAACCCCACTTCCTTACTTAGCCTAATTGATATGATTTTAGAGAAATTCCAAACTAAGTCAAATCAATCACTAAATTAAGTATCAATTAGTTAAATAAATCATAACTAAATTTATTTATTCCTTATAAATCCCAATCATTATTAATTTACCCAAATGTCCTTGTAAATCATTCAAATCCCAAACATGCCCTTTGGATATTTAATTAATAATTAAATTAGAGGATACTCTAAATCCTTTTATTTTAAATAAAATCTTGGATTTTACAATCTTCCCCCCTTACAAAAATTTCGTCCTCGAAATTTAAAATAACACATCCTCAAGTCTCAACCCGAGACGAACAACTCCGGGTAACACTTCTTCATATCCTCTTCGCATTCCCATGTCGCCTCCCAATCAGAGTGATGGTTCCATCTCACTTTAATAAATGGAATTGCCCGGCTCCTCAATTGTTGTTCCTTGCGATCCAAGATTTCTACCGGGTGTTCCTCATAAGACATGTCCTCCTGAACCTCTACAGGAATCTGAGGAATTACATGGGAAGGATCACGAATGCACTTCTTCAAAATGGAGATGTGGAACACATCATGAACCTGTGCCAAATCCGGGGGTAGAGCCAATCTATAGGCTACAGCTCCTACCCGCTTCAGAATCTCAAAAGGACCAATATAGCTCGGAGCAAGCTTTCCCCGCTTTCCAAATCTGATGATTTCCTTCATAGGTGACACCTTCAGGAAAACTGCATCACCAACCTAAAACTCAAGCTCAATACGTTTCAGGTCCACATAACTCTTTTGTCGACTCTAAGCAACCTTCAGTCTCTCCCTGATCATCCGGACTTGCTCCTCTGCCTGCCAAATGATGTCTGGCTGCTTAAGTTTCTTCTCAGCCACCAGCTTCCTCTCACCTACATCTCCCCAACAAATCAGTGTTCGGCACTTCCTCCCATAAAGTGTCTCATACGGAGCCATCTGAATGATAACTGTTGTTGTAGGTGAATTCCACCAAGCTCAGACGCTCATCCGAAGATCCTGTGAAATCCAATGCACATGCCCTCAGCATGTCCTCTAGAACCTGGATGGTCCTCTTGGAATGACCATCCGTCTGTGGGTGAAAAGCTGTACTGAATGCCAGACCGTTTCCCAAGGCTTCATGCAAACTCTCCCAGAACCTCGAGACAAATCTAGTATCCCGATCAGAGGTGATCGACATTGGTACTCCATGCAGTCTCACAATCTCATCAATATACAACTGTGCAAGCTGCTCTAACGACGTACCTGTCCTCAAAGGTATGAAATGTGCCGACTTAGTCAATCGGTCCACAATGACGAAAATTGACTCCTTACCCGTCATAGTATGGGGTAGTCCTGTCACAAAATCCATATTGATGTGCTCCCATTTTCACTACGAAATGGGTAAGGGCTGTAATAACCCAGATGGTTTCTGATGCTCTGCCTTCACCAACTGACATGTAATGCACTTAGCTCCAAACTTGGGAACATCCCGCTTTATGACCTTCCACCAGAAGTGGTCCTTCAGGTCTCTATACATCTTGCTACCACTGGGATGTATCGCGTATCCCGAATAATGGGCTCCTTCAACAATCTCATTCCTCAGCTCTGGGTATTGGGCACACAAACTCTGTTATCAAACCTCAGTGTACCATCCTCATGTATCTTGAACCGTGTTGGTTCACCTTGCCCAATCTGTCCTCTGATCTCCTCCAGATCTTGATCCTGCCCCTGAGAATCTCTAATCCTCCCCAATACTGAGGGGTGAACATGCAAGTTGGCCAAGCTAACCTCCATATATGGCAGAAAAGTCTCAAACTCCAACCTCCAAATATCCTCCAACAAGGGCCTCTGAGTTGTCAGTAAAGCAGCGACTCCATAACAAGACTTCCGGCTAAAGGCATCTGCAACCACGTTGTAAAATCCAAGAATTTTTGAAATAAGATGGGTTTAAATTTCTTAAAATTAATTTTAAAAAAGTATATCCCCAAGTATTTAGTGATTGAATTAGGAATGGAAAATAAAGGGAATTAAAAAAAAATGAATAAACCCCAATTAGGGTTAATTGGGTTGATGAGGGACCTTTTAGAAATTTTTGGAAAGTTAAGGGGCTGAGAGGAAATGTTTTCCTCTCACAGAGAAAGGCTGAGTTGTAATATGGCCAAGTTTGAGGGCTTCTGTGAAAAAGTACCGAGAAAACCGTTATTGAAATGATTAAACGGTGGAGATTAAATAATCTCGGATAAGTGCTGATCTCGGGGCATTGTTAAGCCATCCGAGAAGCCACGTGGCGCGTTGTGAGCGCATCTATCTTATCGTGTGCTAGACTCGAGGCAAAGGGAATCGATCAATGGGAGTAACCTCGTGGTGCGGGTTGATCAGAACCGTCAATCTCAAGATTTGTCTCAAGCTCGAGGTAAAAGGATCTAATCCAGCCGTCGACCACGATTTGATCACAGTCGTTAATCTAATGGAGTGACGGATCCGAGGCCTAAAGGTGAGTAATCCACCGTTGAAGTTAAAATAATAAATCTCGGCCGTCTGATCTTATCAGGAGTTGATCTCGAGGCAACGCCTCGCTACCCTGTGCCTCTGCGCTATCATTGCAGGCCAGACTGCTCTCCTCGAGGCGTTACGCATGCTGGGAAACTGCACCGTTAGGCAATGATTCGACCTCAACGAACCCCGCTACCTCCTTTATTGTGCTCCGGCCTACAAATACCCCAGCCTTCCAGCCTTTAGAGAAGCACAGCGCATTGTGACGGAGTTGGCCCGCACCGGAGAGACGTTAGAGCTCGATTCCCCGTCGGAGAGCCCGCTAGTGGAGCTTGGAGCCGCCCACCGTCTTCGGTAAGTCCTCCTCTTCCCTTTGAAACCTTTAAAATCTAGTTAAATGTATAGATTTTAGTTCACCAGAATGTATGGTCATGGCCGAGAGATTGAGTAGCTCCGTTGAGCAATTAGGGGACCTATAACACACTGGAGGATGGCCGTGGAGCGTGAGGAAGTTCACCGGGGCGATAGGAAGTTTCCAAGGCAGCGGAGGGCCGCTTCGGTTACATGCACGCAGTCGAAGATCACTTTTCCGGCGAGGCTCGGCCGAGAAGAAGAAGAGGATATAAAAAAAATAACAATAAAGTAAATAATAATAATAAAAGTGGGTGGAGGCCGTGGTGGACGGGGTAGAGGTAGAGGAAGGCGAGGGCGACCTCACCGAGTTGAGGTGCCACAGCCGCCTATGGAAGAGGTGCCCCAACCTCAAAGTGGGGAGGTACCCCCACCTCTTGATGAGATGGAGGTAGAGCAGGAGGTGCCTGCTCAGTCCAATGCAGAGGTGCCTCAGGTTGAGGGCCCAGATCCCAGGGGAGTACCCGTCATGAGTATGTTGGACCTTTTGCAGGAAATGATGGGGCTGATACAAGAGACCAGGTGGTAGCGAGCACCACCTCCACCGGCCACCCCCACATCGAGCAGAGGATTACTTGGGTAGATTAGGAGACCTTCTCCCCAACCTTTTGAGGGAGCCGTTGATCCTCACGTGGCAGAGTTATGGATTGGGGAGATGGAGAAGACCTTCGAGGTCTTCCAGACTACAGAGGCGGAGAAGATCAGGACCGATGTCTACATGCTCCAAGGACCAGCAGAAGATTGGTACTTTGGGGAGATTAGATTGCGGAAGGGAGAGCCCATCTAGACTTGGGAAGAGTTTAGAACGGCATTCTTCGCCAAGTACTTCTTCCGGGGACACTTGGTGCAGCTGGGACAACAGTTTTCTTAACTTGTTCAGGGAGGCCAAACTGTGGAGCAATACGAGACAGAGTTTGACATGTTGGCCCATTTTCTTCCTGATATGGTTCCGACCGAGGAAAGTCGGGTGATGAAGTTTTAAGCCGGACTGTGGCCATCACTGAAGAAAATCGTGACTAGCCACATGTGTAAGACCTATATTGAGGTTGTGGCCAGGGCATAATACACGGAGGCCTCTTGCCAGGGGGACGCCCAGGGGTCGTCCCAGAAGGAAAAGAAGGACAAAGAGTCTAACAGCCAGGGCCAATCAGTGGGGAAGAGTTCAGGAAGGTGTAGGCCCGATAATAAGTACTGACCTTATGGCAAGCCTTCAGGAACTACGACCTCATCTGGAGGCAAAGGGTCATCAGCTAGCGTGACCCAGACCCTTAGATATTTTGAATGCAAAGGGCCACACAAGAAGTCTTAGTGCCCGAGACTAACAGGAGGATGTTTTGTCTACTTGGGTCTTGATCACAAGAAGGCTCAATGCCCTCAGCGTCAACTGGACAGAGTATGGTTGGAGGAACCAAGGGATCACAGCAGGCTTCCAGACAGTCGGTGAGACCACCACCGAGGCCACAAGGGGGCGATAAGAAGGGCAAGGCGACAGTATGGCAATCCTCCACTCCTGGCCAGCCTCAGCAGCAGCAGAGGCCCATGACTCTTGGAAGAGTCTATTATCTGACGATGGAGGAGGCTCAGGCATCTGCTGACGTTGTCGCAAGTACCATTTATGTTAGTTCATTTAATGCCTGCACTTTATTTGACCCGGGTGCTACAAACTCTTTCGTATCTGCACGATTTGCACGGAGACATACTTTGCCTGCTATAGATCTACCCTATGAGTTGAGTGTAGACACCCGGCTGGAGGTGCTAAGTTGGTAAGGCGGATAGTACCGGCATGCCTAGTAGTGATAGAGGGGCGGGAATTACCTGCAAATCTGCACGTGATGGACCTGAAGGACTATGATGTAATCCTCGGGATAGACTGACTCTCTTCGGTATACGCAGTGGTGGACTGTCGTGGGAAGAGAGTTGTGTTCAGGGTGCCGGGAGATGAGGAGTTCACCTTTAATGGCAGCCAAACTTGTTCCCTAGTACAGGAGAATTCAGCCCTACAAGCTCGGAAGTTACTTAGGGGTGGATGCATAGGTTATTTGGCCTCTATCTCTGAGATGAAGCAGGATGGGGAGATCGAAGTCTCAGATGTTCCCATGGTGAGGGAATATCCTGATGTGTTTCCTGAAGATGTACCAGGATTACCCCCAGAATGAGAACTAGAGTTCTCGATTGATCTGGTTCCGGGAACAGCTCCTGTGTCTAAGGCTCCTTACAGGATGGTGCCTGCAGAGCTTAAGGAGTTGAAGACACAACTGGAGGAGTTGTTGGATAAAGGCTTTATAAGGCCTAGTATGTCACCTTGGGGAGCACCTGTTCTATTTGTTAAGAAGAAAGATGGGTCGTTCAGGCGGTGCATCGACTATAGGGAGTTGAACAAGGTGACTGTGAAGAATAAGTACCCCTTACCTTGGATTGACGACCTATTGGATCAGTTGCAGGGAGCTCAAGTATTCTCTAAGATTGACTTGAGATTCGGATACCATTAAGTACGGATAAAGGAGACGGATATTCTGAAGAGTGCCTTCGTACTAGATACGGGCACAATGAGTTCATGGTGATGTCGTTTGGGCTTACCAACGCCCCGACAGTATTTATGGATATGATGAACCGGGTATTCCGTCAGTACTTGGACCAGTTTGTGGTGGTCTTCATCGACGATATTCTGGTTTACTCAAGTAGCCACCGGGCACACGAGGAGCACTTGAGAATTGTGCTAGAGACTTTGAGGGAGCATTAGCTCTATGCCAGTTCTCCAAGTGTGAGTTTTGGTTGGATAGTATTTCTTTCTTGGGGCATGTGATCAGCGGAACTGGAGTTTCAGTAGACCCCATGAAGATTGAAGCAGTCATTGATTGGAAGAGACCAACGACAATACGGGAGATACAGAGTTTCCTGGGGTCAGCTGGCTATTACCTGAGATTTGTTGAGGGTTTCTCTATCATAGCAGCACATTTGACCAGATTGACCAGGAAGGGTACCAAATTCGTTTTGACCTAGTCTTATGAAAAGAGCTTCCTGGAGTTGAAACAGGGATTGATATCCGCTCCATTTTTGGCTTTGCCTCAGAGTGGTCGTGGGTATACAATCTACAGTGATGCATGCAAGACTGACCTAGGATATGTATTGATGCAGGATGGGCGGGTGATTGCTTATGCTTCTCGCCAGCTTAATCCTTTTGAGGAGAATTACCCCGCACACGATCTTAAGTTGGCGGCGATCGTGTTTGCCCTAAAGATCTGGCGACACTTCCTCTACGGTGTGCCTTGTGAGATCTACACCGATCATAAGAGCCTCAAGTACATATTCACTCAGAAGGAGTTGAATATGAGGCAGCGGCGTTGGTTGGAACTGATAAAGGACTATGATCTCAGTGTCCATTACCACCCGGGCAAGGATAACGTGGTAGCTGATGCACTGAGTAGGAAGTCTAGTTATGGAGTTGCCACTTTGTTGACAACTCAGAGGCCTTTACTAGAGGATATGAGGAGGCTCGAGCTAGAGGTTTTTTTTGCCTAAGATGGATGTCACATTGGCCAGCTTGCATATACGACCTTCGTTGTTGGAAAGGATTAGACTTGCACAAAGGCAAGATCCTGGTTTGGAGGAGATCAGGGAACACATTGGACAGGGAGAGCCGACAAGGTTTAGAGTACACGAGGATGGTACCCTAAGATTTTATGAGCGGATTTGCATCTCTAACGTTCCTGAGCTGAGAAAGGAGATTCTGGAGGAAGCTCACTACTCGAGCTACGCTATTCACCCTGGAGGTACCAAGATGTACAAAGGGTTGAAGGATCATTTATGGTAGAAGATTATGAAGCGAGAAGTTACAGAATTTGTGGCTAAATGCATCACCTATCAGTTGGTGAAGGCGGAGCAGCAAAGGCCAGTAGGGATGTTACAACTCTTACTAATTCCAGAGTGGAAGTAGGAGCATATTAACATGAACTTTGTAACAGGGTTGCCACGTACTCAAAGAGGTCATGAGTCAATCTGGGTCATAGTGGACCGATTGACTAAGTCAGCTCATTTTATACCTTTGAGGACGGGAGCATCCTTAGAGAAGTTGGCCCAACTGTATACAGATTAGATAGTCAGACGACATGGTATACCGGTGTAGATCACCTCCGATCGTGACACCCGATTTGTTTTTAGGTTTTGGGAGAGTCTGCAGACAGTTCTGGGCACAAGTTTTGCTTTCAGTACAGCTTTCCACCCACACACTGATGGTCAATCTTAAAGGACCATCCAGGTGTTGGAAGACATGCTGAGAGCATGTGCGTTGGACTTTATGGGCCTGGGATGAGCGTCTGAGTTTAGTAGAGTTTGCCTATAATAACAGTTATCAGGTGAGCATCCAAATGGCCCCATACGAGGCACTTTATTGGAGAAAGTGCTGAACACCAATTTGCTGGGGAGATGTGGGTGAGAGGAAACTAGTAGTTGAGGCGTGGCAGCTTGAGCTGTGATTTTATTAAATGCATCGAGGATCATGTCATAATGATCAGGGAGAGACTTAAGGCTGCTCAAAGTAGACAGAAGAGCTATGGAGATGGTAAGAGATCTGACCAGGAGTTTCAGGTGGGGGATCTTGTGTTCTTGAGGGTATCTCCTATGAAAGGGGTCGTGAGATTTGGAAGACGTGGGAAGCTCGCTCCACGATATATCGGACCTTTTGAGATTTTGGAGCGCATAGGAGTTGTGGCTTATAGGTTGGCCTTACCTCAAGACCTTGCTCAGGTTTACGATGTCTTCCACATCTCCATGTTGAAGAAGTGTATTCGTGACCCAACACGAGTGATTCCCCAGGTTCTTGTGGAAGGTCAGGAGGATATGTCCAATGAGGATCGCCCAATAGCTATTTTGGGTCGGGAGGACAAGCAGTTAAGAAATAGAACCATTCTCTTTGTCAAGGTGAGATGGAGTAACCACTCTGATCGAGAAGCGACCTGGGAACGCGAAGAGGTATGAGGAAGCGTTACCCAGATTTGTTTAGCACACAGTAGGTGGTGATGTAATTTCGAGTACGAAATTATTGTAAGGGTGGAGGATTGTAAAATCCAAGGATTTTTGAAAAAAAATGTGTTTAAATTTCTTAAAATTAATTTTAAAAAAATGAATCCCGAAGTATTTAGTGATTGAATTAGGAAGGGAAAATAAGGGGAATTAAAAAAAAATGAATAAACCCTAATTAGGGTTAATTGGGTTGACGAGGGACCTTTTAGAAATTTTTGGAAAGTAAAGGGCCTGAGAAGAAATATTTTCCTCTCACAGAGAAAGGCTGAGTTGTAATACGACCAAGTTTGAGGCCTTCTGTGAAAAAGTACTGAGTAAACCGTTATTAAAATGATTAAACGGTGGAGATTAAATAATCTCGAATAAGTGCTGATCTCAGGGCATTATTAAACCATCCGAGAAGGCACATGGCGCGCTGTGAGCGCATCTATCTTATCGTGTGCTAGACTCGAGGCAAAGGGAATCGGTTAATGGGAGTAACCTCATTGTGTGGGTTGATGAGAACCGTCCATCTCAAGATTTGTCTCAAGCTCGAGGTAAAAGTATCTAATCTAGCTGTCGACCACGATTTGATTACAACCGTTCATCTAATGGAGTGACGGATCCGAGGCCTAAAGGTGAGTAATCCACCGTTGAAGTTAAAATAATAAATCTCGGCCGTCTAATCTTATCGGGAGCTGATCCCGAGGCAACGCCCGTTACCCTTCTCGGCCGCAAGCGCCACCGCGAGCCCGACCGTCTTCTCTGGCATTACGCGTGAGGAAATCGGTCGTTAGCCGGCGATTCGACCCATGACCCCGCCACCTCCTTCATTGCGCTCTGGCCTACAAATACCCCCGCCTTCCATCCTTTAGAGAAGCACAGCGCATTGTGAAGGAGTTGGCCCGCGCCGGAGAGATGTCAGAGCTCGATTTGCTGTCGGAGAGCCCGCTTGTGGAGCTTGGAGCCGCCCACCGTCTTCGTTAAGTCATTCTCTTCCCTTTAAACCTTTAAAATATAGTTAAATGCATAGATTTTAGTTCACCGGAAAGTATGGTCACGGCCGAGAGATTGAGTAGCTCCGTTGAGCAATTAGGGGACCTATAACACACCGAAGGATGGCCGTGGAGCGTGAGGAAGTTCACCGGGGCGAGAGGAAGTCGGCGCAGGTGGAGGCCGGCCGGTTACATGCATGCCGGAGAAGATCACTTTTCCGGCGAGGCTCGGCCGAGAAGAAGAAGAGGATATAAAAAAAATAACAATAAAGTAAATAATAATAATATTATTATTATTAACGGAATTAAATAATTAAGTTAATTATTTAGTTAAATCAGTTAATCACAGGTTAGTGATTAGTTAATGAAAAATGATTTTGTTTTAATGTGACAAAAAGCATAGCTAAAATAGTTGATATAAAGTATGGGTGAATTAACCAATTTAATCTTTTAATTAAATTTGTAGAAGATGTAATTTAATTGATTAAATAGATTAGTTAATATTTAACGTTAAGGTATTTAAATAATACCTAAGTCGATTTATAAAGATCACTACCACGGTTGATTAAAGAAAATCAGGTAGTGGGCTAATAAGCTCAAGCAAATCGATGATTAGATTAGAAGGACCAAGGTATGGACCTAAGTGACAAGAAAATTGATTTAGTCAAATCAAATAAAGTAAAGCTAATGGTGGGGTTCATAGTGGGACCTAACTAGGTTGGGCACAACCAAAATATAAAGGGAATGAATATATATATATATATATATATATATATATATATATATATATATATATAGGTAAAGTTTTCTCTAAAATAGTAAAATAAAGGGTTGTGGAAGGTAGGGGTTGAACCCTAGATCACTTAGATGGCATGGTTAGGCCTTAACCTTTGGGACATGGCTAGCCACGTGATAGAATATGGATTTTCTAATCTAAGTGGAACTTGACAAAATAAGACTAGGCGACCTACTAGGCTTGGTTGGTGGGCCCAAATGAGTTGAGTTGGTTAAAGGTGATCAACTAGGGTTTATTCCACGACAAATAAGTGTCAAGTTGATAGGTTGACTAGAGTTGACCAAATGTGAGGTGAAAGTCAACTAGGGACTTGGAAATGAAGGAAATCGTTCGGTAACCAGGATGATGGACTTGGAGGCCCAATTAGTTGGGCAGAGGCCCACCGAAAGCTAGAATTATGCATGCGCATCTAGAAACCTAGGGTTTTATTTGAATATTGGCCCTAATAGAAACTCTGCCATCAGATATTCTCGGGGAGTCTTAGTGACGCTACAGGAGGAGACTAGGAGGGTTTCTAGTTCCAGAAAGAGGTAAGTACACTTGCCTAGTACCTACTCTTCGGAGTTTCTTTGGACTTAATTTATGCTTTATTGATGTCATACATGCATCCTTATCTGTTTTAGTCTCCTGTTGAGCATGTATGTTGTTTTCGAGATATTGGTATCCCTGTTTGTTGTGGTCTACTGCTCGGACTCAGTGGAGCGTGGGGGCTCCGATAGGTAAATGTTCAGGGATGGGACACCCTGGCATTTCTGCTTGCCGTGCCAGAGGGGCGATGCTCTGGTGGTCCTACCCGTCACTAGGAATGATACGATGGCCGTGTTAACACGTACGGGAGGTGGTATCTGAATCGGCCGAATCGGAGGGTCGAGCGACAAGAGGGTCGTGATTTTTGATATAGTCTGGGTATACTTACAGGGGAGTAAACCTTGAGTTCTCTTTGAAACTTCAAAGACGTAGCCCGAGAGCTTACATTTGTTAGGGGTCGTACCGTTGTATTTGTTTGTAGTAGACTCCTAGGGTTGTATTTTCCTTCGGGATTGTGATCCCTTCCTTTTATTTGACATACTGTTATTATGTCTTTGTGACCCCGCAACGATACTTACTGGGCTTTCCATTCGAAAGCTCATGCATTTATACTTCTTTGCTGCATCCCGAGGTCTAAGTTTGGTGTTAAGGAGAGATTGTCCAGGAGATCAGGAGTCTGGGTATCTCCTTGAGTTTTCTTTTTATTTTGAGAGTTGTTATTTTTGTAGGACCCATGTAGGGACCTGTTTTTGTATAGGGCCTATGGACCCTTTTAACTCTTTGTTCATTTGGACTTGAGTTTAATTCATGTTATGGTTGTTATCTGCTGATTCATATTTAGGCCTTGTGTTCGAGTTGAGCTTGTCTCTACTTGGGTACGGCCGGTCTATGCATGTGCTCGGGACCTGGAATCCGAGATGGGGTGTGACACACGTTAGCCTTGCTTGGGTGGTAATGCACACTCAAATCATAGTCCTTGATCAGTTCCAACCATCGCCGTTGTCTCATGTTCAGCTTCTTCTGAGTGAAGATATACTTGAGACTCTTATGGTCAGTGTATATTTCACAAGGTACACCATAGAGGAAATACCGCCAGATTTTCAATGCAAACACGATCGCTGCAAGTTCCAGATCGTGTGTGGGGTAGTTCTCTTCATAAGGCTTCAATTGCAGGGAAGCATAAGCAATGACTTGCCCTTCTTACATCAAAACACACCCTAGGCCAGTCTTGCAAGCATCTCTGTACAGTGTGTACCCCTGCCCGCTCTGTAGTAAAGCCAGAATTGGTGCTGACACCAGCCTCTGCTTCAGTTCCAGGAAACTCTTCTCACAAGATTCCGTCCACACAAACTTGGTGCCCTTCCTGGTCAATCTCATCAAAGGTACCGCTAGACGGGAGAAGCCCTCAACGAATCTCCTATAGTATCCGGCTAATCTCAGGAAGCTCCGAATCTCCCTAACGGTGGTCGGTCTCCTCCAATCGACGACTTCCTCAATCTTTTTGGGATCTACTAAGACTCCAGCTCCACTGATTACATGCCCCAAGAAAGCCACGCTGTCCAACTTGAACTCACACTTGGAGAACTTGGCATAGAACCGATGCTGTCTCAAGGTCTCCAACACGACTCTCAAGTGTTCCATGTGCTGCTGGCGACTGCTCTAATAAATAAGTATGTCATCGATAAAGACCACCACGAACCGATCCAAGTATTGTCTGAAGACCCGGTTCATCATATCCATAAACACCGTCGGGGCATTGGTAAGTCCAAATGGCATAACCAGGAACTCATAGTGTCCATATCTGGTCCGAAAGGAACTCTTTGGGATGTCCTCCTCCCAGATCCGCACCTGATGATATCCAAACCATAAGTCAATCTTTGAGAATACCTGAGCTCCCTGTAACTGATCCAAAAGATCATCAACCCTCGGCAGGGGGTATTTATTCTTTACTGTCACCTTGTTTAGCTCTTTGTAGTCGATACACATCTTCTCCTTGATGAACAACACTGGTGCGCCCCAAGGTAACATGCTAGGCCGAATAAATCCCTTTTCCAGCAACTCCTCTAGTTGCACTTTCAGCTCCTTCAGCTCTGCAGGCGCCATCCTATATTTAGCCCTGGACACTAGAGTCGTACCCGGAATCAAGTCAATAGAGAACTCCAGCTCTCTCTAGGGGTAGTCCAGGTAAATCCTCAGGGAATACATCTGGAAATTCGTTCACCACTAGTATATCTGCTATCGCGGGTCCATTATCCTTCTTAACCTCTAAGATCGAGGTTAAGTATCCAACACATCCTCCATCAAGCAGTCTCCGAGCCTGGAGAGCTGAGATTTCTCAAACCAACGAATAGTCCTGGCTGCCATGGAAGGTGAACTCCATGTCACCCGGCATCCTGAAGTACACTCTCTTCTCACGGGAGTCAACCATCGCATGCACAGAAGAGAGCCAATCAATACCTAGGATCACATCGTAATCCCTCAGGTCCATCACATGTAGGTTGGCAGGCAACTCCCGCCCTTCTATCATCAGTGGGCATATCGGCCCCATCTTGCTCACCATCATAGTAACTCCAACTAGGGTGTCCACGCTCAACACATATGGTAGCTCTACCGTGGTCAATGAGTGTCTCCATGCAAACAGTGCAGATACAAAAGAATGTATGGTATCCGGGTCAAACAAAGTACATGCGCAAAAAGAACTAACAGCGATCGTACCTGCGACGACGTCCGCTGAAGTCTGAGCCTCCTCGGTGGTCAAGTGGTAAACTTGCCCATGGGTCATGGGCCTCTGCTGCTGTGGCTGTCCATAAGTAAAAGGCTGCCCTATCACCGGTGCCTTCCCTTTCCCTCCCTGAGACTTCTGTGTCGGAGTCGACTGTCTAGAAGCTCCATAAGATTGTTGGGGTTCCTGAGTTCCTCCTCATGTACCCTGCCCTGATCGGCGCTGTGGACACTGTGACTTCTTGTGATCCAAACTGCAGCATATGTAACATCCACCAGTAAGCCTCGGGAATTGAGACCTCTTATGTGGGCCCTTGCACTCAAAGCACCGCATAGTCTGAGTAACACTGGCTGTCGACCCCTTGCCTCTAGCTGAGGCTGTAGATCCAAAAGGTTTGTAGTATAGTTTGTACTTGTTGTCAGACTTATGACGCCCAGAATTCTTCCCAGATGACTGTCCTTGGCTGTTTTGACCTTTGTCTTTCTTTTCTTTGTGAGGCGGCCCCTGAGAGTCATTTTAGTTTATGGCTTGCACATACTTTGCTCGGGCCCCTATATCGAAGTAAGAGGTGCACATGTGTCCTAAAACTATCTTTTGCACAAACGGCCTCAACCCGTCCTCAAATTGACGTACCCGACTCTCCTCATAGGGTACCATGTCTGGAAGAAAGCGAGCCAGTCTATCGAAATCGGCCTTGTACTGTTCAACTGTCATACTGCTCTTTATGAGGTGCCTGAACTGTTGCTCCATCTGAACTCTCCGTCCTCGAGAGAAATACTTGCCAAAGAAAACCTTCTTAAACTCAACCCAATATTGGAAGGGCTCATCCCTTCTCAGACGCATCTCTCCCAGATATCAATCTTTGGCTACTCCCTGAAGTATGTATACTGCAGTCCTGACTCTCTCGGCCTCCCCGACCTAGAAGACCTCGAAGGTCTTCTCCATCTCTCGGATCCATAACTCCATGACCGAGGGTCGCCAGCCTTCCTCAGGAAATGGTGGTATCGCTGATGGCCACCGATCTCGGCCAATAACCCTCTGCTACTACCACCGCACCGTGGTGGAGGGTTATGCGATGTTGTTGCCTCTGATCTTGGATGTACCAAATCATCTCGACCATGAGATCTAACATACGGCCGGAGGCACCTCCTTCCTCACCCCCCGCTGTACCGAGGCCCTTCTACATCATATTGAAGCGGTGCTCTGCCAAACTCCATCTCAAACCCCTAGTAGTGGTGGTATTTCGTTCACCGAGGCCGTGGTACATCATCTCTCCTCGAGGTCAGGGGCACAACACCTACATGGAAATCGAGGTATCTCCTCTCCGGCGAGGTCGCCCCCGCCTACCTCCTACCGCGTCCTCCACTTCCTCGAATCATACTATCTCTCACAAAGAACCAAATGTGAGTTTAGCCATAAAACAGTTACACCCAAGGTTAATACCAAATAAAATCACTTTATTAATATTCCAAATAAAGATGTCAACAATGATAGTAGTTCGCACATAAAAGATTACGGGACTACTACATTATTTCCTAGTTTTGAAAACAGTACTCGAAGTTCATACAACTCAACAGTTTGTAAGACAACAAATTATTCTAGTATGAAGACTCAAACTCAGTCCTCTCTATCTGAAGACAACGAGGTATAGAGATCCTCAGGTGTAACGTCAGGAGGTCCGCCAGTTCAGTGCCAAAGTGCCATGTGGGCAATACATCGTGAGATGGCCTTCACTGTGACAACGAAGGCAGCAGATGGGAGGTTGATCAGACTCAACCTCTCGTGTCCTGCGAGCCTCCACATCGGCTACACCTAACGGACCTACGTGACGAGCTCCCAACCCTAGCTCCCAGCTGCACTCCCAGATGTCTACGATAGTCTTGAGCTCGGCCCACGCGTCTAGGAGCCCTCTACATCTCACCCATCAGCCTTTAAACGAGTTGCTCCACTGTGACCTGAGGCCTATCAATCCTTCGATTGGTAGCTTCTAAGGCCACCCCCATCTGCTCATAGAGCTCCTCAAAGCGGTCCTGGGGTGCCGGTGGTAGAGTAGTCTCCCTCAAACTCTCCACTTCCTCAGACACGGCTGGGTGGAAATACCTCCGTCCTGGCTGACCCTAAACCCAAAACATAAAATGTCAGTCTCGAGTCCATGAAAGATAACTACCCTCCCCAACACTCAGTCTAATCTATTCGACTAAGTTACTAGGGCAACGAGGGTGTCCAAGTATCTAACCCGACTCGATACCACCTTAATCTGTCACACACCAGGCCCCCGATCCCGACCCTGCATCGCGTTCACAGACCGGCCATACCTAAGTGGAGGCGAGTCCCTCTCAGATACAAGGCCTAGATAAGTATAACAGATAACACATAAAATCCAGATATAACTCAAAAGTCATAATCAAATAACAGAGTTTAACAACATAAATATATTCAAATCCAGGGTTCAGGGACCCTAAACAGAAGGCCCTACATGGGTCCTAATAACATAAATCTCACTCAAAAGAAAAGAGATAACTGAGATCCTCCGACCTCGACAAATGACCCCACCCCGACTCTCGCACGTCCTCTGAGTCTCCTACTACTCAGATCCTGAAAGAGAGAAGGGAAAACAAGTGTGTGAGCTTTCGAATGGAAAGTCCAGTAAGTACCTTGCAACAATCTCAAAGGTAGAATAAATCAACCAAGATCAAGAATCATCAACAAAACCTAGGAGTCTACAACAAAAAACAAGGTGCAACTCCTATCCAAAGCAACCCCCTAGCTCAAGAAGAAGATCGAAGACTGATCAAGCTATCCCCCGGACAGTTACAAGCACAACAATCTATTGTGCGCGACCAACCTGTCGCATCTCGGTAGCGCCACCTCTTGTGCATGTCGATATAGTCAGCGTATCAATCTCGCTGACAGGCAGGACAGCAAGAGTATTCTCCCTCTGGCATGGAATGCCGGAACGCCAGGGTGTCCCGTCCCCGAATGTTCTCCCAAACCGGAGCCTCCACGCTCCATTGTGCTGGGCGGAAGAAACTATTTCATTTAGCACATACCTCCCGGCCAGCACACAAGACCATGTGCCCATGATCAAGTATCGGCCCACGGGTGGGTATGGCCAACTCACATGTCAAAAACAGGTAGAGCTACACCCTACCTCTATCATATCAATCATTCACATACTAGGAACAGAAACAAATAGCAAGCAGGTATGTGCATAAATACAATAACAGAGCATATCATCAAGGAAATACGTGCTAAACAGATAGCATACTACAAGTCAAGAAACCCAATGATGGGTGGTAACTAGGCTTGAGTAACTTACCTGAAGTCACGAAGCCTGGAGTCCCAAGGTACTTCCTCCTGACGCATCCACGTCGATATCTGGTAAGGACAAGTCTACTCTCAATAAAGGTAAATGTTTATGTATAATACATCTACCATGCATGCTCACCTCCAATCGCGCTTGGCCCACTATCAACATAATACTTTATTCTTTTCTTCTTAATTAAGCCCAAATCAGTTAAACTGACCCTAAATAAATAACCCAAGTCCATCTTTTCACAAGGTACTATAGGGCCTTGGTGGTTAAAGCCCACCAAGCCGACTCGAGAGGTTTCTAGTTCCAATCCCCTCTCTTACACCCCTTTCTTTTTTCTTTTATTTTTTGGTTAGCTGATCTAATTAAGGCTTAACCCTATAACCAACTTGATAGGACCTAGTCAACTTGATCAATGACTAAATTTCAGGTTCGGACCCAAATCCATAGGCTAACTGATTGAGAATTAATATCAACTCAAAACCATACTTAATAGATTGATTAACCAATCTGGACCGAACCCAACCTTGTTAAATTGATTATCTTTAATCAACTCATTGTTTTAAATCAATCTAACTGATTTAAGTTGATTAACTCAAATAACCTAGCTTTTTAAAACTGGTTGGCCCAAACCGAATTAATCAACTAATCAATTAACTAACTAACCAAATTAATCAGTCGTTAATTGATTATTAACTAATTATCCAATTAGTTATTCTCCAATTAATTATTCAACTAACTAATTACTCAAATAATTAATTATCAAAATTAATTAATTTCTAATTAGTTATCTCACTAATCAATTAGTTACTAGTTATTGAACTAATTAATTAGTTAAATTTGATTAATCAAATAACTTAGCTAACAATTAATTAAATTAATTAATCATTACAACTTATCGGTTAATTAAAAAAAAACTAACTATCCTAACCCATCTCTCTATCTCTTATCTTTCTCTCTTCTCAGGCTGTGTTTCCCGAGAAGGCGAGCGCGCCCGTTACCGTGGTGGAACCCCTGTCCTTGTCTAGCGATCGTCGGTGAGCTCCCAGGCGGCCCGTGTCCGAGAATCAGTCCCGAGATCCTCTCTGGCCGGCTCTCGCCTTCTCTACACCCACTGATTTCCAGAACCACGGCGACGTCTACGAGCTTCCCTTCCTCCAGCGTCCAATCCTTCAAAAAAGACCGGGGGAGAGTCTAGCGGCTCCTCCCGGTGTTCGCTATCCTAGCTACGGCCTACCATGCATGCATTTCGGAAGAACCACAATAGAGAGTCAGAGCTTACCGAAAAAGGAGGTGGTGTGCTCGATAGGCTTCACAGTCGGTCGGAGAAGCTCGCGGTAGGCAGCACTCTCTTCCTCGACTTACGGTATTGTCCTTAGTGGCCACACCTGCTCTTCCTCTCGCCCCCTCGTTGCTTGAGATCGCAGCCTTCTTCCGAAGCAGGCTACCTCACCGGCGTTCAGACGAGGTTGTGTTGGTGGTTCTCGCTGTATGGCCCGCTATTTATAAGGGGTCGTGGAGCATCTCCGCGCGATCAATCCCCCCTAACGACGGAGATGTCAAGCCAATCAATTTCCCGGCTTTCCTTTCATGGCCGTCCCCAGATCGTGGCGGAGAGGAGTGATCCTCGCTGGCGGGGGGAGGAGTTACGTTGCCTCGTAATTGGTTCCTCCATCGAATCGAGCGGCTGAAGTTTTGACCGCACGGTGAGGGCGCGCCTATCGTTATCTTTTCCAAAGAGATGAATGGTTGGATTAGCGCCTCGAGATCGGTTCATTGCGGATTATTTAATCCAAGCCGTCCAACCATATATAAAGAATCTATTATGGTCCTTTGCTCATAGGTCCCTCAGCTTTTTTCAATTTTACCATTGGGTCCCCGTTCTGTGAGAGACGTGAAATTTCCCTCAAGTCCCTGTTCTTTCTACTTTTCCACCTAGGTCCTCCACCTAGAGGGAAGTTCATTTGCTTTGTAGTCCTCATCTTTCCAAATATCACCATTAGGTCCTTGGTAGCCAAGTTAATTCAAATTAATAATTTAAATCACCCTCCCCCTTTCCTTTTTAATCAAACCAATTTATTCCAACTTAAAACATTCCCAAGTTAATTAAATCAATCATGATTTAATCAATTTAACCCCACTTCCTTACTTAGCCTAATTGATATGATTTTAGAGAAATTCCAAACTAAGTCAAATCAATCATTAAATAAATTATCAATTAGTTAAATAAATTATAACTAAATTTATTTATTCCTTATAAATCCCAATCATTATTAATTTACCAAAATGTCTTTGTAAATTATTCAAATCCCCAAAATGCCCTTTGGCAATTTAATTAACAATTAAATTAGAGGAAACTCTAAATCCTTTTATTTTAAATAAAATCTTGGATTTTACACCAATAGTCCTAAACCCTTTACTAAATTGATTTGATTACGCCATATTATTTAAATCTAGATCTGGACCCATCCCAAGTTAATTGATATACAATTTAAACCAAGTACCAAACCTAATTAACTCAAGTTCTGTTTGATCAAAATGACTAGATTCAAACCAAAATCAAATTTGCTACCCAGGTGATCCAATCCAACCAATTTAAGTTGATTAATTTTAATCAATTAACAAACTTACTTGACTAATAACTCTAATCAACTAATCTAATTGATTTTCTATCCCCATCAGGTAGCACCTGAACCTGGTCCGTAGAGGAGGTGCGAAGTCCGAGCAATGATCACTTACGCGACACAAGCGGCCGGAGCACCGCCCCTAGCCAATTGGCTCGGCCGGAGGCGGTTCTTACGGCCGCCCTCTCACAGGGAACAGAGAGCCTATTTCCCATTTCCCGACGAGGCCCTACATTACGTAGGTCGTGCATGAAACACATTGATAAATAAATGCATCGTAGAAGCTTACGGTACCGCACTGATTGTCCGATCTCCGCAGGCCGCTGCTCAACTGGCCTCATACGTGACGTGCTACTTCGACGGAGCTCCGGTATACCTGCTCCTTAAGATGACGATGTTCTGACTTTGGTTACCAAGTTGATCCCATAAGAGGAAGAACATCCCACGGTTAGTGTCACCATGGAGTGACGTTCACAGGCTGTAAACTCCTATACGAGAAAAAGAAACCAACCTGGCGACGCCAGAGCTTCTTCACTCTCGACGACGTTCCCTCCACACCGTCGCAACACTCCCGCTGACAAGCTTCTCCAGCAACTCCCACGAGCGCCGGCAACCCTATCAAGACTCACTGACTGGAGAACAATTGAATGGAGATAAGAGAGCTCGAAGATGAAGGCGGCGCTAGGGTTAGAGCTCAGCTTCCTTTTTATAGACCAACGTGGAGGATCTCCCCACGATCAATCAAGCAATTAAATTAAGTATTTCCTTTTTCGGACATTCGCATGCAGAGAAGGAGTTCACGACGTCTTGCGTTACGTGCTGGCGAATAAGAGCGTATCTCAAGCCTCGAGATTGCCTTCTCTTTGGATTGAGCGGCTGAAACACGATCGCGCCATGCGACTGTCCTACGGGTAACCAGCCCACTGCCTCGGGATCGTAAGCCCTCACCATCGAACGGTTAATCGCACGTCCGTCCATCTTAATACCGAATTTCCTTTGTAGGGTTTCGTTGTAACTTTAGTTAAAAGTCCCTCAAATAATTTTTAATTAACAAGTACTACAGGCCTTGTGAGAGATAAAATTCTATTCTAGTCCTCTAAATCTTTGTATTTTCCATGAAGATACCAGGCTTGAGAGAGAAGCAACATTCATTTCCAGTCCTTGGTATTTCATGAAATTACAAGGGGGTCCTTGGCAGCCCCAATAATTCAAATTTAGGAATTTAAATCAATTATTCCCTCTTTTCTCAATCCGTTCCAAATAATTATAAACTTATAAATTTCTATTAATTAAATCGATTACCAATCTATTATCATAGACATTTATTCCAAATATTTACTTATTTCTTTCCAAGTTTCTCAATCTTACTTAATTACCAAAGTACCCTTGGTAATCACAATTAAAACCAATTATTCACTTTTCTTTAATCAAATCTAAGAAATTCCAAACTTGGACATTTCCTTCAATTAAATCAATCAATTAATTAAATAACTAATGTTTATTTACTTGTTCCCCTCATGTTCTCCAAACATGTTAAATTTACCAAAATGCCCTTGGTTTTAATAACTAAACCCAACTAGTTTTAAATAATAAAACCTTCATTTTTTAAATAATTTATGTTTTTGGGGAAAATTAATTCAACCACCAAAATTTTTAAAAATCCATTTATTAAAAGAAATCTTGGATTTCACAGTATCAGATGTACTTTTTTTTTTAATGTTTATGTAACTTAACTTCTTAGCTCTGATACGGGATGTGCTTCTTTGTTTTTAAATTTGAATTCTTTTGGCTTTAAAACCATATCTTATTTTTCCTCGAGAATTCATTAGAGTCAAAATTTGAATTTTAAATAAATAAAAATATGTGACACCCTTAAAAGACAAAAGGTGATTAATAACTAAATTTAGAATCTATTATCTTTATTTTACATCTAAAAAGATTACTACTGCTAGTTATCATAAGCTATTTGTTACATTTGCATATATTGATTTTGAGATTGATTATTATAATTAGACAAATTTAATTTTTAGGCTATTGATTATTGACAAATGAGAGACTTACATAATTGAAATTATGTATCCGAATTAGCATTAATTGTGTCAAACTTGAGTCAATTTGGTTCCCTCTAAAATGAATTAAACAAAATATAAAACTTCAAGTCCAACCTCAAGTTAACACTATTTATCCACCTACAACTGGCAGACTCTATTTCAATGTATACGTTCTTCATACAGTTAATAGTTGTTAGAAAAATTGGAAAGTATATGGTGAAAACAGATGATAACTGCAACAAGAGTTAGTTTTTTGGACTGGTGTCATGCAACAATACAGGATCCTTAAATTGATCATCTACCTTTTTGAAGGATTATCAAGTCTACGGATAAAGTACATGTAAAGACCACACCTACCGGGAACAGTGGAAATTAAAATATTTTTTTGATAATTAATATTAACATTTGTCATTAGATGAGATTAAGAAATAAACAACCGGTTTATTTATAAATGAGGGAGGGAAAATGTGCAATTAAGAAATTAAGGAGGGCTAAAGTATAAAATTATTAATAAGATTGATTAATGGTAAAAGATTAATTGAGTTGAAAGGTACAGTAAAATATATTTTATTATATATTTTTTTAAATTTAATTCCTTTTATATGAATGAGAGAATATGGAGGGAGAGAATTAAAATCTCTCTTTTTTGTTCCACTTCTCTCACGCGATCGACGCTCACCCCCTTCTTCTTCCGAATGCCAGCGAGAAGAACCAGCGAGCCCTGTCTAGCGCGAGCAGCTTGCCAGCGGCCCCGACCCCCCTCCGGCGGCACCCTCCACGGGCATGATCCTCGACTGCCTCCCCTCGCCACGACTCAACCGGCCTGCCCTTCCTTCCCCGGCGAGCTGCGGAGTAAATCCAAGCTCTTCTCTTCGACGTTCCTCTCCCTCCGGTGAGCATTTTGAGGACTCATTGTATAAATTATAGAATGGATCGAAGCTTTGAACCAACCGGGGCAGTAGTTTATGAAATTTGGATTAGTTGATTTAGGGCTTGTATAATGAGTCGATTAATGGTTGCAGAAGTGAAATTTTGTTGAATGAAAGAATGATTGTACAAATTGGAAGCTTAAGAAGTAAAACTATCTTGTTGTTATTTTAGAAATTTGAATGCCTACAAGGTGTTTGTTAAATGCCATGAAGAGATTTGTTGGTTTAAATGGATGTCATGTTTAACTAAGATTAGTCTCATAAGTGAAATTGTTTTTGTTTAGCTTAATGGAAGTTAAGATGTTTGCAATCTTTCTCTTAGTATATGACATGTATAATAAGGAATTACATAGATGTTCTTCCATGTATTGGTGATTCTTTTAAGCATGCATGCTAAGTGTTTGAGAAAATGCCCCCAATAAAACATACATGGGAATAAATAAGTTTTCCTTGTTGAAGAGTTAGTACATTTACTCTTCAAGTATTTGATTGTATAATGGAGACAATTTAGAAAGGTTTCGGTATATAGAAGTGAAGAAATTAATTTTGAATGTTAGATGTTTATTGAAATGCTCCAAGCGGTTGGCCATGCAATTAGAGGCCTTGATGGACTTGGTATATGCTTGTAATCCCCTCCTTAGTATTGGATTTGTATAATAAGAAATTAAGTGGAAGTTCTACTATATATTGATGGTGCAATTGAGCTTGCACATTAGGTGTTTGTGGAAATGCCTTAGAAGACCAACTATACTAAATGCATGCTTGATGAGTTACTAATGCATTGCTTAATGCATCTCATGTGTAAAGACCTTGTAATGTCTTTGTTAACAATCCATTATACCATGATCCATGCAAACCTAATTGAGAAAATTGGAATAGTAGCTATGGCTTGGAGGATAGGGGTTGTGGAACTTATAAGTGAGATTCAATATGCATAGATATTAGAGGTTACATTCTAATGTGGCCAAACTTAGTTCATTGATTTATGCCTCCTTTATTTTCTAAGGCTAATGAATAATTCTTTTCCCTCCAAGCTATTGTGTTAAGCTTGAGTATTTAATTTATATGAAATGAGAAATTAGTATCAATATGTATAGACACTTATTGTTACGCCCCGAATTTTCTAAGTAAGTAAATTAGAAAATTTTTGACAATTAATGAGATTAATTAGCGCAAAAAATAAATTAATTATTTTAAAGCCCGATTAAAGTAAAAATAGAGGAAAATTAAATTTAAATCTAGCCTCGCAACTAATGGGCCTAGGGAACGCCTTGTTGGGCCAGGCCGCTTACACTTTGAATAGTTGGAGGTGGACGGTAAAGATAATCTCGATTCATTAATTGGGAGATTTCGTAACTGTTAATTAATCAGAATTAATGAAGTAGGAGAATCAGACAAATGTTCGAGTTCCGATAAAGTAGATCGGGCTAGTCAAAAGCCAATATTCGCAGATCTAGTCTGACGAGAGACAGACCTCGTGAGGCTATAGTACGCCAGTGATGACAGGAATCATTGACCCGGGATTTTCGGATCTAGGTCGGTGAATTATTTAAAATATAATATTAATAAAAGGTGGTCTGACATAGAAGGGAAATAATGTTGATGATAAGTTAAATTATTGGAGTCTTAATGATTAAGTTATTTATTGATTTAAAAAATAGAATAAAATATTCTAAATTAAAGTTATATAACTCAGACTTAGGTCTGAGAGACAAGAGAAAATCAATTGAATCAATTGATTTTTCTCTTTCTTCTCCCCTCTCTTTCTCTCGACCGAGCTCGTGGTGCCTCTACTTGCGCTTGCTTGCCGTAGGCCGCCTCCTCCGCCAAGGCAACCTGCTACTAAGTGCCCCCGTAACTGCGCTGACTTGAAGCTGGTAGAGCCCTCCCGCCGTTGCCTTGTTGCCGTGGTCGCCAGCCAACGAGGCTCCTCCTTCATACCAGCCGTTCCTTAGCTGCCGTTGGCCGCTTCTTAGGCTGCCATTCCCCGCAGCCCTGCAGCCAAGCCACGACAACGACGTCGGACAGCCCACAACAGCCTCTCTTCCTCCTCTCCTTGACTAAGAGCCTTAATTTGGGAAAGGGAAAAGGTCCAGCGGGAGCTGCTGAAGGACTGAACCAATCCTAGGAATTTGCGATGGACTTAAGGTGAGAGTACTTCACCGTAAATCTAGATTTATGTCATATATTTACCGTGATTTTGGTTTCTTGTCTTCTTATGAGATTTATATCGATTTGTGATTTGGCGATGGATTTTATCACTATAGTTGCATAGTGATTTCATACTTGTTATATACTATGAAACTGAAATAGAATGATTATTATAAAGTGTAACCTTAAATGGTAGATATTGATATTCATCTGTGTCGTGACTGCTCCCTAGCTAGACATAGACGATTGATGCAATGGGGCTCAGGATAGAGCCCATAAAGGATAGTAGATGATATCAGGCTAAGGAAGGGATTTGTTTTAATCTGTTTTTCTTAAATAAAAATGTTTGTGAAATCGTTTTCTATATAAAACCCCTTCCCGACTCTTTTAGGTGTTTGAATCAAATACGAGATGCACTCGTGACGATTGATACAGTTTGGTTGATTATACCACTAGCGTTAGGTCTCGGATATGAGACACGTGACGATTGATACGGTTTGGTTGATTATACCACTAGTCATCAGGTTTCGGGTACTGGATCAGATTATTCCGCTGTCTCCTGATCATCAAGATCCGGTTATCCGGCTCATGACAGCTGGGTTCATTCAGAGTATAGAACTAGGGTTGCACGTTGATACGATACGTGGCCATTGCATATATATGTTTACTGGATGCATGATATGATACAAGATTGCTTGTGTGTTTTCTTTGGATTTCTGATCGTGTTAGCATGCGCATCCAGATTTAAGATAATTGTGCTGACCTTCAATATTTATACTTGCACTACTTTTATACTAATATTTCAGTACAGATGACAGGTATGTATAATACCTGGCGGAGTTGTTCTTACTCACCGAGCTTGTATAGCTCAGTCCCTTTCAATTACTCTTTTTCAATTGTAGGATCTAGACTGGATTAGATAGTAGCTTGTGTCTCGAGCAAGGATTGAAGTTTAGATAGCTCTGGCGTACCTGACTTTATGTCTAGTTTTTTGGATTGTATTTGACAATATAATTATTTTTGTTTTCTGTTGTATTTGGGCCGTAGTTGCCCATGACTCTGAGTGTTGTACCTTATTATGACTTTATTTGAATATGACTCCCGGTGTATAACCGGTTATCTTTATGTCATATGGATTCTTGTCTAGAGTACTTTATCGATTTCAGGTTTAAATTACACAACTTATGGGTTGGGTGCACTCCCGGCCCAGCTAGTGTGACATTTGTCTCATTAGAGAGATGGGTGTTACATTTAGTGGTATCAGAGCGGTTTGCTTCTTGACCTTAGAGTTCTAGAGGTAGTTAGAGCCTTTGGGTGGGAGTCAAATTCAGTTGACGTAAGGAACTAGTTGTTAGTTTGCTAAGTGGAACTATTTCGTTAACTGACACTTGTTGGAAGTTGCAGAATGCCTCCAAAAAGAGGACGTGGGAGACCACCTAGGGTGCCATATGAGGAGGCCCAAGAGGAGCCACATGTGGATGCTCCCGAACCTGAAGAGTATGGTGATGCATCGCATGCGCATCCTGCCCCGGGATACAATCTGGGTATGCAACAGTTCCCAGGGATGCAACAATTTTTCAAGCAGATGGTACAGACATTTGCTGTGTTCCCAAACTTTCAACAACAACAACAGTACTAGCAATAACAGCAACAGTACCAACAACAACAGCAACCCAGGGGTCAGGATTATGATACTTGAGCCCGGTAGATGGGGCTTAATCACTTACATGGAACATAGGATCCAACTGAAGTAGAGGCTTGGATCAGAGAGCTCGAGATAGTGTTCGAAGCGATGAGGATCCCAGAGGAGGAAAAGGTCATAATAGTACAGTTGTTGTTGGGGCAAGAAGTATTGTTCTGGTGGGAGTCGGCTCGGATGTCCTAGGTCGGCTGTTTGGACTTGGCTAGAGCTCAAGAGGGCCTTCGAGAGGGAGTACTCACACCAAGTACACCGTGATGCAAAGAGAGTTGAGTTCATTTATTTGACTGAACGAAATTCAAAGCATTGTTGAGTATCGAGGCTAAGTTAACTGCCCTGAGGTGCTATGCACCGAAGATTGTGGAGGATCCCTATAATCAATGTAGGAAGTTTGAAGATGGGCTATATGATGAGATCAAGATCCCGGTTATGGCTTCTAGTTTTGAAGATTTTTGAGGAGTTGTTGAGTCTGCACTCCGAGTTGAGAAGGGTCTTAACAAGCAAAAACATAGACTTGATATGTGGAATAAGAGGAGTAACCCAAGCTCCCAAGGATGAGGAGACACAAGGCCCACTAAAACGATCAACAGCAGGAACAGCGGTGGTTCCTTGACAAGTGGGAACAACAAGGGAAAACTGCAATGTACAGTCTGCGGTAAGTTCCATTAAGGGACTTGCGGTGCTGATGTTTGTCTCAACTACAAGCAACTGGGGCATTACAAGAAACAATGCGCACTAATCGGGCAGAAAGGCATTTGTGGATTTTCTATCATGGGTGGTGCTAGAGGCAGCCGAGGAGGGTCAACGGGTGGAATGTCTCGTGGAGGAGGTCGTGGGGCCCTATCTCAGCTCCAGGCTAATGCATTTGCGATGACACAGCAGCAAGCTGTGAACACCCCTGACGTGATAGCAGGTACGGTGGAAATCTTTAATACAGATGCCTACGTATTGATTGATCCTGGTTCTACACATTTTTACATTACTACCTCTTTTTCTGTGCCTGAGAATGTGTATACAACTAGACTATCAGAACCAATGTGTGTGGCATCCCCCATAGGTAGTTCTATGATTGTTAAAATAGTCTATAAGGGATGCGGTATAAAAATAGGTGACCAGGAGCTTATAGGTAATCTAATCCCAATGAGGATCCTAGATTTTGATGCGATCCTAGGGATTGATTAGTTATCTTTCTACAATGCCCAAGTTGACTACTATTGGAAGATGGTACGAGTCCAGCGTCCGAGAGAGGCAGAGATACTCTTCTACGAGAGATGACCAGAGACAGAGGAAGCCTGTTTGGGAAATATGGCGGAAGTGGAAGCTCCGAAGACAATGGTCCAGGAGATAGCCGTTGCCTGAGAGTATCCTGATATATTTCAAGACTTACCCGGATTACCACCGCAACGAGGCGTTGCGTTTTCGATTAAGTTGGTTCTAGGAACAACTCCGATCTCCAAGGCACCCCACAGGATAGCTCCAGTAGAGTTGCACGAATTGAAGGCCCAGATAGATGAGCTATAGGAGAAGGGGTTTATTAGACCTAGTGTCTCCCCATAGGGTGTGCCTGTGCTGTTCGTGAAGAAGAAGGACAACTCCATATGGATGTGTGTAGATTATAGACAACTGAACAATGTGACTATCCGAAACCAGTACCCGCTACCACGCATTGATGATCTGTTCGACCAGCTACGGGAATCCTGTGTGTTCTCCAAGATTGATTTAAAGTCGGGCTATCATCAACTATGGGTACGGGAGGAGGATGTGCAGAAGACAGCGTTTTGAACTCGATATGGGTATTACGAGTTTTTTGTAATGCCGTTCGGGTTGATAAATGGACCAGCGACGTTCATGGAGATGATGAACATAGTGTTCACACCCTATTTAGACCAGTTTGTTGTAGTCTTTATCGACAACATCTTGGTGTACTCACGAAACGTGAAGGAACATATTATTCATCTGAGAATAGTGCTAAAAACTTTACGGGAGCAGCAGCTGTACGCCAAACTCAGTAAATGCGAGTTTTGGATGGAGCACGTCAACTTCTTGGGGTATGTCGTCTCAGTGGCAGGAATTTGTGTGGATCCCCAGAAGATAGAAGCGGTAGTGAACTGGCAAGCCCCAACCAACTTTAAGGTGATTAGGAGTTTTCTAGGGTTAGCCGGTTACTATAAGCGATTTGCAGAGGGCTTTTCGACGATTGCTCTACCGATGATGAAGCTGCTGAGGAAGAACCCAAGGTTTGAATGGACTGAGGATTGTGAGCAGAGCTTCCAGGAGCTGAAGAACCGATTGGTTTCTGCTCCTATTCTCACTTTACGTGCACCTAAAGTAGGTTTTAATATATATAGTGATGCTTCATATCACAGTTTGGGGTGTATCTTGATGCAAAAAGGTAGACTTATTGCCTATGCTTCCAGACAACTCAAAACCCATGAAGTAAACTATCCAGTACATGATTTGGAGTTAGTCGTTGTTGTTTTTGCACTGAAGATATGGCGATACTATCTCTATGGTGAAGCCTATAAAATCTTCACCGACCATAAAAGCCTGAAGTATTTGATGACTCAGAAGGAGCTCAACATGCGTCAGCGGAGGTGCATGGAATTATTAAAAGATTATAACCGCACATTTGAGTATCACCTCGGGAAAGCGAATGTGGTGTCTGATGCTCTAAGTGGAAAGATGATGGCGTGATTGGGGACAACTAGTCTTGCCCAACTCCATGATTTGAGATCCACAGGAGCGCAGCTTTCGGTGAATAAGCTGGGGGTGCTACTAGCAAGCTCCCACCTTTGACCGTTCCTGATTACACAGATGAAAGAAGCTTAACTACGGGACCCAAAGTTAATGAAGCTAGCTGGTAAGCTACAAAATGGGAGACTTTTGGGGTGAAAAAATTGCAAGTGTAACTATTCTTTATCTCGAGATAGAACAGTAATGGTAGGTGCTGGGATCTATATGCCACGCAACGAGACGGCCCTCAAGCTACAGATCATGGAGGAGGCGCATAGCTCAGCTTACACTATGCATCCAGGGATCACCAAGATGTATCAGAATATCAAGGAGAACAATGTCTAGAGAAGAATGAAGAAGGATATTCCCGAGTACGTGGCTAGGTGTATGATTTGTCAACAAATCAAAGCTGAACACAAGAGCCACCAGGGTTGTTGGTACCCATGGAGATTCGGGAATGGAAGTAGGAGAAGATAGCAATGGACTTTGTAACCGGTTTACCACGAACCAGTCAGGGCAAGGATGCTATCTGGGTGATCATTGATAGATTGACATAGTCGGCCCACTTCATTCCATTTAAGACGACTTATTCTCGGGGAAAATTGGCATGGCTGTACGTGGACCAGATAGTGAGGCTACATGGAGTACCCGTGTCAATCATATCTGATTGTGACTCGAGATTCACTTCTCATTTTTGGAAGAGGTTGCATAAAGCTCTCGGGACAATAGTGGACCTTAGCTCGGCATTCCATCCAAAGACCGATGGGCGATACCGAAAGGGCGATCCGGATACTTTCGAAGACACCGCCGGGCTAGCATCATGGAACTTCCCGGTAGCTGGGATGAAAACTTGGGACTTGTGGAGTTTGCCTGCAACAATAGCTACAAGAGCAGCATTGGTATACAAGCACTATACGGCCGAAGATGCAGGACTCCCTGTGTTGGGATGAAGAAGGCGAACGGAAGATATTAGGCCCAGAACTGGTGCAGCAAACTGCGGAGAAGGTGAAGCTCATCAGAGAGCGCTATGGAAGGCCCAAAATAGGCAACGGGGTTATGCTAATAACCGGGGTCGAGACCTTGAGTTTGAAGTGGGTGATAGAGTATTCTTGAAGCTATCTCCATGGAAAGGAGTATTTAGGTTCCGCAAACGTAGGAAGCTATGCCCACGGTATCTCCGGCCTTACAGGATAGTAGACAGAGTAGGCCCTGCAGCCTACCGACTAGAGCTACCAGATGAGCTGTCGAGGATACACAATGTGTTCCACATATCGATTCTACGGAAATTCCTCGGTAATCAAAATCAAATTCTGATAGGACCGACCGTAGAGTTGGCTCAGGATTTGACGTATGTAGAAAGACCGGTACGTATTCTTCACAAGAGAGAATAAGCCCTGCGAAACAAGATAATACCTCTGATAAAGGTATTATGGAGTCATCACCAAGTGGAGGAGGCCACTTGGGAAAGGAAAGATCATATGAGGGAACAATACCCTCATCTATTTTAGATGTATATGTATGAAATTTCGGGGACTAAATTTCGTAGGGGTGGGAGAACTGTGACGCCCTGAATTTTTTAAGTAAGCAAATAAAAAAAAATTTGACAATTAATGAGATAAATTAGTACAAAAAATAAATTAATTATTTTAAAGCCCTATTAAAGGAAAAATCGAGGAATAATAAATTTAAATCCAGCCTAGCAACTAATGGGCCTAGTGAAGACCTAATTGGGCCAGGCCGCTAACACTTGGAATAGTTGAAGGTGGATGGTAAAGATAACCTCAATTCATTAATTGAGATTTTGCAAGTGTTAATTAATCAAGATTAATTCGGTAGGAGAATTGGACAAATGTTCGAGTTTCAATAAAGTAGATCGGGCGAGTCAAAAGCCTGTATTCGCGGATTTGGTCTGACGAGAGATAGACGCTATGAGGCCACAAAGATTTCCATGATGCATTTTGGAATCATTGACCCGGGATTTCCGGATCTGGGTCGGTGAATTATTTAAAAGATAATATTAATAAAGGGCGATGTGACGTAAAGGGGAAATAATTATCATGATAAGTTAAATTATTAGTCTTAAGGATTAAGTTATTTATTGATTTAAATAATAAAATAAAATATTATAAATTAAAGTTATTTAACTCAGACTTAGGTCTGAGAGATGAGAGAAAATGAATTGAATCAATTGATTGTTTTCTTTCTTCTCCCCTCTCTTTCTCTCGACCGAGCTCGTGGTACCTCTACTTGCGCTTGCCGGCCTCCACCCTCCTCTGCTACGGTAACCTGCGCGACTGAGCACCCCCAACCCCTGTTGACCACGCTAGCTTGCCACTAGAGCCCCCCTCCCACCTCGTTGCCTTGTTGTCATGGCTGCCCCCCGCCTGGCGAGGCTCCTCCCTTCGCGCCGCAGTTCCCTAGCTGCCGTCGGCCACTTCTCAGGCCGCCATTCCCCGCCGCCCTGTAGCCAAGCCGCGAAGACGACACCGAACAGCCCACAACGGCCTCTCTTCCTCCTCTCCTTGACTATAAGCCCTAATTTGGGAATGGGAAAAGGTCCAAATTGGAGTACCAAGGGCTTGAGCCAATCCTAGGAATTTGCGAAGGACTTAAGGTGAGAGGACTTCCTTGTAAATCTAGATTTATTTCATGTATTTACTGTGATTTTGGTTTCTCATATTCTTATGAGATTTATATCGGTTTGTGATTTTCCGATGGATTTTTTTGCTACAGTTGCATTGTGATTTCATACTTGTTATATGCTATGAAAATGAAACAGCATGATTATTATAAAGTGAAACCTTAAATGGTAGATCTTGATATTCATTTGTGTCATGACTGCTCCCTAACTAGATGTAGACGATTGATCTAACAGGGCTTAGGATATAGCCCATAAAGGATAGTAGATGATATCGGGTTTAAGGAAGGGATTTGTTTTAATCTGTTTTTCTTAAATAAAAATGTTTGTGAAATAATTTTCTATATAAAACCCCTTCCCGACTCTTTTGGTTGCCTAAATCAGATACGAGATGCACGCGTGACGATTGATACAGTTTGGTTGATTATACCGCTGGTCATCAGGTCTCAGATATAAGACGTGTAACGATTAATAAAGTTTGGTTGATCATACCACTGGTCGTCAGGCCTCGGGTACTGGATCAGATTATTCCGCTGTCTCCCGATTATTAGGGTCCTGTTATCTGGCTGATGACAGCTGGGTTCATTCATTGTATTGAACTAGGGTTGCACGTTGATACGATATGAGGCCATTGCATATATATGTTTACTATATGCATGATATGATAAGAGATTGCTTGTGGGTTTTCTTGGGATTTCTGATCGTGTTACCTTGCGTATCCAAATTTAAGATAATTGTACTAACCTTCATAATTTATACTTGGACTACTTTTGTACTAGTATTTTAGTACAGATAACATGTATGTATAATACCTGGCGGAGCTGTCTTTACTCACTGAGCTTGAATAGCTTAGTCCTTTTAGATTACTGTTTTTCTATTGCAAGATCTAAACTTGGATCTGGATAGTAGCTCGTCTCTCGAGCAAGGATCAAAGTTTAGCTGGCTCTAATGTACCTGTGTTTATGTCTAGTTTGTCGGGTTGTATTGGACAATATAATTATGTTTGTTTTCCGCTGTATTTGGGGCCGTAATTACCCATGACTCTGAGTGTTATACCTTATTATGACTTTATTTGAATATGACTCTTGGTGTGTAACCGGTTATCTTTATGTCATATAGATTCTTGTCTAGAGTACTTTATCGATTTCAGGTTTAAATTACACAACTTATGGGCTGGGTGCACTCTCAACCCAGCTAGTGTGACATCTATCTCATTAGAGAGATGGGTGTTACACTTGTATTCATAGGTTGATATGAAGTATTTAAGTGAAGAGATACTGATATTTATTATCTATCTATTAGATCCTAGTTCGGGCGCGTGAGACGCGACGAGGATCAGATATTGCTTTTTAGCCAGGTAGGCTCACGCACGGGGATTGTGAGTATTCCTTCCTCCTACCGCTTTTATGATTTTTGTGCTCTTATTTCCTTGAGATGTTTCTTATACATATTCGAGTTGAGTATCCTTATATGTGTTGGTTTTACTTCTCGAGGAGATATTTGTTTCCATGTTTTCTTATACGTATTTGAGTTAAGTCTCTCCTTAAATACGTATTGGCTTCCGATCTCAAGGAGATCACTGATTATTATATATTCGAGATGTTGCTACCTTGGATATATATGTGTACCTATTATTAGGTATTCGTAATAGCAATCTCTTATATACAAGCATGATACATCGGATGGAGACTCAGTCAGAGAGTGTATTTTCTGACCATGTATACATGATTGATATAGCAGTATCCGACGTAGACCGGAGACTATATTTGGAGGATATCGTACGATACTGTAGATATCTTAGTATCATATATGCCAGGAGATTGAGTACATCTGTGAATTTATTCACATCCCAGAGACTTGTTATTTGCTTGTGATTTTGTTTCACTTGCATATTTGTACTTGCTTTATTCTATTCCTTACTTATGCCTTTCGCCACATTTATTGCTTTACTAGCGATCCTACTGGGCCTTTCCTTTGGCTCATGCACTTGATTGATATCTTTCTCAGGTGACGACGAGGAGTAAGGTTGGGCCTAGACGGGGACATACCGAGTAGCTGACTCGGACTTGTTGCATTTCTCTTAAGGTCTACGTACCTCCTTTTATTGTGTGTATGTGAGACTTGTATTGCATTATGTTGTATTGACTACTAGGGGTGACTTTACTAGATCCTTGTATTGGGTTGTGTAAACCCGATATCTTACTTGTATTGTACTTGTATGGAGTTGTATAAACTCTCTTCCTATTATTTAATATAAATCCCATTGTTACTATTTCTATTTGATTATTGTACAGGATCTCTGAAGCCTTGCGCCGGGATGGGGATCCGTCCCTATTTAGATGCTGATTAACGTGCATGAGCGTGCTTTCGTAGGGTTCGGGGCATGACACTACAACAAGAGTGTAATTATCCAAGTGGCAATAATAGAGACCCAAACACAAGATCCAACATGGGTCATAAACTGTCGTATTTATAAGAACGGTTTTTATCGTTCGTCGAAACAAAAACCACACAGTTTATTGAATTATTAATCCTTAATTAACCTTAATTATTTTGGATTAATTAAATTCCTTTTCTCTAGGTAATATTAATGAAAAAGCCGGGCTTAGATGCAAAAGGGACATTTCATGGAACGTAGTTGAGGTGTACTTGCATGTAAACTCAAAAGAACTTTGGGTTTTATTACAAAAGAACCATTATTTCATGCATTAGTCCAAACTATGTGACTAGAATTATATATGGAAAGAAGATTGGAGATAATCTTGGAATTTAGTGCAAAAAAGGGGCTTTGTATGAGATCATAATTAGATGGTGCCCTCTAACATACCTTGGTTACTTGGGCTGCCTTGGTTCCACAAAGACCCAAACAAAGACCCAAAAAATACAAACCAAACTCTACAACTACCCTAATGGAAGCCCAAGTCAACATACCTTACTGCTTACTATAGCAAGGTATGTTAGAATTCACCTAATTAGATAGATACTTGCATGTACATTCAAAGTGAACTTTGGACCTATCTATAATATAACCATTCTCTCATGCAAAGGAGAACGCCACTTGGACGGTAATTTATAATCAAGAAACCATAAAATGGTTTCCCCTTAACCAAGTCTACCCACTCATGCATGGGGAATCCAAGCTACGCACAACTATGAAGAGGTTGGGGAGAGGATGGGACAACTCAAAGAAGAGCTAATCCTGAGCCGTTGAAGGAGTAGCCGGTCCCCTACTTGACTTAGATCCTCAAAGTTTGCCTGAAGACTCGGGTTCCCCTCACTCCGGGGATCTATATCTCAGCCACCTCTCTCATTCCTTGGTCTCTCCACCACAAGCTTTCAGCTCCTAAGGCCATTGTCTTCCTTAATATCCCAGCCAACTTTGGTTTGAAACCCTTGAGAACAAGCAGACCCTCCACAAGTCCAGTTGAAGAGCTGAGCTTTTGTCACCAAGGCCTGTATATCAACCTCTTGGAGAGCCGCAATAGTTGGGAAGAGAAGGCTCAACCTCTGTCCCGTGGAACTCCGCGGCAGCTGCTCGATGAAGGAGAGATACACCAGCAGGGTGTACGTCCGTTCGCAGGTGAGATGACAACCCATATGTTAATTAATTTCTCTAAAAAGTTGGTACCATCCTCTTGATTTGAATTCTAATGTTGACTTAGTAATACCCTGGAGATCTTAGTTTGTTTGAATACTAAGGTTAACTTAGCATCTATCAAGTATCAGGAAGCTTAAGATGATTGAACGTTGTGTGATGATTTTGGTTGTTAATTTATGGGAGCATGAATTGGAGAGATGTTGATGGGGTTTAGTGTGAGAGTGATGAATAGTGGGTAATTAGGTCAAGATTTGCCATGAATGTGGGCTTTGTGTATTCAAGGATTTTCTTTTTTAAACCATTCATAATGTACTGGGGTTGCATTGGCTTCAGGCCAAACATGAGTTTATTACTAGCATGTGTGGTTAAGAATATAAACCATGATGCTTCAAGTAGTAAATAAAGATGGATATAAATGGGTTAGTGAGAACTGGCTAGAAAATCATGTGAACCACCTTCATGGATTCACGTGCATACTTGAATGATAAGAGAAAGAAGTTACATTTTATTAAACATTGATAAAAACCTTAAACCTGTAGATGAACTAAAGCCATGTGTATGTATGTGAACAATGGTCCATAAACCATAAGGCATAAGTAAATACTTATTATGTATATATATAAGTATACTGAGACGGTATTGTACTATCTTGATACTGGTATAGAGCGTAGAGACGTGTCGAGAGGAAACTTTGAATAATCCTAGACACTCTGATATAGTGTAAGTACTTTCGCCTCTCCCCTTTATAGTCGATGATTCTTGATCTCATGCTTGTGCATGTAAATACTTTTGCCTAGTCTCCCTTATTTTTTGATGTTTTTACATTATTGATGTTTGACTTCTTGGTGTATACATACATCTCTGAATTATTGGATGATTATTCTTTGATCGTTGATTCCTTAATTCGTGTATATATATTTGCTTGGTTGTGTGATTTTTTCTACTCGATGTGTGTTATTCTTGTGGATTCTTCCTCCTGGTGCAGTGTTGTGGGGCGTGGGGCTCCTGCGGATGCCTAGGGCTTGTGGACACTCTGGCGTCTAGATCCTGTCAAGGGGAGGATACTCTGGCTATCCTGTGATACCCGTTAGTGGGATGGTACGCTAACCATGTATATACATGTATAAGTAGTAGCACTACAAGACTTTTGAGTCCGCATCAACCGAGTGGGTCGACATCAACGTAGGCTGATGAATGCACGTAGGATGATGACTTGTAAACTATTCTTGGCTTAGTTGTCTTGAGGTGACATGACTACGGTCATGGGTTGGGAGTCCCTACCATTTCCTTACCATTGATAGGTTTCTTTGGGGTGGGTGTGAGACTCTCTTTGTGTGGATTGGTATGGATGGTAGTACCTGCATTGATTGTCTTGGTCATGTATTTGTTTTGATTTGTTTTTCTTTAGCTTATCATATGATATTTGTGACATGACTTGTTTTATTCCCTGCGGGGTACTTACTAGGCTTTCCTTTCGAAAACTCATACACTTGTTGACCTCTTTTTTTCATATCCTGAGGAGTAGGACGCGGGACGTAGGAGCGCCGAGTGGGACTACTGGGATTTGTTGCTGAGATTGGTTACCCTCTAGTCTTTCATTAAGTGAGAGGACACATTTGTTATAGGACCCTTGTAGGGCCTTCATGATGTTGAAATTGTAGGGTCTATCTTCCCTTAGGCTTTTATTTCCATTGTGCACTTATATTAGACATGTTTATGTCTTTTTATGTTTCTGTTGTGCATATGATGTGTGTTTTCTGATTATCAAGGCTACATATCCGAGTAGGGCCCGCCCATGCTCGAGTACAACCAGTCTGCGTGTGCCTGTGGGCCCACAATTTTGGAGTCGGGGGATAGACTAGTTATTTATAGGACGAGATGATTATGTGTTGCTTGGCAGCCGATGATGTCCGACGCAAAGTCCGACGGGGAAAGTTCTCAGGAGATAGAGATATTCCAGGAGAACTCTATCCCACTAGAGTCAGAGCATCATCTCGGGTAGGGCGGATATAGATCGCCTGCTGAGTCGATGCTTGAGCGCCCTGGGAGTAGCAACCGTCGAGGAGCCGGATTATTACGAAGCCTCAATGCACCTCTTGGTTGGCCGCACGCGATGAGACTGCATCAGATGTTGGCACAGTACATGGGGCGGATAGATGCACCAGACTGCACTAATCTTCATTCTTTCAGCATCTCCTCCTACTTGTGACTCCTGGTCTTCATTTTTTCAGCGTCTCCTTCTACTTATGACTCCTAATCTTCATTTTTTCAGCGTCTCCTTCTACTTATGACTCCTAATCTTCATTTTTGGTAGTATCTAGTGGTAGAGAGAGAGAGCTTCCCACTGATAATAGCCATGTGCGTGGCCTCTGATCAACAAATTCCTCATGAGGGTATTGAGCAGGACTGGATCCATGCGAAGAGGGATGGGACGTAGTCGAGGTTGGCAGCACCGGAGGTAGCGATATTGGATATGAGCTTTCCTATAGCAATAGCATCAACAAGGATCTTGCCACTTCAGAGGAGCTTTGCATGGTTTTACATGAGACTGTTCAAGCCAGGTCTTCTTCTGCCTTTTTCTCCGAAGGCGACACTCATTCTCCCTTTTCTCGGTTGCGGCAGAGACGTAGCCACCTTTGTTTGAAATCTCCATCACGAGCTCAAGCCGAGATGGAGTAGTGAGAGATATTGACGGCTCCTTGGTGGCACTTTTGTTCTCATCACTTGTTGACTGTGAAAGTGATGTGGATGGGAGGGTATTGGATCAAGATTGGAGCTATTGGTGCTCCTCCTAGAGAAGCTTCTAGATCTTCTTTTGTTCAATTTTGGAGCTCTTGAGCAGCTTCTTTCAACTGAAATTCACCCCGAGGCTCTAACACTTCCGCTAGAGCTCTTGCTTCAGGAGATACATCAATGGCGGTGAGGGAGATCGAGAGTAGAGCGCATCTTGATGGCCCGATCGCCAAACTGTAGGATTAAGAGATCGCCATCGGCAGCATTTGCCTCGACGCCAGGCCTTGAGCCGCCAGTTGTTCTGGAATGTGAGATCGCTGCCATGAATCTATTACCAGTCATCTTTGTGATGTTGAGCGCGTTGGTTATTACAGCCTTGTCCAAGTAGTCACCGAGGAACACCAAATTCATCATAACTCCAATGGGTCTTCTTCTTCTCCTTTGTTCTTTTTTTTTTTTTTTTGGTACAAGACTTCCTCTTGGTATTTTTTTTATCACGTTACTCTCGGCTTACTGCTTATGGCTCCTGGCTTCGCCTACTTATGTTTCCTAAGCATCTTCTCTTCTTAGCTGCTTTGCCTACTTATGTCTCCCAAACATGTTTTCTTAATAGCTTTACCCTTCTATTACGGTGGATGACTCATTGTAGGTCAGAGCGATCTTCTGATTTATCTCTCTTTTTTTTCCAGAAAGTTTTTCCCCTCACCCCTCTTTTTGCTTTTTCATTCAGTCTCTTTTATTTACCAGAGGATAAGAACCCACCACCAAGAGCAATCGTGGGATATCGAGGCGATAGAGCAGGTCCAACAAGATAATATTAGATATATTTTTATTTTAAATTAACATCCCCGAGTTGTTTGTTCTTATCTTCTTAGCCTGCCTCGAGATTTGTGTCCTTAACCTACCTTAAGATTTGTGTCAGCTTGCCTCGAGATATAAACAGATGTATTTTTTGTTTTAATTAAACCTAGCATATGGCCCTTGGCATAAGTAATGGGATGGCTTTGTGGTTATATATTAGTTTAATCAATGATGCCTCAATTTCAATAAAAATAAAATCAATATTAACAAATCAACATTAAATAAATTTGAGCAAACCACAAACAATAAATTTTAAAAACAATAAAAATTGAAAATTAAAAAAGATGCTATATTTGTCATCCAATTTTATCCAATTACAAACCTCCTTCACACATCTCCTTAAACCACATACCCTTGCCCCTATGATATGTAACTCCATCAATCCACCACCCTTCATCTATCGGTGGAGGCATTTCAGTAGCCCTCACAACAACGCCCCAAATCCCCTTTATCGGCTTTCACAACACCCCAAATTTAATAGTATAACACCGTAAAGCCTCACATACATTTGCCCCTATCGCATGATCCTGAATTGAGTAGTTAATTAGGTAAAAACTAATTTATTTTCACGTGAGAAAGTGTTTAAGTCATTATTTAAAAATAAAAATTAGTCTCACTTTAACTTAGTAATATAAAGTATAATATATATATATATATATATATATATATACGTGATAGTATCAGGTCGGTCGTAGTTACTATTTATATGCAGTCGACTTGGGTCCATTTTGGCCCTTAGAGCATGTTTAAAAGATTTCCAACCGTACAGATGTGAAGATCATAGAAAAAGAAGCTAACATGTCCATTTTGATACAATTTGGTGACCGTTTGGTCCTCCCACTTAATGGTTGAAATTATGAACCGTTCAGATTTCTATAAAATAATAAACGTTAAGTGGGAGGACTAAACGCTCACAAATTGTATGAAAATAGACATGCTAGCTTATTTTTCTATGATCTTCACATCCGTACGGTTGGAAATATTTCAAACATGCTCTAATGGCCAAAATGGGAGTCGACCGAATGTGAATAATAATATGGCCGGCCTGATAGCATCAGGCATATATATATATATATATATATATATATATATATATATATATATATATATATATATATATATAGGGTCATGATAATATGCGGTCGGCCTTATCACTGTGCAAGTGCGGTCACCTCTTTTTGGCCCATTTGTAGAGTATTTTTGTAATGCCCCGACTCTCGCACTTCTCCCAATACTCGCGTCACCTACTCCTCAAGACCTGAAATGGGAGAAGAAAAAGGCAGTGAGCTTTCGGAAGGAAATCCCAGTAAGTACCCTGCAAGGTTCTCAAAGAAGTGTGAGCAACAAGACAAATCATGATATCAATAATCCAAGAGAACATCAAGCAGAGGGGCTACACCCCACACAACCGATCCAAGGAGTCTACCACAATCATCAGCAACGGTTCGACTCCTATCCAACGATAGCCCTCAGGGCTTTAAACAAAGGAATTCCAAAGGTAGCTCAGCAAACGATCCCCCGGACAGCAACACAGCCTCGGGCTACAAGCCACCAACCTATCGCACCTTGGTAGCACCACCTCTCCACGTGTCGACACGGCCAGCGTATCAATCCCGCTGACAAGTAGGACAACCAGAGTATCGTCCCTCTGGCATGGCAAGCCGAAACGCCAGGGTGTCCCATCCCTAAACGTTCCCCAAACCGGAGCCCCCACGCTTTACTGAACCGGGCGGAAGAAGAAACTCAATTGGCACATACCTACCCGGCCAGCACACAAGTACTGCATATCTCCATGGTCTCATGCCAGACAACAGGAGGCTATGCTTAGCGAGCCCGCTCACTCCACTGACGCATACCTACCTAGATGCACACAAGCACCACGAGTGCCTACAGTCAAGTGTCGGCCCACGGGTGGGCAAGCCCAACAAAGCATTCCAAACAAACAGGTAGCAACAACACTACCACAAGCACATCAATCTTACACATGCGAGGAAAGAGAACAAACAAACATGTATATGCATGCTTTCAAGAAAAACAGATACCACAAAGAAGATATGCTAACTTATAGCATTCATCAAAACAAGAAACCCAAACAATGGATAGGAGCGAGGCAAGAGTAACTTACCTCTAGTCGCAATCCAACAATTGCACCGTATCCGTCCCGATAAAGCTCAGCGCTCCTCGTCAATATCTGATAACCACAAATACACACTCAACAAACGCACGTGTTTAAAAGCCATAACTTCTACAATGCATGTGAAACTAAATAGGCCCGGCCCATTAATATTCCAACTTTCTAACTAGACTCGACCAAGTCGACTCGGATTTATAATGAACCAATTTAATCCAACTACTTGAGTAAACCAACTCCTAACCAACACTAGCCATGCTATTGCACCATTTGACATATTATCTTCAACCTTTAATTTACTAAAAATATTTACCAAACCAAGCCAACTCATCTTCAACTCACTCAAGCCCAAACTGGCCCAAAGGCCCAACAAATTCATCTACATAACCTCACATGCATCTTCTCGGCCCATTAACCCCCATAATCTCCATTGGCCTGGATTCAATGGTCCACTTACTAACTCCCTGTGATAATTTTGGATCACAACTTGGATGGTCACTAAGCATCTATGAATTGATCAAACTCAACCATCTCTAGGCACTCATGAACACTTGAACAAAATTGTCCATGCACCCTTAAAACATAGCCAAGAAGCCTCAAAGACTTCAAACAAAGACCCATCTACTGCCAGCCTGAAACCTATTAATCAAACATCTCTCCCTCTCTTCCTCTCTACACACACACACAATTCACCACTTCAAACCAATCAACCACCTGGATTCAAGCTTGGATCTACAACTAGGAGCTTCCAAGAAACAACAACCAAGAGACCAAACTATTAGTATTTAAACCCAATCAACCTCATGCCTTCTTCAGAGGCAACCCTCTGAACCTATACTTGCTAGCTTACTCATCCCAGTGTTGATCAACGAACCTAACACATATTAAATCTGAGTATACATGTTCCCTGAAAACCAACCAACCCCACTACTAAACCTCAAACCAACAACTTATCTTATCATAAAAATTAAAGTCATCATGGAGACCAGTTTGCACAACGAAACCATTGCATACATTCATACTACCCTTGATAACCAGTCACTACCAAAGCACTCATCCCCACCTGTCTAGCTATGAATAAGAGACCAATGTAACCAACCAGTATGGCCATGTCACCATCACAATCTTTTAAACCATGCAAGCTCATATCCCTCAACATCAAAGCCTAACCACCAAGCCAAAGCCTAAAGTCCATGCATTACCTTATATTATCATTCTTAATCTTTCCTACAACCATTAGTGTATATTAACAGTACAAGCACCCTAGCATCAATCATGAAGAGTATCAGGAAAACCCACATAATCATTCTCAGACCATGTTAACTCATAGTTAATTAAACTTAAACTACTCATAATCGAACCTTTAAACTCCATGCCCACCAAAAACACCAACCGAGAACCACCGCAACCTACCCATGCTTGCATCTAAACCATGGATAAGGACTTAGCGGTTGTTTGTGACACCCCTGCTCGTCGGTTCAGATCGCCTGTACTGTTCCAATTCCTCCGACGCCATGCTCAGCTGCCCAGCACCGTCTCCTTCGCTCGATCTCTCATGAAGATGAAGTCCTCGTCCGCCGCTCGCAAGATGACCACGTTAGGGTTTGGAGATGGCTATACTTTTATAGGAGATCGCGGGCGGATAAGGATAGAGGAGAGATCCTGTTAATGAGGCCAATCCGCGGATTAGACGCGCTAAAATCACTTCTATCCATATCGGGCTGATGCTGATCGCATGGAGACGCAGTTTCTCCCTCTAAATCTCTCTCTAAATAAGTCACATGTTATCATACACCCATGCACGTGCATGGGTGGTTCCATATAATTAAATATTTGATATGATATTATATATATTATAATCATGACAATCATTCATTCCTCATTCATATATATTATATCCATATCTATCACATCTTTCTAATCTTTCTCATTTTATTTTTAATTTTATCCTTAAATTACATCTCATCCGAACCATACTTTTTATATACTATGGTATATCCCATCAATCAAACCTTTCATATTTAATTTTTTATTATCTTTGACCAACTAACATGAACTAAATTTATCCAAATTTATCTATTCAAACTTATATCCAAATAGACATAGAATTAAATATTTAATCATATATATATATATATATGTAAAATCCAAGGATTTTATGGAAATTAAATGTTCTCAAATTCCTTTTAAATTGGATTATTAGAGGAAATTTTCCTAAGGAATTAAATGATGGGAGAAAATAGGAATTAATAGGCAAAAAAAAAACCCTAACTAGGGTTAATGGAGGGTCTGAAGGACCTTTTGGTAATTTTGCAACATATCAAGGACTAAAAGAAAACTCTCCCCACTCACATGGATGGACTTAAAAGGAACCTAAAAAGAAATGGGGACCTCTGGTTACTTTTCCGTGAGAAAACTCTATTAGTAATGGAACAAACGGCTGAGATTAAGAGATCTCAGATCGTTGTGAATCTCAGGGCATTATAACTGCTGTCTTGGAGCCACGTGGCGAGCACAGGTTAGATCCAACTGATCGCGAACCATATTCGAGGCAAAGGTCTGAGATTTGGCTGTCGATCTTCAAGCCATCTCAACGGTTGATCTCAGGTGGTGTTGGATACGAGGATTTAAGATAAAATCCTAGCCCTTGATTGTGATCAAATGATCACAACCTTTCATCGACTGGGTGATGATCCCGAGGCAGCACCCACTTCTCCCCCAGTCGCCGAAACGCTCGCGCGAGCACCGCCGGTTATGCCGTTTCGCAGGGGGGGGAGGGGGAGCCGCCGACCATTATCGGCGAGGCGCTTCGTATGGCTGTCGCTTCGGCTGGGTTCCGAGGCCTATAAAAAGGGGCCCCTGCCCCACTGTCTCGACACACTAGGGAAAGCTCGGAGAAGGGGATTCCGGGCGTGGGTGAGTTTCTGTCGCCACCAACATCTCCAGAAGCACCGGAGACGAGGTAGGAACTTCTTCCCAGTTATAATTCCATGTTTTATTCCTTTAAACTATAGATTAGAGCTCGCCAGAGAGGGTGATTGTAAACGTGAGTGGAGCGGCGCCGGAAGGGGGAGGATGGTGGTACCGGTGTGTGCAAACAAACGGCGAGCCTGAGACGAAGCTCTCGGTACCCTTTGCAGGCGAGGGGAGCTCTCGGGTGAAGAGTTGCCATCTACGGCGAACTTCTCCGGTGAAGCTCAGACAGAGGATGAAGGAGATGCGGACAGTGAGAAACAGGGCTTGAAAATGGGATTCTGGCCGGAGGAAAAGCTCGGTGTAGAGAAAGCTTGGCCAATGCATCCCTCCGGCGTCGTTGACGGAGCTCCGGTCGGCCACTGTCGCGTTAAGGGAGAAGAAGAAGGCTGTGAGAGAGAGGAAAAATAAAATAAAAGAAAAGTTATGTAATTAATTTAATTAAATTGATAACTTAGGGATGGTTAATTAAAATAAAACAATAGTAGTGTGACAATTAAGTTGATTAATCAAAATAACTATATGGAACTACAGCAATGTGAAAAAATCAGTGATTAAAACCTAGGTTGATTAAAGTGAACTAAAGGTTTTTGATAAGATTTTAAAAGACCTAGGTAGTGTGACACCAGAAATTAAACCAATTTTGATTAAAAGTTGTCATGGTACTATGATCGAATTAATAAATTTAGGGGTACTGGGTGGGAACTAAGCCCTAAAATGGGTAAGACCTTATACCATAGGGACATAAATTACCCAAATGACTAAAATGTCCTCCCTTAGTTTAAAAGGGATAAGGACAAGCTAAACCGTGTAATGGGCTTAGTAATGGGCCGAATTAGAGCAAAGTGACTAGAGATGACCAAATAGGGTTTAGACTCGACAAGTAGAGTAGAGTTGACTGGGTTTGACCAAGTTGGGTGTAGGGTCAACTAAAGGACATGGACACAGGGAATAAGGGCCTATGACCGGAGAGATAGTCTTTAGGACCCGTTAGTGGGCCTAAGCCCAACAAGAACGTTAGGCATGCATGTATAACTAGAGACATAGAAAATTATTGGAATCTTGATTCTAATAGGACCTCTATATGCCAAATACTCTCGGGGAGTTGTAGGCACTCAAGACGAAGCTAGAAGGATATCTAGCTTCAACAAACAAGAGGTAAGTACACTTGTCTCGTTCCTACCAGGTTTCGGGTTTTTCTTTGGACTTGCTTATGCCTTGTTTGATTATACTCATTGATATCATACATGCGTCCGTGACTACTTTAAATTCCTGTTGAGCATGTATGTTGTTTTCGGGATGTTGGTGTCCCTATTGGTTGTGGTCTACTGCCCGGACTCAGTGGAGAGTGGAGGCTCCGAAAGGGAAATGTTCAGTGGGCGGGACCCCCAAGATTTCTCACCGCCTTTGCCGTAGAGGCGATTCTCACGGTGGTCTTACCCGTCGGTGGGCGTGAATGCGTGGCCAGGTGTTAACACGTATGAGAGGTAGTTCTACCGATTGCGACCGGAGGGTCGAACGACCAAAAGGTCGTGCTTACAGCAAGTAGCTGGACATACTGGCCAGGAGTGATCCTTGAGTTTTCTTGAAACTCATCACAGAGCTTGAGGGCTTCTGTTGTCAGGGGTCGTACCTTTGGATTGCTTCTGGTAGACTCCTAGGATTATGTTTTCTTGGGATTGTGACCTCATTATTTGACATATTGTTTTCTTATGTCTTTGTGACCCCGTAGGGGTACTTACTGGGCTTTCCATTCGAAAGCTCATGCTTTTTGCTCTTTCTCTCTTTTACAGATTTCAAAGTTTAGGGGGTGGAGCTTGAGGAGAGGTCACTAGGAGATCCGAGGTCTGGGAGTCTCCTTTATCTTTTATTTTGTGAACTTTACTTTGTGTAGGACCCGTATAGGGACTAGACTATTTATAGGGCCTATGGACCCTTATAACTCTATGTTCCTTTGAACTTGAGTTTATTTTATATTATGGATTGTTATCTGCTTATCACATTTAGGCCTTGTATTTGAGTTGAACTTGTCTCTGCTTGAGTACGGCCGGTCTGTTGACGTGCTCGAGGTTCCGGAATCCGGGTCGGGGCGTAACAGATTAAAGTGGTATTAGAGAAAGTTCTCTAGATAGAGCAGATAACAGAACCCTAGATGCCCTTAGCCAGTTGCATAGACTGAGTGTGGGTCTGGGGTAGTATAGTTAGTGGTACGTTAGATTGATGTCTGAATTTACTTGCAGGATGTCGGGACCTTCGTACCGTCAAGATTCATCCGACGATGAGGTGGAGTCAGTTCATGAGAACACTCTACCACCCCGTGCTGACTCGTCAGATCCTGCAGAGGTTCTTGCGGAGATGAGGAGGACGGTCGAAGCCACCAATCGAAAGCTTGATAGGCTTCAGTCCACGGTTGTTGTGCTCGTTCGTGGACTGAGAGACGAGGTTGTTGCTCAGATGCCAGTGGACAGGAGCCCGAGGGTTCCACTGGTACAGGAGATAGTGAGCCCGAGTATTCCTCCTCAGCGTATGTGTCGAGCTCGTGACTACTACCGGAGATTGGGGGTACAGCTTAGGAATAGAGCTGTGGGTCCGTCTCCTACCGTTCTCAAGATTGTCCGGTACCGATGGTGCGGAGGATATGGACACATATGTTATGTCTTACAAACATTTACGTTGTATGAACTACATATGTTATGTCTTTCAGTATGTTTTAATTCCAGTATGTTGTCTTTAGTTGTTGCTTTTAAATTCAATAAGGAGTATGTTTTATTATCACTTGTCTAGTTGTGAACGAAGTAACCTTGCAATTTTTTTTTTTTTTAACAGTTGAACTATGAATCATACACGTGGAGGTCGTGGTGGTAAGGATAGGGGTAGAGGTAGGCGAGGGTGACCTCGTCGAGCATATATGCCACACCCGCCTGTGGGAGAAGTACCCCAACCACAGGATGGTGAGGTACCCCCACCTCTGGACGAAATGGAAGTGGAGTAGGAGGTGCCTGCTCAGTCCAAGTAGAGGGCCAGGATCCAAGGGGGGAGGTACCCCCCATGAGCATGTTAGATCTCATGCGTGAGATGTTGGGGCTAATTCAAGAAACTCGACAGCAGCGAGTACCACCTCCACCAGCCACCCCCACGTCTAGTAGAGGGTTATTAGGGGAGATCAAGAGACCCTCTCCCGACCCTTTGAGGGAGCCGCTGATCCCCATGCGGCAGAGCAATGGATAAGGGAAATGGAGAAGACCTTTGAGGTCTTCCAGACTACTGAGGCGGAGAAGATTAGGACCGCCATTTACATGCTCCAAGGACCCGCGGAGGACTGGTACTTTGGAGAGATCAGATTAAGGAAGGGTGAGGCCTTCCAGACTTGGGAAGAATTCAGAACTGCGTTCTTCGCCAAGTATTTCTCACGGGGACACTTAGTTCAGCTCGGACAACAGTTCTCCCAGCTTGTTCAGGGCAGCTCTACTGTTGAACAATACGAGACGAAATTCGATAGATTGGCCCGCTCTCTGGCTGACATGGTTCCGACAAAGGAAAGTCGGGTAATGAAGTTTGAGGCCGGACTACGGCCATCACTTAAAAAGATCATGACTAGCCACATGTGTAAGACCTACACCGAAGTTGTGGCTAGGGCAAAATATACTGAGGCCTCTTGTCAGGGGGATGCCCAAGGGTCGTCCCAGAAGGAGAAAAAGGACAAAGGGACTAACAGCCAGGGCCAATCATCGGGAAAGAGTTCTGGGAAACGTAGCCTTGATAACAAGTACCGGCCTTATGGTAAGCCGACTAGGTCTATAGCCTCGTCTGGAGGCAAAGGGTCATCAGCTAGTGTGACCCAAACCCTAAGGTGCTATGAATGCAAGGGACCGCATAAGAAGTCACAGTGCCCGAGGATAACTGGAGGATGTTATCTCTGTTTGCGTCTGGATCACCAAAGGCCTAATGTCCTCAGCGCCAAGTGGGGCAGAGTGTTGTTGAAGGAACCCAGGGACCACAACAAGCTTCTAGACAATCAGTTGGACCACCACCGAGACCACAAGGTGGAGATAAGAAAGGGAAGGCAACTTCAGGACAGCCTTCCACATCAAATCAACCCCAGCAGCAGCAGAGGCCCATGACCCATGGACGAGTCTATCATCTGACGACCGAGGAAGCACAGGCATCCGCCGATGTCGTGGCATGTATCATTTCTGTTAGTTCATTCTATGCCTGCACTTTATTTGATCCTGGAGCCACAACTCTTTTGTATCTGCACGATTTGCATGAAGACATACGTTGCCTACTATAGATCTACCCCAGGAGTTGTGTGTAGACACCCCGGTAGGAGCTGCCAAGTTTGTAAGGAGGATCGTACCGGCATACCCAGTAGTGATAGAGGGGCGGAGACTACCAGCAAACTTGCACGTAATGGACCTGAAGGATTACGATGTGATCCTCGGGATGGACTGGCTCTCTTCGGTATACGCAGTGGTGGACTGTCGAGGAAAGAGAGTTGTGTTCAGGATACTGGGAGATGAAGAGTTCACCTTTAAGGGCAGCCAAACATGTTCCCTGGTACGGGAGATTTCCGCTCTCCAGGCTAGAAAGTTACTTAGGGATGGATATATAGGTTATTTGGCCTCTATCTCTGAGGCGAAGCAGGATGTGGAGATCGTAGTTTCGGATATACCTGTGGTGAGGGAGTTATTGGATAAAGGCTTCATAAGACCTAGTATGTCACCTTGGGGAGCACCTGTTCTTTTTGTCAAGAAGAAAGACGGGTCATTAAGGTTGTGCATCGATTATAAGGAGTTGAACAAGGTGACTGTGAAGAACAAGTATCCCTTACCAAGAATTGATGACCTATTGGATCAGCTGCAGGGAGCTCAAGTATTCTCCAAGATTGACTTGAGATCTGGGTATCATCAAGTGAGGATTAAAGAGACGGATATTCCGAAGAGTGCTTTCTGTAAAAGATAAGGGCACTATGAGTTTTTGGTAATGCCGTTTGGGCTTACCAATGCTCCGACAGTCTTTATGGACATGATGAACCGGGTATTCCGTCAATACTTGGACTAGTTTGTGGTGGTTTTTCATCGATGACATACTGGTTTACTCAAGTAGCCACCAGGCACACGAGGAGCACTTAAGAATTGTGCTAGAGACCTTGAGGGAACATCAGCTCTATGCCAAGTTCTCCAAGTGTGAATTCTTGTTGGACAACGTTGCTTTCTTGGGTCACGTTGTAAGTGGAGCTGGAGTTTCAGTAGATTCCAAGAAGATTGAGGCTATCGTTGAATGGAAAAGACCAACTACGGTACGAGAGATACGGAGTTTCTTGGGATTAGCTGGCTATTACAGGAGATTCGTGGAGGGTTTCTCGGTTATAGTAGCACCGTTAACTAAATTGACTAGGAAAGGTACCAAATTCGTTTGGACCGAGTCCTGTGAAAAGAGTTTTCAGGAGTTGAAACAGAGGTTTATTTCCGCACCAGTTTGGCGTTACCTCAAAGTAATCGTGGGTATACGGTCTACAGTGACGCATGCAAGACTGGCCTCGGATGTGTGTTGATGTAAGATGGACGTGTGATTGCTTATGCATCACGTCAGTTAAAGCCTTTTGAAGAAAATTACCCTACACACGATCTTGAGTTGGCAGCGATCGTGTTTGCCCTAAAGATCTGGCGACACTTCCTCTACGGTGTACCTTGCGAGATCTACACCGATCATAAGAGCCTCAAGTACATATTCACAACGTATAGGCGTTGAATATGAGGCGTGACGCTTGGTTGGAGCTAATTAAGGACTATGATCTCGGTGTCCCTTACCACCCGGCTGCAAGGCTAGAAATGACGTGGTAATAATGACCGAGCAAGAAGTCTGGATATGGAGTTGCCGCTATGTTAACAACTTAGAGACCTTTGTTGGAGGACATGAAGAGGCTTGAGTTAGAGGTTGTTTTGCCCATGATGGAAGTCTCATTGGCCAGCTTGTATATTCGACCCTCGTTGTTGGAAAGGATTCAGGTTGCTCAGGAACAAGAACCTGATCTGGAGGAGATCAGGAAATATATAGGCCAGGGAGAGCCAACACGGTTCAGAGTACATGAGGATGGTACTCTAAGATTTGATAAACAAATTTGTGTGCCTAATGTCCCGGAGTTAAGAAAGGAGATATTGGAGGAGGCTCACTATTCGAGCTGCGTTGTTTACCCTGGAGGCACTAAGATGTACAAAGGGTTGAAGTATCACTTCTAGTGGAAGGGAATGAAGTGAGATGTTGTGGAGTTCGTGGCTAAATATATCACCTACCAATTGGTAAAGGCAGAGCACCAAAAGCCGGCAGGGATGTTACAACCCTTACCCATTCCGGAGTGGAAGTGGGAGCATATTAACATGGACTTTGTAACAGGGTTGCCACGTACTCAGAGAGGACATGAGTCAATCTGGGTCATAGTGGACCGATTAACTAAGTCGGCCCATTTTATACCTTTGAGAACAGGAGCCTCCTTGGAGAAGTTGGCCTAGTTATATATAGATCAAATTGTCAGACTACATGGAGTACCAGTGTCAATCACCTCAGATCGGGACACGATGTTTGTCTCAAGATTTTGGGAGAGTCTCCACACAGCTTTAGGCACAGGATTGGCCTTTAGCACAGCTTTCCACCCACAGACAGATGGTCAGTCCGAGAGGACCATCCAAGTATTAGAGGACATGTTGAGAGCATGCACGCTTGATTTTACGGGGTCTTGGGACTAGCGTTTGAGCTTGGTAGAGTTTGCCTATAACAATAGATACCAGGCAAGCATCCAGATGGCTCCGTATGAGGCACTCTATGGGAGAAAGTGCCGAACACCTATTTGCTGGGGAGATGTGGGAGAAAGGAAGCTTGTAGCTGAGGCGACACTTGAGCAGCCAGATTTTATTAAACAAACTGAGGATCATGTTAGAATGATCAGAGAGAGACTCAAGGCTGCTCAAAGTAGACAGAAGAGCTATGCGGATCGTAAGAGGTCTGACCAGGAGTTTCAAGTGGGGGATCTGGTATTCCTTAAGGTGTCTCCTATGAAAGGTGTTGTAAGGTTTGGACGACGTGGAAAACTTGCTCCACCATATATCGGACCTTTTGAGATTTTGGAGCGCATAGGAGTTGTGGCATATAGGTTAGCCTTACCTCAGGACCTTGCTCAGGTTCACGATGTCTTCCACATCTCCATGTTGAAGAAGTGTATCCGTGATCCAACACGAGTAATTCCCCAGGCTCCTGTGGACGTTCAGGAGAATATGTCCTATGAGGAGCGCCCAGTAGCTATCTTGGGTCGTGAGGACAAGGAGTTAAGGAATAGAACCCTTCCTTTTGTCAAGGTGAGGTGGAGTAACTACTTTGATCGAGAGGCGACCTGGGAACGTGAAGAGCATATGAGGAAGCGATACCCCGAGTTATTTACCTCCCTGTAAGCGGTGTAGAAATTTCGAGGACGAAATTGTTGTAAGGGGGGAGGAATGTAAAATCCAAGGATTTTATGGAAATTAAATGTGTTCAAATTCCTTTTAAATTGGATTATTAGAGGAAATTTTCCTAAGGAATTAAATGATGGGAGAAAATGGGAATTAATAGGCAAAAAAAAAATAACTAGGGTTAATGGAGGGTCCGGAGGACCTTTTGGTAATTTTGCAAAATATCAAGGACTAAAAGAAAACTCTCCCCTCTCACATGGATGGACTTAAAAGGAACCTAAAAAGAAATGGGGACCTCTGGTTAATTTTTCGTGAGAAAACTCTATTAGTAATGGAACGAACGGCTGAGATTAAGAGATCTCAGATCGTTGTGAATCTCAGGCATTATAACTGCTGTCTTGGAGCCACGTGGCGAGCACAGGTTAGATCCATTTGATCACGAACCAGATTCGAGGCAAAGGTCTGAGATCTGGCCGTCGATCTTCAAGCCATTTCAACGGTTGATCTCAGGTGGTGTTGGATACGAGGATTTAAGATAAAATCCTAGCCCTTGTCACAGCCTTACATCGACGGGGTAATGATCCCGAGGCAACACCCACTTCTCCCCTAGTCACCGGAAACGCTCGCGCGTAGGGATGTCAATGGGCCCCGGCCCCGACGGGGAACCAGATTCCCCGCCCCGACGGGGCCGGGGCCGGGGCCAAGATGCAATTCCCCGTCGGGGTCGGGGCCGGGGAATACCCTCCCCGCCCCAGCCCCGGCCCCGAAATATTTAATTTAAAAAATAATACTATATAAATATAGTATATTTTATATTATAAGTATTTAAATAAAAAATTATTATAAATATAATTATAATAATTGTCATAATTATAAACCCTAAACTCTAATTAATCAATTAATAAGTTAGGGCCACTTGATTCTACTTTGTATTAAAGAAAGTATGTATTAGTAAAGAAATAAATTCGGGGACGGGGAATCCCCGAACCCGTAATTCAGCGAGGGGACGGGATGGGAAAAATTTTCCCCATACCCGGGGTCGGGGCCGGGGTCATGGATGGGGGTGGAAAATCGGGGCCTGGGCCGGGGAATGCATTCGCCGGTGAATCCTCACTCGTTGATTATCCCTACTTTCATGAAAGCACCACGGCATTACTGGCCGCTTTCATGGGAGGGTGTCGCCACGCTATCTATGAGGCGCTTCAGATGGTCAAGCCGCTTCATCTGGGTTCCGAGGCCTATAAAAAGGGGCCCCTGCCCCACTGTCTCGACACACCAGCGAAAGCTCGGAGAAGGGGATTCCGACGAGCTGATCGGAGAAGGGAATCCCGGCCGTGGGTGAGTTTCTGTCGCCACCAACATCGCTAGAAGCACCGGAGACGAGGTAGGAACTTTTTCCCAGTTATAATTCCATGTTTTATTCCTTTAAACTATAGATTAGAGCTCACCGGAGAGGGTGATTATAAACGTGAGTGGAGCGGCGCCGGAAGGGGGAGGATGGTGGTATCGATGTGTGCAAACGAGCAAATGAAGCCCGAGGCGAAGCTCCCTGCACTTTGCGCTTAGGGAGCTCTTGGGTGAAGAGTTGCCATCTACTGGCTGAACTTCTCCCGAAGCCTCGAATGCAGGAGGAAGGAGATGCTGACAATGAGAAACAGGGCCTGAAAACGGGATTCTGGCCGGAGGAAAAGCTCGGTGCACAGAAAGCTTGGCCAATGCATCCCTCTGGTGTCGTTGACAGAGCTCCGGCCGGCCACTGTCGCGTTAAGGGAGAAGAAGAAGGCTGTGAGAGAGAGGAAAAATAAAATAAAAGAAAAGTTATTTAATTAGTTTAATTAAATTGATCACTTAGGGATGGTTAACTAAAATAAAACTATAGTAGTGTGACAATTAAATTGATTAATCAAAATAACTATATGGACCTACAGTAGTGTGACAAAATCAGTGATTAAAACCTAGGTTGATTAAAGTGAACTAAGGGTTTTTGATAAGATTTTAAAAGACCTAGGTAGTGTGACACCAGAAATTAAACCAATTTTGATTAAAAGTTGTCATGGTACTATGATCGAATTAATAAATTTAGGGGTACTGGGTGGGAACTAAACCCTAAACAGGGTAAGACCTTATACCATAGGGACATAAATTACCCAAATGACTAAAATGTCGTCCCTTAGTTTAAAAGGGATAAGGACAAGCTAAACCATGTAATGGGCTTAGTAATTAGCCCAATTAGAGCAAAGTGACTAGAGATGACCAAATAGGGTTTAGACTCGACAAGTAGAGTAGAGTTGACTGGGTTTGACCAAGTTGGGTCTAGGGTCAACTAAAGGACATGGACACAGGGAATAAGGACCTATGACTGGAGAGATGGTCTTTAGGACCCGTTAGTGGGCCTAAGCCTAACAAGAACGTTAGGCATGCATGTACAACTAGAGACATAGAAAATTAATGGAATCTTGATTCTAATAGGACGGGCGTGACAATATATATATATATATATATATATATATATATATATATATATATATATATATTATTTGTTTAAATATATCCATTATATTTCCCTCTCTCTATCTATATTTAAGCATATAAGTTAAATATTATTTTGCCCTCCATCCATATACATGCATGGTTTCAAATTCAAATCCTTATTATATATATTTATATATATATATATATATATATATATATATATATATATATATATATATATATATATATATATATATATATATATGTATGTGTGTGTAGTAATAATCTAATTTAAATACATTCTATTTCAAGGGGTCCCATTATCTAACCAAAATGATTCAGCTTTTTCTGAAATTACCAAAATATCCTTGATGACTCTTATTAACCCTAACTAAGGCATTATCCAATTTCATTTCTTATTTCAAATTCAAGGGACCTTTCTAATTATCTTGTTGTTTAAATAATTAGAACTTCTATTGCACTAAACTCGATTCAATCCAACCTTGGGACTTTCTTTTATTAATCACACATTTTTAGAAAAAGTTAATAACCTAAAATTTTCGGGTTTCACAGTTTTGAGAAAATCCAACCATATGGATGGAAAGAACATCGAAAAATAAGCTAGCACGTCAATTTTCATACAATTTGGGAACTTGTACAGTCTTTATCTTAACGGGTGAAATTTTGGACCGGTAAGATTTCTATAAATTTTCACCTGTTAAGATAAAGACCCTACAAGTTCCCAAATTATATGAAAATTGACATGCTAGCTTATTTTTTGATGTTCTTTCCATCCATACGGTTGAAAATCTTCAAACATGCTCCAGGTGGCAAAATGGAAGGCTGACATCGCGAAATGTTGCTTCCAAATTTACCTTACCTTATCAAGATTATATATATATATATATATATATATATACTTCAATTTCAAGATATATATTTCATTTAAATTTAAAATCATAATTTATATAAAATATTTCATCATATCATTAGCCCAATTGGCGTCTTATATTTTCAATGCTTATACATTGTCTTTACATACATGTATATCTTTTTATATATAAACATACACGTTGTATAATCCTTTTAAAGGAGTTGTACGTGCATGTAATAAATTATCATAAATAAAATATAATTTATCCATTTTTTGAGAAAAAGAAAACTCGTGATAAATAAAATAATATACGAAGTTGCTTTATCCAATAGGGCATTGCAAATCAATTATTCATGTCACGCCCCGAACCCGGCCCTGGCATGTGGACAGACCGGCCACACCCAAATAGGGACGAGACTCCATTCAGACGCAAGGCCTCAGAGTCTCCTGTACATTCAATTTCCATAGATAAACATAACAGCGGAATTATATAAAAGAAATGAAGGGAGTTTATACAACTCCATATAAGTACAATACTAGGGTCTACGCGACCCATACAAGGATCTATCCATGTCACCACTAGTATCCATACAACAAACAAAATACAAGTCTCACATACACACACAAATGAAAGGAGGTGCGCAAACCTTAAGAGAAAATAAGCAAGTCCGAGTCAACTACTCGGAAAGTCCCGTCTAGGTCCGACCCTACTTCTCATCGTCACCTGAGAAAAACATCAATCAAGTGCATGAGCCAAAGAAAAGGCTCAGTAGGATCGCTAGAAAAGCAATAAAGGTGGCGAAAGCCATATACAAGGAATAGAAAGCAATCAAGACTCAAAACAAATGAAACACAATCACAAGTCAACGGCACAACTCAGGTATGTAAAATAAATCCACAGATGTACTGTGTCTCCGGCATATACGATACTACATTATCACCCATACCGTCTTCGGCCTACACCGGATAATGCTATAGCAAACATGTATACATGGTTAGGAAAATACTGCACCCTGACTGAGCCTGTATGTGAGCAACGTTTTCTCTACCTGGGCATCCGCCCAATGTATCATGCTTATCAAGAAGAGACTGCCAGCACCGAATACCTAACAACAAGTATTCCTATATATATATCCAAGAGAATAGACAACTCGAATATATAATCAAACAACCGTCTCAGAGAGATGTAGAGAGCCAAACCAAAACACGTATTCAAGGAAAGGCAAATCAACTCGAATACATGTTAAAAGTCTTGAAGAGATATATAAAAGAAACCACAAGCAAAGTAAGAGTAAGAGATACTCACAAGGCATGGAGTGTGAGAGCCTACGTGATCTAGAGAATAATCCTCTAATGCTCGTCGCGTCTCACGCATCCGGATCATAATTTAGTAAATATAAAGTAAATCTCAGTGTCTCTACACTTGAGCATCTCCTATCTAAATATGAAATACGATTACCCATGACTCCCTCAATTATCTCTAATATGGAGATTAACTTAGCAAATCATGATTCCCTAAACTTAATCATGCTTGAAAGACATTAAGCTCACTCAAAGTATGTTTTCTTACTTAAAATGTATATCATGCCTTTAAGATCCTTAGAATGCCCCTAAGCATGCTTAATTAACCAAGATAAATTAATCTAGAGCATGAAACCATTAAGCATGTTAATCATGGAAACTAATCACAATTAAGCATGTTAACATGAAAACTAATAGGGCATTTATACTTAAAGATTTTCATGAAAATTCGGCGACACCTCCCCTATTTATAGGGCCCCGAAAATTATACAAATAATCACATACTTAACAATTTAATCAAAGTGATTTACTTCCAATCATTAATACAACTCTCAATTAACAATAAACTCCTCCCACAGCTTCCAATCCCCACAACTTCATAATTTCATTATGAGTATTTCTCATCCTCATTCATGAGCTTAACTAGTTAATTACTTCCCATGAGTTGTTAATCTCGATTAACCTTGCAAGTATTCTCCAAATCAAGGCTCATTGAGGAAAAGGATGTCATCTGCGCCGCTTCACTTGGGATCACAGGTTCTTGAGGGCTTCTTTGGGCTATGTTGTGATGTCAAGCGGTAGGCGTTAGGGGAGGGTGGCGCTTGACAGAGGAATAGCCGGACAGATGGCGATCTTTGGGCGGTATTTCGGTCGGCGTATTAAGGGTGGCGATTGCTCGCATAGCCTTGGCGCTCGGCCAGGCGAGGCGCACAAGGGGCGGCCCGGCGTGGAAGGCATGGCGTGCAGCTCCCGGTGGGCGCTGATCCGGCGGTGGGGAGGCGCCACGCCTCTACCAGCGTCGCAGGCGTGGGGCAGGGGATTCGAGGTGGCCGGCCGGTGGCTCGCCCGAGGTGAGGTGGGCGTGGGTAAGGGGAGATCTGGAGAAGATGAGAAAGGGGGAGGCTAGGGCATCGGGCTGAGAGAAGAATGAGAAGGAGAGAGAGAGAGATTTATAAAATCTCTCTCTTTTCTATCATTAAACATATATAATAATATATTTTAATTTAAAATATTAAAAATCATAATACTTAAAATTAAAATATTATTGTTACTATAGCGCCACATGTGGTTGTGTGGAGTCACGGGGTTCTTGTAGCCTCACATGCCCAATAGTGGGACCACGGAGTCCAAATCGGGGTCCGACCGTGATCCGCGAAATCCCAGGTCAGACGACCCAGTGTCACATGCGTACTGTAATATCACGGGGTCTGACCCTCATCAGACCAAATAAGAGAATGTCGGCTTTTAGTAAATTCCGTCGTCACGGACATACTGTGGCATCACGAGGCTGTCTCAATCCCCGACCAGATCCACCTTTCCCGAGATTCGAATATTTGTCTGTTTGTCTTTTCTCAATAATAAATCTGGATTAATTAATACTTAATTAATCATGATTAATTAGCCTTCTATAATTTTTCCCAAATTTCATTGCTTACTATATTAAATCTCCATTTAATAACTCTGGGGAAAAATTCTTATTTATTTTGGGGCGAGTTTTACAATTCAAGACAACATTAGTATATAAAAACCAAGGGGACTGACCCTTGTAATGCCAGAATAAGGAAATGTTTAAACTCAAACCTTCAATGTTCACATCATCGAATTCCATGGCATAATAACAAAACCTAATTTGCTACATATTACTATAATTCACTCTCACTATTTAAAGAACTAAGTACTAGTAAGGAGATTTAAAAAAAAATTAATAAACCAATGTAATCATCAGATTAGCAAGCAAGGAGTTAGCTACAAGATTCTCCAAGAAATACCATTATGCAGAAGCCAATATCCAATCTAATATTTTTAATTAGTTCAATCACTTAGGGCAACATGTAAGACAGTGAGCTTCCCAAGTAGATGAATTGAAACAACAAAACTAATCTCAACATAATTTTAAATTTTCCTTTTGGCCTTCTCTCAAACTAGATCAGCACTTCTGAAATAAATTTGCTGCATGGTAAATATGTGTAGTCAAGATTGAAAAGATAACATAGCCCATTGGGAAAAATTTCTTAAACTAAAGACAATTACAGATTCTCACAAATAGTTACAACCTTCATAACAAGAACCTCAGTAGCGAGAGTTATTAGATACCCAAGGTTCATGTTGGAAAAGTTCACATCCGTTAAATGCGAACTATTCACGATATTATAGCGTCGAGCATTTACGAAGTTCTTTGCTTCTTTTCTAAAATTTGAGGGCACCCGGTATCCTACTTGAGATGAAACAAGCTATTATAATGAGAGAACAAAAAAATTACAAACCCATGCAAAACAAATCAGAATACAGATGAGCCATATCATGAGCCTCAGAGTTCCTTCTTCTCCAAATTAAGAATAGTGGAAGAATCAAACCTCAAATATTGGAAATTTAGACATGATGTAAAATATGGGTCAAGTGAAATGCCTGCAAGGCGAATTATGAAAATGGAGAAAGAAAAAGGTTAAATACACTTTTCGTCCCTGGAAAGAGTACAATTGTTCACTTTCATGTCTGTATTTTCATTTTGTTGAATACGGCCCCTGTATTATTGTATTTTGGTCGAATACAGTCCTTGGTGCTGACATGGCGCTTATGTGGCAGCCAAATAGCATACGCCTAAAATACAAGGGTATATTCTGATTTATTTTAATTATAAAGTGTATGTATTTCACCTAGTTGGCATGACATGTGGCTGTATATGATGATGTGGAAATGATGATGTGGCGCGAAAATGCCACGCCAGTAAAATATTTTCTAGGGCATGGTTTATGTGCCGATGTGGCATGACACGTCAGCATGCTAACGTGGCATTCTACGTAGCAAAAAAATGTTTTTTTTAAATTTTTTAAAAAAAAGAATTTTTTTTTTTTACTTTTTGCACTTTCACCCGCGATTACACGTGGCATTTTTGGAAAAAAAAATGTTGAAAAGATATACCTAAATTCAAGATTTTTAAATTGAATAATTTCTTTGAAATAGAGTTAGAGAGAAGTTTAGATTTTTAACTTAAGATGTTAAATATTATTGATGACGTGACTTGTAACGCTACGTTAAGAGAGAATAGTAAACAGTAATATTAAATTGTTTAAAAGACCAGTGGTCCCTTAGTGGCCCACTATGACCATTCTTTGTCTCCCAGCTTGAGCTTGCCCTACAAGCACTTGTTCATCGACAACGGTGGCCTTTGTTACGATTTGCTGCATCAGATCCCACGAGGTTCCCATTCTTCGTTCCGACCATTTTCAAGTGCTGCGTGTTGAGGGGAAGACCCTCGGCGTCGCGAGGTAAGACCCTCAAAACATCGGGCATTTCGCTATGACCTTTAGCCATTCAAGTGGGTATGCGATCAAATGTACCATCCATCGGTATTAACCTCAAGACGGACATCACCCAATCATGAACAGGCCTTAACAGATCCTGCATAAGAGGATTACAGATCGCAAACACTCTAACCTTGCCAGCACCTTCAAGCTTACACCCAAGGCGTCCGTTTTCCGGTATTGTCTGAACCTCAGGCAACCACAACTTTTTAGATGGTTCTTATTCTTAAGCTAGGTGTTTTAAGAAATGACAGGTCTATTCACCATGATTTTTGTTAATTTTGAAGGTAAACCTGCATATTTGAGTATTGGTTAGTTCGGGATCTTAGTTAGGGTTTCGGAGCAAACCCTAGCCAAATCAGAGGTTGAGGGTTCTTGTATGATTTGTTTGTTGCATGAGGTGAAGCTTTAGGAGCCCTTTTTTTATTTCAAAAGATTATTCTTTTTATTTCTGAAAATGTGCTTGTTTAGAGTTCCTTACCCGTTCCTCTTAGAATTTTCCCTCCCTTTCACTAAAGTATTATATTATAGAATAGGATTTTATCTTGGAGGCTCTTAGCTAGTCTAAATTATAACTTCATTACATTAATGTCAAGTATCTCCATTTGGTCTTCTGGTCACAATTACATCTGAAGATTCATGATCTTCTCCTTTTATTTCTTTGCTAGATAGTTTTGTGGTTGTTGGTAGTTATGATGTTTCTATCTGTATCATGTTAAAAATAGATTATTTTTTGATTGGTGAACTAATTCTAACCTGTTTGTTACCTTTACATGTTTATATGTTTGGCATCTATTATCTTGCATAGCAATTATGAATAGTATTTTCTTGGTTTAGCAAAACAACATAGTATGTTACAGAATCTGGTTTTGGTTAAAGATTGATAAGAACATGAAGTTTATTCTTCAAGGATACACCAATAAATAAATAAATAAATAAAAAGGAAGAATTAGAAAAATGACATTGTGTTTCTTTAGTTTTCCTTTTGGTTAATTGATCAATAACTTTGATATATTTTTCACTTCTATGCCAGAATTCGGCCAGGAGTTTTGATTAATCTGGGACTGATAACCTTCCTAGTTTCTTTTCTCTGTTTTTTGACTGGTGCTCCTGGAAGATTGTTAGGCTACCATTGAAGCCTTTTTACTTAACGCACCCTTTTCTAGTATCACTGGTTTAAAAACTATTCTATACTGAGTTAGTTTGGTTTTAGGTTTAAGATATTTGCGTGTCTAGAATTTGGCATCCTAATATTTAGTTTGGTTTTAAGAGTTAGTGTTATATTCTCTGTGCTGAAAAATATTTAAATTCTATTACTATAATTGTTTTTTTTTAGTGGACTTCATATTTTTCTGTTAATTTTTATTAAAAAATTTACATCATAAGACAGGTTGGATGACCCACTTATGTGGAGATTCATTTGTGTTAAAATTTATATATGAGTTGCTTTAGGTTTATAACGCCGGGCGAGGTAGCGATTATCCCGCGGGATGAAAAACTAACCGACAAGCCGAGTTAAATAATCTCAAAAGATTAACCTAGAAACTTTATCATCTAATCTAAATTTGCTAAAATTGAAAAAAATATTATTTAAAACTAAACTTATCTAAATTTAAAACTCTAAACAAATCAAATTACTCCTAAAAATCTGAGATCAAATCATATTCAAATCCTATCCTAATTTAGCATATGAAATATTACCAAAAATAGAAAAAAGACCCAAAACCCTTATTCGGCGGATAAAATATTTCTAAAAAAAATAACTAAAATTCTCTCAAATATGACGTCCCCATGCCGTGCGCTCCGCAAAGAGTTTTCTGAATTGGGGTCAAACGCGAGATTCTGATATCGGTAACCAAAGTTATGGTCAAAATACCGAACCACACCCAAAACCGACTCAATCTTTGAATTGACTCGATAACTTCCCATCTTTACGTTGACCCGCTAACCCGATAAAATTTGCCTCGAGCCTCCTGCATCATTTTAAGTGTAGCTTATTTTTGTTAGCATTGATCTGTTCTATATTAAGTCAATTGATGTTTAAAAATTATTCTATACTAAGTTAGAATTGATATATGAGTTGGTTTAGAACCATTGCATGTTGCATTTCTAAATTGATTAGTAAGTTGATTAAAGGGCAAAAGCCACTAATGGTCCCTGTACTTTATCACTTTATTCAATTCCTTCCCTGTACTTTAAAAATGTTCAATACGGTCCCTGTTGTAACACCCATCTCGCTAACGAGACAGATGTCAAACCAGCTGTGCCGGGAGTGCACCCAGCCTATATGTTGTGTTCTTAAAAGCTGAAAAATGATCATGTACTCTAAATATGATTCATATGACATAAAGATAACCGGTTACACACCGGGAGTCATATTCAAACCAATTCATAAGTAGAGTACAACACACAGAGTTATGGGCAACTACGGCCCCAAATACAGTGGAAGAAGATACATAATCAAGGTCTAATACAGCCAAAAAAATGAAATACAAGGTAGGTATGCTAGAGCCAGCTAGACTTTGATCCCTACTCGAGACACGAGGTATTATCCTGATCCAAGTCTAGAACCTGTAACAGAAAAACAATAATCGAGAGGGCTGAGCTACACAAGCTTAGTGAGTAAGAACTTCTCCGCCAGCTATTATACATACCTATCATCTGTACTAAGATATTAGTACAAGAACAATGTAAGTATAAATCATGAAGATCAGTGAAATTATCTTAAATCTTGATAAGCATGTTATACGATCAGAAATCCGAAAGGAAAATCACATAATCAATCTCATATCATATCCTGCATATAGTCAACACACACACACACACACACACACACACACATATTGTCACGCCCCGACCCCAAAATCCCGGGCCTCGGGCACGTGAGCAGACCGGCCGTACCCAAGCGGAGACAAGCCCCGCTCGAATACAAGGCCTGAGTGATCGTCCAATAACAACACCAGTGCAGCGGAATAAAAGCAATAAGATAAACGACATAAATCAGAGTATAGTATCAGCGGAAGATAAGAACCTAGGGTACATGCACCCTAATAGTTAATACAAGTCCGATCCTACACGGATCCAAATAAGATGTCCTCACACATAAATAAAATGCCTAAGAGGTCGCCAACCTCGGCTACAACCCTGCCCCACGTACGATCCTGGCGGCTCACGTCGTCTACTCCGCTGGATCTGAAAAGGGACGAGAACAAATGTATGAGCTTTCGGAGAGAAAGCCCAGTAAGCACCTCGCAAGGTGGGTGAGCAAGTCATGAACGACAAAAGATAAGCAAAAGAGCAAATCAAGAGACATGACCAAATAAGCACATGGGGCTACACCCCGCACAACCAAACATCTAGGAGTCCCAGAGACGAGCAACGAAGTGGGCTCCTAATCTCAACTACGGCCTCAAAACCAGAAAGAACATCCAACCGAAGGACTCTCAAAGTATCCCCGGTCGGGCCATCACCTACCGATCGCCCCGTGGTCGGGAATTTGGCGCTACCCCTTCTTCATGTCGACACGGCCAAATGTATCGTCCCCATCGGCAAGGCCGGACGGATGAGTATCGCCCCTCGCCGTGATGATGAACGCTAGGGTGTCCTCGGCCCTAGACGCTCCAAATTGGAGCACCCACACTCCACTGATCCGGGCGGAAGATAGTACAGAAGTAACATCCAACAGATGCCAACAACCAAACATACCAATGCACATAAATATAGGAGCAATAATCCAATGAAGTCGTAAAACAGGCATATGCATATCATCAAGCGATAATAGAGGAATATCAACAAGATAATCACATCATTATCAAGAAAGTATAATGAACAATAGCACTTGCGTGCACAAACATGGATATCGGAGGAATATCAAGTAATGCCAACAAAGCCCATGTTCGGGCGGGAACTAGGCAAAGGCACTTACAAGCATAAAATCGAGAAAGCAACCAGTCAATAAATAGGGCACGAGACAAGAGTACTTACTGTGATGAAGAAGTGTCTAGCAACCGTCTAGCGTCGCTCCTGATATGACAGTTGGCGTTACGTCAATATCTGGCCATTTACATAACCCGTATAAGTATATGTGTTGACTAAAGCTTACTAGCCTAACTAATCCCTTACTTGGGCCCATGGCATAGGCCCCTCTCCTCAAGCCACCTGTGTGTGGTTGTAGTTGACCATGTATTTCAAACTCACAACCGAGCCGAGTCACATGTAGTTTAACGACTCCACTACCCCACGTTATGTGTGTAGCCGTGCATGTGTACACATTATCAAACTAAGTTATTGATGACAGGAACCACAATCCCCCATGCAACCCTCTTTAAATGATCACCCATGCAATTCCCTACACTAAGTCATGCACGTAGCTCCCATTAGGGAGCCCATGATGATCTTAAAATACCACCACCTGAGTGTCCATCTTGGCCACCCACTACTCTCTTTAATCTCTATCATGCCTGAGAAATCCTAAGCCCACCAGTACCAGTTCATGCAATATCACTTTACCCCTCACCATATTATTCATGCATTCAACATGCTTTAATCTCTTTACTGAGCTTGTAAGAGTACATGTGATGAAAGCAAAAACAACATAACATGCATGCATATGCATGACTCCCCACTCCTATTTCCTTTCTCTAAGATTAGCCCATGAAATCTCTTATACTTTTATGCATCCCTCTCTCTAGACTGCAAGCATATCTCTCTCTCTCTCTCTCTTAACTCCACCATGCAACCCTTTCTCTCTCTAATGCATGCCTCTCTTTCTCTCTTAACTCCACCATGCAAACTCCTCCATGCAAGCCTTTCTCTCTCTAAATACATGCATGCCTCTCTCTCTCTCTCTTAACTCTACCATGCAAACTCCACCATGCAAACCTTTCTCTCTCTAAATACATGCATGCCTCTCTTTCTCTCTTAACTCGGCCACCATGCAAACTCCTCCATGCATACCCTTCTCTTTCTAAATACATGCATGCCTCTCCCATTTATAGTACAAGACCGTGAGTAGACCACGAGGGCTTACCGGCGTTTACGACGTACTCAAGGGCATCACCGGCCGGCTGGCGCGACTGAGAGACGGAGCTTCCCTGCGTCCCTCCTTCTCCTCCGAACTGCTGCAGGGTTGGCTGAGAGAAAGTGTGAAAAGCTACTGTTTCCTCAGTGGTGCTGAGGATCAGCAAGGCCCCTGGCTCTCAATGGTTACTCTCATCAATGGAGGCCATGGCTCCTTCTTATGCTACCCGAGAGTACACGGTGGGAGGCTCGAGGGGGATGATGACGGATGCGACTTCTCACTGCCACTCCCTTTTCTATGCACAGAGAATCCGGCGAGGCTCCGCCGTACATGCGCCCATGTCATCCCGAGATCGTGTTCAGAGATCTAGGAGAACATTGATATGGGAACCGTTTCTCAGCACCACGCGTGGAGTTTTCCCCTTAAACCCTTGACCTTTCCATTATCTTCTACTTGCCATGTTATCACATGTGGGAATAGTCAAAAGCCTTAACCTTTAAGTTATCAAAGTTTCTAGAAGCTTCAAGGCAACAATTCAAAATTAAAGCCTCCATCTTAATTATCTTACTCAAAATACACTCATCCATCAAGTCACTATATCCAATCACTCCATCAAATCGTTGCTTTATTGCATCTCTTAACACCCTATAGCTCATGCATTATTTCCAAACCAACCATATATATATCATGTTCCCACCTGAACCCTTTTTCCTAGTAAATCTCTTTAGTACGTAGTAATGCCATCTTTGCATTCAAACCCTCCATGTTAATAAAAATTAATTAGTCAATACATGAAGGCCCTTCATCCTCAAGTCTTTATTCATCACCTTTTGCACTCAAGTCCTTTTCTTCAAACCCTTTACATGCAACTCCTTATCCCAAGGGGCTATAATTCCGTAAATCTTTTAAGTCAGATTGCATTCTGGCCCTTATAGAGTTTTTTTTTTTTTTTTTTTTTTTTTGGTCTTTACACACACACATATATATATATATATATATATATATATATATATATATATATATATGCAATAGTCTCGTCTCGTAATCAATCAATACTCTGAAAGAAACCAGCAGTCATCAACCGGATAACCGGATCCTGATGGTCGGAAGACGGCGAAATAATCTGATCCAGTACTCAAGGCCTGACGACCAGTGGTATAATCAACAAACTGAATCAATCATCACGCATCTCATATCCGAGACCTGACGACCAGTGGTATGATCAACCAAGCTGTATCAATCGTCACGCGTACATCTCGTATCTGATTATTCCAGTCCCGTACCCACGGCCTGACGACCAGTGATATAATCAACCAACTGTATCAATCGTCACGCATCTCATATCCGAGACCTGACGACCAATAGTATAATCAACCAAGCTGTATCAATCGTCACGCGTACATCCTCGTATCCGATTCGGGCACTCAAAAGAGTTCGGAAGGGGTTTTATTGTAAAATCCAAGGATTTTACTTGAAATAAAATGTGCATAAATTTTTCGGATTTAATTTTGGAAGTCCCCAAGTGTTTTTATGATTAAATTAAGGAAAAAGAAGATAAAAAGGACTAAACCCTAATTAGGGGGTTCGGAGGACTTTTTGGTAATTTTGTAAGAACCAAGGACTAAAGATAAATAGTCCCCTCTCTCATAAGGAGGACTAAATTGTGACTTAAAAAATTCCAGGGATCTCTGGATAATATTCTGAGAGAAAACTCTTATTTAAAAGATTGAACGGTCGAGATTAAAACATCTCTGATCGGAGCTGATCTCAGAGCATTATAATGCTCACGATGGAGCCACGTGTCGAGCTGAGATCCGATCTATCTAATCGCAACTAGGATCCGAGGCAACGAGATAGGTGGCAGTGAGGGTGACCCCACAGTGAGGGCACAATGAGGACCGTCCATCTCAGGAATGGTCTCAAGTTCGAGACAGGGTGAAGCCATCGGGCCATTGGTCGCGATTGGGTTTAGGCCGTTCATCTGATAGAGTAATGGATACGAGGCGCAAGGATTGATTTCTGGCCGTGGGATGTCATCCGATGATCGACGCCGTTCATCCGTGAATACAAATCACGAGGCGCTGCCACCCCTGATAAGCGTTCAAATGAGCATATTTACATACCATATATATACTTATTTTCATGTCAAATGCAATGATTTGTAGCCCGCCGGTACTTAAAATGCTTCATATTTTGTAAACAGGGCATAAATAGGCCACCCCGATTTAAAAGGAAGCATTTATCAACAAAATGAAGAACAAACGAAGATATTTTGAAGTAAATAGGGGTGAAACGGCCTTGTGAACGACCGCTCACACCGGGCACAAAGCAGGCACAAAGAGAGTGTGAACGGCCTTGTGAATGGTCGCTCTTCACGGCTCGTGAGCAAGTCGCGGAGGTGAACCGGTGATGAATCGCAGCTTTGACATGCCGGTTCGTGACGGTGAGCCGAACGGACCGATGAATGTGCCGCTCCACGAGGCCGTTCATCGTAACTTTTGCAGTTTCATGAGCCCAATCAAGGGCAATGTTGTAATTTTTTTAGTGGAGCCCTAATTCATGGGTATAAATAGTTAAGTATGAGAGTTTAGAGAAGGTTGGCTTGGGAGAGAGGCTAGAGAAGAGATTAGGACTTGGGGGTCATCACTCCCAAATCTTGAGAATAGAGAACCATTGGAGTTGCAAGCATCGGAGGTAATGGTGTCCTCTATTACCTTTTCTTTGGTTTGTAAGCTTTCCTATTTTGGTTTGAGTTCCCCATTTATGGGGAACTAATCTATTGGTACTTGGGTATGTTGAACTTTTGGATTGAGCATTAATAGCATTGAATGTTTATGATGATTTGTTGGTACTCTCTTGAATGTCTAATAAATGTTATGTATTGATTGTAATTTCATTACTAGAAATTACTTGTGTGCAATACAAGGGCTAGAGCTAGCGCCTCCTTGTATTAGGAACTTGCTTCGTTAGAGAGTTTCATGAGTACACCGAGGAATCGGGTACTAGAAGGGCGAACGACTCCTTTATACGAATTCACCGCCATGATTCTTCCAATATACATGAATTTCCTTGAACCTCATATCAAGTCCTAGGAGACTAGTTATCCAATCGCCTTGGAAGAGGGGTTGGATATAATTTTAGGGATTATTGGCACAAGAAGTATCAACCTTGATTCATAAACATCTTTGCTCATCTTTAGAATTGAAATCCAAAAGGGATACATACCCAAGTATCCTCTCTTGCTATTGATTTACCCCAGTCAACTCTTGATTTTCAGTTCTTACTTTCAATCCCTTTTTAGTTCTTTACTTTTGAAAACCAAAACCCCCCAATTTACTATTCGGACTAGGTTAGTAAAGCTTGGTTTACACTTAGCAATTTCTATTCCCTGTGGTTCAACATCCGACTTCCTATAGTCCACTTTATTACTTGATCACGACCCGTATACTTGCGGAAAACACATTCATCAACCCCCATCATGTATAGCGAGACGGAGAACGCTTAGCGAGGCTCGGCTCAGTCCCTCCCCGCCACATTGCCATGAGGAGGCCGGTGGCCACCAGTAACGTAGGCTGTCTCGCTTCCTCTTCTCATTCACCTCTGGGCTATAAAAGGGACAGGGGACCTCCCTGTTTCAACACTCAAGCGAGCTTAGCTCACTCTTCCGGTGAGGTGACAGACGAGGAGAAGAAGGGGGTTCACCAGTTGAGGGTAGCTTGCTCCCGTCCACGGGTGAGTGCCGAGTTGTCGCGGCTGTATTTAAGTGGAACAGAAGGCCAAGACAGGGAGAAGAACGGAGTGTTGAATGGGGAGCGTGACCAAGTTCGCTGGAGAAGAAGACAGGAGTTGTCTGCGGCTTCTTCCAGCACCGTTCAACGTCAACAATCCTCCGGTAAGTATCGTTCACCTCTGCTAGAACGTTTATAGATATTTTGCATGCACCTAGAACCCTAGTGTGAGCTCGTCGGAGGAGGTGAACATTCGGCCGTGAGCTATGAAGCTCCAGTGAGAAGGGGGGAGGTTTGCGTGCTCTGGAAGTGTTGGTACGTGGGCCCGGAGGCCTTGTGGCGAGGTCAGAACTGCTGGTGGCGTGCACGAGAGGCCGATGAGGAGATCGTCGGTGATCGATTATTACAAGAAAGAAAGAAGAAGAAGATATATAAAAATAATAATAAGTAAATAAATAATTCAATGAATTAATCAATAGATTAAAGGTTAATCAATTGTTTTGATAACTAAAGTGTGACAGATAATACTTTTATAGATCAAAGGAAATATAAATGAATTAATCAATTTAAAGGATTAAATTAAATTGATTAATGTTAGATATTAAGGTATTTGCACAAATAATACCTAAGTTGGGGATTGAACAAATTATTGTAGGGTGACCAATAAATTAAAAGGAACATGGGTGAATTAACCAATTTACTCGTTTAATTAAATTGGTAGAAGATTCGATTGAATTAAATAAATAAGTGTGACAATTGTTTAGTTGTCAAATTAAAGTAAGTTATGGGATGAATAATCGGTAAAATTATTTAATTAGTTTGTTAATCATAATTAGTAGTTAATTAGATAATTAACTAGCTAATTATTTGATTAGACAAATTAAAAGTGAGGATTAATTTATCATGGTGTGACAATTAATCGAAGTAAAGGAAGATAATCGGTTGATTTATTGTTATTAGCTCACCTAGGAGACTAAATAAATAATACCTAGGATGAGAAAGAAAACTATATCATGGTTGATCATTTGAAACCTAGGCGTCGAGATGATTTAAATAAAATCGTGTAAAGGCCTAAGTTGATTAGAAGGACTTGCTTCTTTCTAAATTAATTAGAACATGGTTAAGTTAGACTAGACAACCTATTGGGCTTTGAAGATGGCCCAATCTGGACAAGTTGACTAGAGTTGACCACGGTAAGGTTGTCCAAGTGAAGGTTAAGGGTCAACTAATAGACGTGGGAATAAGGAAAAAGGGGTCGATAACCAGGTAGGTGGTCTATAGAACCCGTTTAGTGGGTCAAGGTCCACCAGAAACGAGAGTGATGCATGAGAACCTAGAAACCTAGTATTAATTGGAATTTTGGCTCTAATAGATATTCTATTGTCAGATACTCTCAAGAGGAGATTTAGGGGAGTCACCGGAGAAGACTCGAAAGGTTTCCCAGTCCTAGAAAGAGGTAAGTACGCTTGCCTAGTACCGACTCTTCAGAGTTTCTTTGGACTTGAATATGCTTTGTTATGCTTCATTGATGTCATACATGCATCCTTATCTATTTTAGATTCCTGTTGAGCATGTATATTGTTTTCGGGATGTTGGTATCCCTGATTTCGTTGTGGTCTACTGCCCGGACTCAGTGGAGCGTGGGGGCTCCGAAAGGGAAATGTTTAGGGATGGGACCCCCTGGCATTTCTGCATGCCGTGCCAGAGAGACGATTCTCTGGTGGTCTTACCCGTCAGTGGGAATGGTACGCTGACCGTGTTAACACGTATGAGAGGTGGTACTACCGACATGCGACCGGAGGGTCGAACGACCAGAGGGTCGTGTTTACAGCAAGTAGCTGGATATACTGACCGGGAGTGATCTTTGAGGTTCATTTCTCAAAACTCAACACAGAGCCAGAGGGTTTCTGTTGTTAGGGGTCGCACCATTGTTTATTGGTTGTTGTAACCCCCTAGAGATGTTTCCATAGGGATCTGGTCCCATTAATGACTTCCTGTTATATTATGTCTTTGTGAGCCTGCAGGGGTACTTACTGGGCTTTCCATTCGAAAGCTCATGTATTTGTTCTTTCTCTTTTTACAGATCTCGAGGTCTAGGGGGGTGGTGCAGAGGAGAGATTGCTTAGGAGGATCCGAGGTCTGAGGGTCTCTCTTGTTTTTAATTTGAGAGTTGTTTCCTTTATATAAGGACTCGTATAGGGACCAGACTTTGTATAGGGCCTATGGACCCGTATGACACTATGTTCTTGAAACATGGATATGGTTTTATTATGGTTTGTCATCTGCTTGTTTACACTTAGGTCTTGTGTTCGAATGGAGCTCGTCTCCCTTTGAATACGGCGGATCTGTCGACGTGCCCGGGGTCCCTGGATCTAGGTCGGGGCGTGACATTTATATAGAAAATAATTTCACAAACATTTTTGTTTAAAAAAAACATATTAAAACAAATCCCTTCCTTAACCCAAGATCATCTACAATTTTTTATGGACTCTATCCTGAGCTCAGCTGGATCAATTGTCTATGTCTACCTAGGGAGCAGTCACGATACGGTAAATATCAATCTTTACCAATTGGAGTTTCATTTTATAATTAATCATGCTGATTCAGTTCATAGAAACTAACAACTATTAAAATTACTATGCAACTATAGCGATTAAAATCCATCGGCAAATCACAAACCAATATAAATATCATAAAAATACGAGAAACAAAAATCACGATAAATACATGAATAAATCTAGATTTACAGTGAAGTTCCCTTATCTTAAGTCCTTCGCAAATTCCTAGGAATCGCTCGGTCCTTCGGCAGCTTCTGCTGAGCCTTTTTCCTTTGCTAGAATCGAAATAAAATAACTATGTAAATACAACGTTCGTATCTTCCATAACTTAGTTCCATTTCTTTAAAATACGGAGATTTAAGAGTACGAACATCGTATTCTTTACTTAGTGTAACACCCATCTCACTAATAAGACAGATGTCACAACAGCTGGGCCGACAGTGCACCCAGCCATAAGCTGTATACTTTAAACCTGAAAATGATCATGTACTCTAAAATAAAATCTATATGACATAACATAACCGGTTACACACCGGAAGTCATATTCAAACCAAGTCAGAAATAGAGTACAACACGCAGAGTTATGGGCAACTACGGCCTCAAATACAGCGGAAGAAAAGACATAATCAAGGTCTAGTACAACCCAACATAATAAAATTCAAAGTAGGTATGCCAGAGCCAGCTTGACTTCGATCCTTGCTCGAGACACGAGCTACTATCCCGATCCAAGTCTAGGTCCTGTAACAGAAAAACAGTAATCAAGAGGGCTGAGCTATACAAGCTTAGTGAGTAAGAACTTCTCCGCCAGGTATTATACATACCTGTCATCTGTACTAAAATACTAGTATAAGAACAATGCACTTATAAATCATGAAGATCAGTAGAATCATCTTAAATCTTGATAAGCATGTTATACAATCAGAAATCCGAAGAATCACACAATTAATCTCATATCATATCCTACAAATAGTAAACATATATATGCAAAAGCCTCATATCGTAATCAACATGCAACCCTAGTTCAATATTCTGAAAGAAACCAGCTGCCATCAGCCGGATAACCGGATCCTAATGATCGGGAGACAAGGAAATATGAAATAATCCGATCCAGTACTCAAGGCCTGACGACCAGTGGTATAATCAACCAAATGTATCAATCGTCATATATCTCATATCTGAGACCTGAAGACCAGTAGTATGATCAACCAAGCTGTATCAATCGTCACGCGTACATCGCGTATCTGATTATTTCGATCCTGTACCCGAGGCCTGATGACCAGTGATATAATCAACCAACTGTATCAATCGTCACGCATCTCATATCCGAGACCTGACAACCAGTAGTATGATCAACCAAGCTGTATCAATCGTCACACATACATCCTCGTATCCGATTCGGGCACCCAAAAGAGTTCTGAAGGGGGTTTTATATAGAAAACGATTTTGCAAACAGTTTTGTTAAGAAAAACAGATAAAAACAAATCCCTTCCATAACTTGAGATCATCAACAATTCCTTATGGGCTCTATCCTGAGCCCCGTTGGATCCATCGTCTATGTCTACCTAGGGAGCAGTCACGATACAGTGAATATCAATCTTTACCGGTTGGAGTTTTATCTTTTAATTAATCATGCTGATTCAGTTCATAGCAGATAACAAGCATTAAAAATCACTATGCAATTATGGCGATAAAATCCATTGGCAAACCACAAACCGATATAAATCTCATAAGAATACGAGAGACAAAGAAAATCACGGTAATTACATGAATAAATCTGGATTTACGGTGAAGTTCCCTCACCTTAAGTCCTTGCAAATTCCAAGGAATCTGGATTTCAGCAGCTTCCGCTAGACCTTTTCCCTTTCCTAGAATCGAAATACAAAAAATTAAGAATGCGGAACTCGTATTCTTCTCTTAGACTCTTAGTCGATTCACAGGAGCATATTAATAACCTTAAACTCGTAAGAACATGCTTCCTTACTTATCAAGCATTACATGCTTTCATATCTTCTAGAATGTTCCTAAGCATGCTTAATTAGTAAAATAGATTCATCTAAAGCATGGCACGTAGGCATGATAATCATGAACGTTAATTACACTTAGACATGTGAATATGATAACTAATAGGGTATTTATACCTTAGAATTTTCATGGAAATTCGGCGACACCTCCCCTATTTATAGGGCCCCGAAAATTATACAAACATTCACCATAGCTACAATTTAAACTAGTTATGCTTTCCATAACACCATACAAGCCACTAACCCCTTTAATCCACCCTTAATCCCTTTCTACTTGCAGCCCCATCATGTTCATAACATTAAGAGAACCATTCACCAACATAATCTCATTCAATCATACATCTAATCTAAGGTTCTTATTCCCATTGTCCACTCACAAGCACAAGAGGAACTCGTCAGTGAAGGGGCCGGACAGCAAGAAGGGGGGGAAAGAGCGGGAAGGTGGGCTGTCGGATCGGTGCTCAGGCGACCGACCCTTGGCCGGGATGACGCTTGGCCGGGTCGCAGTCGCCGGGACGCCAAGTGCCGGGCCTCCAAATGAGCAACGCGCGTCATGAGGGTGTCGGCCGTAGCGGCTTGAAGTGACGGCCAGGCGGTGGCAGTGGAGACGGGGGACACAGGCACAGATAGGGCAACAGCGGTCGGACGATACAAGGAAGAGAGGGTGAAATTGGAGTTAGGGCACGATGCTCAAGTGAGAGAGAATGAAACTCTCTCTTTCTCTTTCTCTTATATTGAGCCAAGTATACAATAACTTATATAATTATATTATCATGAAATTATTGTCATATGCCCTAGCTCCAAATTTCAACCCCTTAAATTATCTTATCCTTAGACCTTGGTCACATGTCTCATTTTATTTAAATCATCTCTAACTTATCTTCTCAATTATTTCCCCACTAATATCCAAATAACCTATTTAATAATATCTTTCTACTTTAAGTCCCATTACCCATTTAATTAATATTATCTTTTAATAATTCATCGACCCAGATCCAAGAATCCCGGATCAATGATATCGCTTAAAGCACGCATTGTATTTTCACTTGAGTTCTGTCTCTCGTCGGACCAGATCCGCGAATGCCGGATTTTGACTGGCCCGATCTACTTTATCGGGACTCTAACATTTGTCTGATTCTCCTTCTTACTTAAGCTTGATTACTTAACATTTACGTAGTCTCACAAATTAATTAATCGAGGTTATCTTTACCGTCCGCCTCCAACTATTCTAAGTGTAAGCTGCCTAGCCCAATAAGGCCTTCTCTAGACCCATTAGTTGTGAGGCTGGATTTATATTCATTATTCCTCGGTTTTTCCTTTAACTGGGGTTTAAAATAATTAATTTATACTTTTCGTGTTAATTAATCTCATTAATTATCGAAAAGTTTCTGATTTATTTACTTCAAAAATTCGGGGCGTTACAATTAGACTCCTCGAATGCACCCTAAGCATAATTGACTAACTATGATCCATTAATCTAAAACATGAAATTATTAAGCATGTAAATCATGATCCTCAATAGGGCATTTATACCTTAGAATTTTCATGAAAATTCGGCAGCACCTCCCCTATTTGTAAGGTTCCTAAAATTATACAAATATTCCATATAATTAATCCAAATAATGATAACAACACTCTAATACCCTTCACATGCATTCATGCTTCATTCCCCCCCCCCCCCCCCTAAACCCTCTCTAATTACAGCCCTAATTGTAAATTAATTTCATGAAGTTAATTTAGGGTTTCTTTCCCCAATTGAAGCTTGCAAGGGAATTTACTTGTATGTGAGAACCCTCAGAGTTCTTGTACGAGCTCACTCAATGTTTGGAGTTGACTATTAGCCGGAAAAGAGGAGCTTGCCGGCCATGGGTTGTTGCTCGCCGGAAGGAGAAGATCGCGAGGAGAGGAGCTGGAGCTAGGGGCGGCGGCGGCAAAGGAAACTGGTGGCCTAAAACTGCTGGCCGGTTGTGCACAGCCGCGAGCTGGTGGCTCAACGACGAGGAAGGCGGTCTCAAGGCGACAAGCCGCCGGGTCGCTGTTGAAGGGGAAGCGAGGGTAGATGCAGAGGGCTGCTCAGTGGCGGTGGGATCTTTCTTTGGTCGGCCGACTGTCGCGCAAGTAGAGGCTGGTAATGCAGTCGTGTGCAAAGAGAGGAAGGGGGCCTTCAATTGAAATCTTGTTTCTTTCTTTTAACCTATGTCCCCCCCCCCCCCCCCTTCTAATTACATATATATATATATATATATATATATATATATATATATATATATATATATATATCATTAAGGCTCCAATAATTCAACTTATCTTTAAGCTTTTAATCATGTATTTATCTTATCATCTACATTGTTGTCACATGGCTTCTTTTTATTTCTATTATCTCTAACTTATCATCTCCATTATTTCCCCACTAATATTCAAATAATTTATTTAATACTATCTTTCCACTTTATGTCATGTCGCCCATTAATTAATGGCATCGTTCTAGTAATGTCCCCACCCAGATTCAAGAATCCCAGGTCAATGATCTCAGTCATCACGGGTGTCTCTTTTCACTGGGGTTCCGCCTCTCGTCTGCGGATCCTGAATACCGGCTTTTAACTCGTCCGATCTACTTTATCCAGACTCTAACATTTGTTTGATTCTCATATTTGATTAATCTTACTTAATTAATACTTACGAAATCTCCCAATTAATTAATCGAGGTTATTTATATCGTCCACCTCCAACTATTCCAAGTGTAAGCGGCCTGGCCCAATACGGCCTTCCCTCGGCCCATTAGTTGCAAGGTTGGATTTCAAATTTATTATTCCTTGATTTTTCTGAAATTGGACTTTAGGATAATTAATTTATTCTCCTGTGTTAATTAATCTCATTAATTGTCAAAAATTTTTGATTTATTCACTTAGAAAATTTGGGGCGTTACAGTTCTCCTAGCCTTAAGAAATTTCGTCCCCGAAATTCTATACATATACATCTAAAACAGATGAGGGTACTGCTCCCTCATCTGGTCTTCTCTTTCCACAGTGACCTCCTCCACTTGGTAGTGACTCCATAGAACTTTCACCAAAGGTATTGTCTTGTTTCGCAGGGCTTGCTCTCTCCTGTCAAGAATACGTACCGGTCCTTCTCCGTACGTCAAATCTTGAGCCAGCTCCACGGTTGGTCCTGACAGAATATGATGTTGATCTCCAAGACATTTTCGTAGAACTGATATATGGAACACGTTGTGTATCCTTGACAGTTCCTCTGGTAGGTCAAGTCGGTAGGCTACCGAGCCAACTCTGTCCACTATCTCGTAAGGCCCGATATACCGTGGGTTCAGTTTCCCACGCTTACGGAACCTAAACAGTCCTTTCCATGGAGATACCTTTAGAAATACCCTATCTCCCACTTCAAATTCCAGGAATCGACGGCGGTTATTAGGATAACCTCTTTGTTTGTCTTGGGCCTTCTTCATCCGCTCCCTAATAAGCTTTACCTTCTCAGCAGTTTGTTGCACCATCTCTGTGCCCAGTATCTTTCGTTCGACCTCCTCATCCCAACACAAGGGAGAGTCCTGCATCTTCGACCGTATAATGCTTCATACGGTGGCATACCAATACTGCTCTGGTATCTATTGTTGTAGGCAAACTCCAGAAGTATCAAATTTTCATCCCAGCAATCGGGAAGTTCCATAATGCTAGCTCAAAGCAGGTCTTCGAGTATTTGGATTATCCTTTTAGACTGTCCATTGGACTCTGGATGGAACGCCGAGCTAAGGTCTAGTCCTGTCCCCAGAGTTTTATGTAGGCTTTTCCAAAAATGAGAAGTAAATCTTAGGTCCCTGTCAGACACGATTGACACGGGTACTCCATGTAACCTCACTATCTTGTCCACATACAACCGTACCAATTTGCCCTGAGAATAAGTCGTCTTGATTGGAATAAAGTGGGCCGACTTGGTCAGTCTATCGATGATCACTCAGATAGCATCTTTGCCCTGGCTGGTTCGTGGTAAACCGGTCACAAAGTCCATAGCTATTTTCTCCCACTTCCATTCCAGGATCTCTAAGAGTAGAAACGACCCCGGTGGCTTCTTGTGTTCAGCTTTGATTTGCTGATAGATCATGCACCTAGCCACGTTCTCAGCAATATCCTTCTTCATCCTCCTTCAGATATAGTTCCTTCACCCCAAAGTCTTCCATTTTGTAGTGTACCAGCTAGCTTCATTAACTTTAAGTCCAGTAGTTGAGCTTCCTTGATTTGCGTAATCAGCAGCGGTCGAAGGTGGAAGCTCGCCAACAGTACTCCCAACTCATCCACCGAAAGTTGCCCTCCTATGGATCTCAGATCGTGGAGTTGGTAAGGCTGGTGGTCCCCAATCTCGCCATCATCTTCCGACTCAAAGCATCGGCCACCACGTTCGCCTTCCCAGGGTGGTACCCAAATGTGCAGTTGTAATCTTTCAATAACTCTATCCACCTTTGCTGACGCATGTTGAGCTCCTTTTGGGTCATCAGATACTTCAAGCTTTTATGGTCGGTAAAGATTTTACAGTCTTCACCATAGAGATAGTGTCGCCATATCTTCAATGCAAAGACCACCGCAGCTAACTCCAAATCATGCACTGGATAGTTTACCTCATGGGTTTTAAGTTGTCTGGAAGCATAGGCAATAACTCTGCCCTGTTGCATCAAGACACACCCCAAACCCTGGTATGAAACATCACTATATATATCAAAACCTACTCCAGGTACAGGTAAAGTTAGAATAAGAGCAGACACCAGTCGGTTCTTCAGCTCCTGGAAGCTTTGTTAGCAATCTTCGGTCCATTCAAACTTTGCATTCTTCCTCACCAACTTCATCATCGGTAGGGCAATCACAGAAAAGCCCTCCACAAATCTCCTGTAGTAACCGGCTAACCCCAGAAAACTCCTAATCTCTTTAACATTGGCGGGAGCTTGCCAGTTCACTACTGCTTCAATCTTCTGGTCGTCCACATATATTCCTGCCTCTGAGACGAAATGTCCCAAGAAGTTGACTTGCTCCAACCAAAACTCACATTTACTGAGTTTGGCATATAACTGCTGCTCTCGTAGAGTTTGTAGAACTATTCTTAAATGATTGATGTGCTCCTCCACGTTCCGCGAGTATACCAGATTGTCGTCAATGAAGACTATAACAAAACGGTCTAAGTAGGGTGCTAACACCCTGTTCATCATTCCCATGAACACAACTGGTCCATTCGCCATCCCGAACGGCATTACTAAAAATTCGTAATGTCCATATCGAGTTCGGAAAGCCGTCTTTGGCACATCCTCCTCCCGCACTCGTAGTTGATGATAGCCTGACTTCAAATCAATCTTGGAGAACACACATGCTCCCCGTAGTTGGTCAAACAGGTTATCAATGAGTGGTAGCGGGTACTGGTTCCGAATGGTCACCTCGTTTAATTGTCTATAGTCGACACATAACCGCATGGAGCCATCTTTCTTCTTTACGAATAGTACAGGCGCACCCAAGGGAAGACACTAGGTCTAATAAACACCTTCTCTAGAAGCTCATCTATCTGGGTCTTCAATTCTTCTAACTCCACCGGAACCATCCTGTAGGGCACCCAAGAAATCGAAGTTGTTTCTAGAACCAACTCGATCGAAAACTCCACACCTTGGTGCGGTGGTAATCCAGGTAAGTCTTGAAACACATCCGGATACTCGCACGCCACAGCTATATTCTGAACCTCTGTCTTTGGAGCTTCCACTTCTGCCACATTTGCCAAATAGGCTTCCTCCGTCTCGGGTCATCTCCCATAGAAAAGTATCTCCGCCTCTCCCGGACGCTGGAAATGCACCATCTTCCAGTAGCAGTCAACGTGAGCATGGTGGAAAGCTAACCAATCCATCCCTAGGATCGCATCAAAGTCCAGGATCCTCATCACGATTAGATTAGCTATCAGCTCCTGATCTCCTATCTTTACTTCACATTCCTTATAGACTAACTTAACAATCATGGAACTACCTATGGGGGATGCTACACTCATAGGTTCTGCTAATCTAGTTGTATACACATTTTCAGATACAGGAAAAGTAACAGCAATGTATGAATGTGTAGAACCAGGATCAATCAATACGCAGGCATCGGTATTAAAGTTTTGCACCATACCTGCTATCACGCGTCGAGGTGTTCATGCCTTTACTGGCTGTGTCATTGCAAAAGCCTTGGCCTACAGGTGAGATGGTGCCCCACGGCCTCCTCAACGAGACCGTCCACCAGTTGATCCTCCTCGACTACCTCCAACACCTCCCATGGCGAGAAAATGCGTGCATCTGGCCGTGATAGTATGATCTTCAACAATAGCCTGTGGAGCAACTCCGCTCCTCTGGGTCAGTAGCGGGCATTGTTTCTTATAATGCCCCAGTTGTTTGCAGTAAAAACAAGCGTCACCACCACAAGTCCCGTAATGGAATTTACGGCAAACTGTACACTGCGGTTTTCCCTTGTTGTTCCCACTGGTCGAAGAACCACCGTTGCTACAACTGTTGCTCTTCTTTGTGGGCCTGGTGTCTCCTCCTCCTTGGGAGCTTGGGCTACTCCTCTTATTCCACCTATCAAGTCTTTGTTTTTGCTTGTTTAGGCCCCGCTCAACTCGGAGTGCAGACTCGACCACTCCTCGAAAATCTTCGAAACCATGAGCCATAACCGGGATCTTGATCTCATCCCGCAGTCCATCTTCAAACCTTCTGCAACGGTTATAGGGGTCTTCTACCATCTCTGGTGCATCACGACTCAGGGCAGTGAACTTGGCCCGATACATAGTCATAGTTGAATTTCCTTGAGTCAGATAAATGAACTCGGCCCTCTTGGCGTCCCGGTGTATTCGGGGTGAGTACTCCTCCTCGAATGCTCTCTTGAATTCTAGCCAGGTCCAGACACCCGACCTGGGAAGGCACATCTGAGCCGACTCCCACCACATCAAGGGATCTTGTCCTAACAACAGCTGTACTGTTATGACCTTTTCATCTTCTGGGATCCTCATTGCCTCGAACACCATCTCCAGCTGTCGGATCCCACTTGTCTGCCTCGGTCGTATCCTGTGTCCCGAGGAAGTGGTTAAGCCTCATTTACCGGGCTCGAGTCACATAATCCTGACCCCTGGGTTATTGTTGCTTTTGGTACTGTTATTGTTATTGCTGGTACTGTTGCTATTGTTGTTAAAAGTTTGGGAAAATAGAAAACGACTTGGCCATCTGTTCGAAAAATTGTTGCATCCATGGAAACTGTTGCACACCCGGGTTGTATCCCGGGGCAGGATGAGCATGTGATGCATCTCCATACTCTTCAGGTGTAGGGACATCCACGTATGGTTCCTCCTGAGTCTCCTCATGTGGTACCCTCGGTGACCTTCCACGTCCTTTCTTTGGCGGCATTCTGCAAAATCCAACAAACGTCAGTTAACGACATAATTCCACTTAGCAAGCTAACAGCTAATTCCTTAAGTTAACTGACTTCGACTCCCACCCTAAGGCTCTGACTACCTCTAGACTCTAAGGTCAAGGAGCAAAAGCGCTTTCGATACCACTAAATGTAACACCTATCTCGCTAATCGACAAAGATGTCACACATAAGCCGGGTAGGAGTGCACCCGACCCATAAGTCAGGTTCTTAAAACCTAAAAATAATCGTGTACTATAAATATAATTTATATGACGTAAAGATAACCGGTTACACACCGGGAGTCATATTCAAACCAGTTCATAAGTAGAGTACAACACACAGAGTTATGGACAACCACGACCCCAAATACAGTGGAAAAAGAGACATAATCAAGGCTAATATAACCAAACAAATGAAATACAACGTAGGTACGCCAGAGCCAACTAGACTTCGATCCATGCTCGAGACATGAGCTACTATCCCGATCCAATTCTAGAACCTGTAACAGAAAAACAATAATCGAGGGGCTAAGCTACACAAGCTTAGTGAGTAAGAACTTCTCCGCCAGGTATTATACATACCTGTCATCTTTACTAAGATACTAGTACAAGAACAATGTAAGTATAAATCATGAAGATCAGTAAAATTATCTTAAATCTTGATAAGCATGTTATATGATCAGAAATCCAAAAAGAAAATCACATAATCAATCTCATATCATATCCTGCATATAGTCAACATATATATATATGCAATAGCCTCGTATCGTAATCAACATGCAACCCTAGTTCAATACTCTGAACGAAACCAGCTGTCATCAGCCGGATAACCGGATCCTGATGGTCAAAAGACAGCGGAATAATCCGATCCAGTACTCAAGGCCTGACGACCAGTGGTATAATCAACCAACTAAATCAATCGTCAAGCATCTCATATCCGAGACCTGACGACAAGTGGTATGATCAACCAAGTCAGATCAATCGCCACGCTGCATAACCTCATATCGATAATTCCGGTCCGTGCACTTTCGAGGGCTGCGGCGACAAGTTATATAATCAACCAACTGTATCAATCGTCACACATCTCATATCCGAGACCTGACGACTAGTGGTATGATCAACCAAGCTGTATCAATCGTCACGCGTACATCCTCGAATCCGATTCTGGCACTCAGAAGAGTTCGGTAGGGGTTTTATATAGAAAACGATTTCGCAAAAATTTTTATTTAAGAAAAACAGATTAAAATAAATCCCTTCCTTAACCCGAGATCATCTACAATTCTTTATGGACTCAATCCAGAGCCCCGCTGGATCACGCGTCTATGTCTACCTAGGGAGCAATCACGATACGGTGAATATCAATCTTTACCAGTTGGAGTTTCACTTTATAATTATGTTGATTCAGTTCATAGCAAATAACAAGTATTAAAATCACTATGTAACTATAGCGATTAAAAATCCATCGGCAAATCACAAACCGATATAAATCCCATAAGAATACGAGAAACAAAAATAACGGTAAATACATAAATAAATCTGGATTTACGGTGAAGTTTCCTCACCTCAAGTCCTTCGCAAATTCCTAGGAATCACTCGGTCCTTCAGCAGCTTCTGCTGAACCTTTTTCCTTTCTAGAATCGAAATAAAATAACTATGTAAATATGACGTTCGTATCTTCCATAACTTAGTTCCATTTCTTTAAAATACGGAGATTTAAGAGTACAAAAATCGTATTCTTCACTTAGACTCCTCGAATGCCCCCTAAGCATGCTTGACTAACTATGATCCATTAATCTAAAACATGAAATTATTAAGCATGTAAATCATGATCCCCAATAGGGCATTAATACCTTAGAATTTTTATGAAAATTCGGCGGCACCTCCCCTATTTGTAGAGCCCCAAAAATTATACAAACATTCCACATAATTAATCCAAATAATGATAACAACACTCTAATACCCTTCACATGCATTAATGCTTCTTTCCCCCATCTAAACCCTCTCTAATTACAGCCCTAATTGTACATTAATTTCATGAAGTTAATTTAGGGTTTCTTTCCCCAATCGAAGCTTGCAAGGGAATTTACTTGTATGTGAGAACCCTCGGAGTTCTTATACGAGCTCACTCAATGTTTGGAGTTGACTATTAGCCGGAGAAGAGGAGCTGGCCGGCCTTGTGTTGTTGCTCGCCGGAAGGAGAAGATCGCGAGGAGAGGAGCCGGAGCTAGGGGCGGCTGCGGCAAAGGGAACCGGCGACCTGAAACTGCTGGCCGACAGTGCACAGCCGCGAGCTAGCGGCTCAACGACGAGGGAGGCAGTCTCGTGCACAAGCAGGCCGGCTGCAAGCCGCTGAAGGGAAGCGAGGTGGGCGGTAGAAGCGGCCGCTCCAGCCGGGCGGTGGGGAGCTGCTAGGGTCCAACCGGTGTCAGCAAGTAGAGTGGCGCCAGTACATGCGCTGATGCGTGAGCATAGAGAGGAAGGGAGTCTTCAATTGAAATCTAGCTTCTTTCTTATAACCTAAGTCCCCCCGGTCCCTTCTGATAAATATATATATATATATATTAGATAATTCTTACTTTACTTAATCATCTCTATTATTTAAATCATGATATACCTTAATCATTAAGGCTCCAATAATTCAACTTATCTTTAAGCTTTTAATCATGTATTTATCTTATCATCTACATTGTTGTCACATGGCTTCTTTTTATTTCTATTATCTCTAACTTATCTTCTCCATTATTTCCCCACTACTATTCAAATAATTTATTTAATACTATCTTTCCACTTTATGTCATGTCGAACATTAATTAATGTCATCGTTCTAATAATGTCCCGACCCAGATCCGAGAATCCAGAGTCAATGATCTCAGTCGTCACGGGTGTACTATAGCTTCATGGGGTCTGCCTCTTATTAGACCAGATCCGCGAATACCGGCTTTTGACTCGCCCGATCTACTTTATCGGGACTCTAACATTTGTTTGATTCTCATATTTGATTAATCTTACTTAATTAATACTTACGAAATCTCCCAATTAATTAATTGAGGTTATCTATATCATCCACCTCCAACTATTCCAAGTGTAAGCGGCCTGGCCCAATAAGGCCTTCCCTCGGCCTATTAGTTACGAGGCTGGATTTCAAATTTATTATTCCTCGATTTTCCTGTAATTGGACTTTAGGATAATTAATTTATTCTCCCGTGTTAATTAATCTCATTAATTGTTGAAAATTTCTGATTTATTCACTTAGAAAATTCGAGGCATTACACCTGTACTTTATGTATTTTGTTCAATACAATCCATGGTGCTGACATGGCAGCACACTTGGCATACGAGTGAAAAACAGTCTATTTTTCTAATTTTTTTATTTACAGCAGGCCGTATTTTATTGATATGGCTGTAAACACTAGCGTATATGCTGATGTGGCATACCACATCCGTAATTATTTATTTTAATAAAAATTAAGTGGGTTATATATGTGCTGACGTGGCTTGCTGACATGGCAGCATGCCAAGTTAGCCCTTTATTTTATTTTTTTAACAAAAGAATGGCTACATAAGCTAATACCATAACTTTATAGTGGATTGGGGTTGAGATGCGTTGAAAGAGCCCTACCAGACCCACCAGTGTTCCCCCTCCCAGGTGGTGGTCCCCAACGTTCTTCCCTGGTAGTCGAGAAGGTTTCACGCGCCTTGCGTTCTTGATTTCCTCTGCACCGGTTGTCGTCCCAGCTCTGGTTTAGAGTTCAACACGATATTGCACGAAGGGAGAAATTCCCAGGTATATCCAGTAAAAATCTTCTCTCTCATGGGGGTTTCTCTTCCTTAGGGGTTTCTCTTTTAATAAAGACAAAGCTATGATGGTTTGTAGCCAGAGCTATGAATGTTTCTCTTTTGGTTGAAGTTTAGATTTCAGGGAAACCCTAGAAATCAGAGGGTGGTTTTTAGGTACTGTAGGCATTCAGAGTCACAATGGGGGGATGTTTGTGTTAAAATCAAAGTTATATATGTGATAATGTCAAAGACAGAGCTATGATGGACTACATGCTTAATTTAGATTTCTAGGGTTTTCTATCTACTTTGGTTGATCATGCTATTCTAATTCAGAGAAATTTCTGAATAAATAATGTTGTTTCCACGCTGAATCCTACTTTAGTTTTTCACCTCCGAGCTCTCTTTTAGATAATGTTTAAGACAGAGCAATGATGTAGTTTATGTTTAGGGTTAATTAATTTTGATCTTAAGGGTTATCTATTTCTGAAAATGTATTCCAATTCTGAAAGAAGAATTTCAAACTTTAAATTAGAAACTTTTTTATTGTGTACTTTATATTTCAAAGTTTAAATGTCGGTTCTGCTTCTTGTAACCTACTTGACTCTCTTTTGTGTTGGTTCTCTTGGAATTTAGATATTAATGCTATATTCTCATATAATAAAGGAGATGATTACAATGGCGTTCATATCTAGCATATGTCAGCTTATCAGCCTTTTGATCAGTAGTATTCAAACCAAACCTAAACATAGCAGAGGTTTGTTGGTTCTCATATAATAAAGGAGATGATTACAATGGCGTTCATATCTAGCATATGTCAGCTTATCAGCCTTTTGATCAGTAGTATTCAAACCAAACCTAAACATAGCAGAGGTTTGTTGGTTATGGGCCTGCATTTATATGTATATCAGTGACTTTCTTTGAACTTAATTTGTAGTAGTCATTGCAATATTAATACTTTAGTTGAATTAAGCATCTTATCATGAACATATACAATCTTTCAATTTCCTGAAACTTGCAAGAGAGGTCCACACAAAACCTTCCAAATTAATTGTCAATTTTATATTTCCATTTTTGCTTGCGAATTACTAGTAGCTAGTTATGTAGATATAGTTATATTTCAATTTTAGGCACATGGAGGACCATGAACATCCATATTTTCAGGCTAGAACTTCAAAGAATTAATGACATGCTTAAAGAAGCAAATGTGGGCCATTACGTACCTATTCAGACAGTTCAAGTAGATGAAGTCTGATTAGATGCTCATCATTTAATGGTTGGTTCCGTAAGGTTGTTGACATGTTATTCTCCATCACTGTTCCATTTTAACCTTTAAAAGGCCCAGTTATCTCCTTCTCAATCTGACTGTGTAGTGGTGGTGTTAGTGGTGGGTGAGTACATTCCTGTGGTACTCACATGTGGACCTCTAATTGAAAGCAAAGGCCTGCTGCAACTTAAAATGGGGTGAAGATAGAAGATCCCATGAATGTTATTCCATTTCAGACCATTTTATGGAAATGTTATTCCAATTTAGAGCAATTTATAGCAATTAATTTAGATTCCATTGAAAGCAAAGGTCTGCTGCAACACTTGATGGAGAATTTGGAGATTGAAATTGCCAGTGGGCTGATGTGGACCTTTATGTCGCCGGACCAACATAAGGTAATGCACTCCTATTTATTAAACTAAGTCTAAAAAATCAGTCTCAAACAATTTTTGTTTTGTTTATATCCACGAGGGGCCTAACACAAGCAAAGGCGAGCTTATACCCTTAGCTTAAACATCGGAAGAAGTGCACACACACATTTACGCCTAACCGAGGAAAATCCACAAAGGCACTTCACTACAACGACTATTTTGGAAATCGTCAAGGCAAGTACAGTACTAGAGTTTGAACAACTGCTTGAAAATATTGGGCAGGTAAATGAGCAAACAAAGGCTAATTTGTTGAAGATCCCCGTAACTACGTGGACAAGGGCCTTTTTCAATACATATTGCAAATATGATGCCGTAGAGAACAATATGTCAGAAACATTCAATGCATTTATTTTGGAAGCAAGGCAGAAGTCAGTCATCCCGATGTTGGAGGACATACGAGTGATGGTGATGCGACGTATGGTAGAGAGGAAGCAGTATGTTGAGCAATTCACCGGGCACTTTGGGCCTATGATATGGAGAAAAATTGAGGCATGTAGAAATGCAAGCATCAACACATACCTGGAATGGAATGGAAATCAAGGATATGAGGTGTACCAAGAAAATGAAAGATATATTGTAAATATGTCAGAGCACACATGTACCTGCAGGAAGTGGGACCTGAAAGGAATCCCTTGTGCGCATGGCGTGTGTGTAATTACTTTCAAAAGAGAGCAAGTCAAAGCATATGTCTCTGAGTGGTATAAAAGGAAATTTTTTAATCGAGCATATGCATTTCCAATGCAACCAGTAAATGGGAAGACCTTCTTGCCGAGGACTGGGTATGGGCCAATAAAACCACCCTCAAGTAGAACTATGCCAGGCAGACCAAAGAAGGTTCGAAGGAAGGAAACCTAGGAGGTTGAAAGTGGGGGGTCAAGGATATCTAGAAGGGGAAGGAGGATGAGATGTAAAAAATGTTCCATGACTGGGCACAATGCAAGGACTTGTCCTGCAAGAAATCCAACTGATGTGAGTGTTTTAACCCTTATATATATAAGTACCCTTCAATTCATGACTGTGTTTGTAACTGTGAATATAAATGTTCTGACCAGGGTAAAGGAAAAAAGGCAGGTAAAGGCAAGAAGAGAACAGTGGATGAGGACCAAGTAATTAATTATGTTGCATTGAATTTCCTTGTACTGTTGGAGCCACTTTTCCTTTCTTAATAATCTCAAATCTGCACAGGGAGCTGGTGAAGGTCAACATGTAGAAGTGGAAGAAGTTAATGAGATTCCCACAGTGGATGTAAGTCTCCTTTTTTTAATTCTTGAATGCAGATCATTATGAGTCTTTAAATATTTCAATTAATCTTCTCATTTGGCAGGTGATCACAACATATGAAGATGCCAATCAGAGCATAGTGAAAGAGCATCAAGTAACCCTTTCAGTTTGCAAACCAGTACACAATGCTGATAGTACATAATTTTTAAATATGATTATTTTTTTTTCCTTTTTAAGAGTTTGAAATCTATGCATAGAGCTGGTAATAAGAGTGTACTTAGATCTATAGAAGAAGACAATGTGAATGTATTGGTGAGATGCCACAATGAGATTCCCACAATCGAAGTAAGTGTGCATTTTTACTTCCTTACCAAAATGCAGACCCTTACGAGACTATGAATATGAGAGTTGATGTTCTCATTGACAGGTGAGCACCACAAATCAAGTTGGTGCAACAGATTATGTATTCAGTTCTCTGGAACAAGACACTAATGATGTGGCATCAAGGAGAGTGAAAGAGAATGAGTTGAAAGGGAAGAAAAAACCCCCAAAAAAGGGTCCTGTAGTTGGCATGCAAGGCACCATGGCGGTCCAAACAAGAAGCAAAGTGATGGTGTCTAGTTTAAGTGGGGTGCCAACAGTGGATGTAAGTAGTTTTCCTTTTTTCTTTAAGTACAGGGACAGATTATTAGTATTCATTTGATGTGTGTTTATTTTCTCTTTGGTAGGTGAGCACCACAGGACAAGTTGGTGTAATGTCAGAGGATGTACAAAAGGTATTCAATTATGGTGCATTGAAATTTTTCTTTCATTTGATATGGGTTGATTGTGGTTTTTCCTTTTTATTGGAGGAGGATGGAATTGACTTGTTTTCTTTTATTTAGCTTGAGATAACAGATAGAGGAAAGAAAATTGATGATGTGGCATCAAGAAAACTGAATGAGAGTGAGTTGAAAGTGAACAAAAAACCAGAGAAAAAGGATGTTGCAGCTGGCACGCAAGGTACCATGGGGGTCTAAACAAGAAGCAGAGTGATGATGTCTAAATCTAGTGAGATGCCCATAGTAAGTGGTTTTTTTTTTATTTTTCATTTTTGCATACTTATTCTAATGCTTAATATTCTAATACATAGTAAGTGGGTTTTTTTTTTCTTGCATGCTTATAAAAATTTATAATTGGTGAATGATTTTTTGTCATCTGTCTTTTGCTATTCTGCTGTTTTAGCCTCATACAATTGCCAAGGAATCTACTAGCTTGAAGAAAAGAAAACAAATAGATAAGGTTTGACTACCACTAATTCTATTTAGCCCCCTTGTTACAATTATTCTAATACTTTGTTTTGTACAGTGTTGGAGGGGGGAAGTTAAAGATAAGGAAAGGCAGGGCTTATGTTGAAGTTGATTTAAGGATGGATAGTATTTTGTCTGCAGTTTGTTGCTTTCTTGTGTTTATGGATGGATAGTAATTAACTGTTGTTACTTTCTAATGTTTTAAAAAACAACTATAATTCCAAGTTTGATAATAAAAAAAAACTGTAATTCTAGGTTACCAGTTGTCTTTATGGAATGACAAAGTTTATCATGAATTTTGATGTAGAATTTTAGGTACCAAATGTAATGTTCCAGGTTGCTTGTTATCTATATGTAATGTCATAGTTTTGCTAGAAATTTTTTGATTTTTTTAGGCACCAAATTTAATGTTTCAGGTGGCTTTTTTATCTATATAGAATGACAATTTTTCCAGAAATTTTCTGAATTCTTTTCAGGTGCCAAATGTAATGTTTCAGGTGCCAAATGTATGCCAAATAGTAATGTTAAGATTTCAAACTTTTTGTTAAAAAAAATTTAAAAAAAAAAGGGCTGACGTGGCATGTTGCAACGTCAACACGCCATGTCAGCACATATATAACCCACTAAATTTTTATTAAAATAAATAATTGCTGACGTGGCATGCCACGTCAGCATATACGGCAGTGTTTACAGCCACATCCGTAAAATACGGCCAACTATAAATAAAAAATCGTGAAAATAGGATCAGATGTCAATCAGATAAAGTGTGTGCCACGCAATGCATCACCATGGATTGTATTGAACAAAAAACATAAAGTACAGGGACCGTATTGAACATTTTTAAAGTATAAGGAAGGAATTGAACAAAGTGATAAAGTACAGAGACCATTAGTGGCTTTTGTCCTTTAATCAACTTACTAATCAATTTAGAAATGCAACAATGATTTGGTTTAGGTTTAGGTGTAGGTTTATATTACTGTATTTTAATACAATTTGTTAATTTTGATCTATTATATACTAAGTAAATTTGATGTTTAAAAATTAATTTTACAGTAAGTACCATTTGTGATATCATTGATGTTTAAAAATCAATTTTACACTAATTTGATGTTTATATTAAGACAATTGTTGCTTAAAAATTAATTATATAGTAAGTTAATTGTGTTTGCATTGATGTTTATAAATTAATTTTATGTTCCTTGATCTGTTTTACAAATCCTTAATTGTATAGTACCATTTGTGATATCATTGACTTGTTTTACAAATCCTTGATTTGTTTTATAAATCTTTAAGTAAATTGATATTTTCCCAATGTTTTATTATTCTGTTCCTAAGTATATTGATGTTCCTCATATTTATCACATATTTATATTATTTTGTTTCTATTTAAATAGATGTTTTTATACTGGTTTAATTGCAAATGGGAAGACTAAAACTTTTTGTGGGTGGCCATTTCACTGTGGAGGGAAAGCTAGAGTACAAAGGAGGTACTATGCACCTGTGTAGGGTTAATACAAATAACTTCAATTATGAATTTGGTTGACTACATTCATGAGATGAAGTTTCGCAGAGTTGAGAAGATTCATTACAGAGTCCCCAAGACCAAAAGAGATTTGGATACATCCTTGATCATACTGCATAGTGAGGAGTCCTTTGTTAATTGCGAAGCATCTAAAGAAGGACATCCCAATTGAAGTTTATATCGAACATGCCGTTGATGATGTATCTGCAAGTAGCATGCCAACTGTGGGCTAAGGAGGATCTGCTGGAACAAACACTACAGATAAGTTTGTTACTGAACACCAGGGAAGTGTTCAAGATGCATATGCCACAGGCCCATCTAATCCTATTGGATTACAGTCTATAGAACAAGCAGAAACCCAACCAGCCTCCAAGGATGCTGAACCAGATGCAATCAGCGAGGAAGAACTATCCTTGAGTTCAGACTCTACTTCTGCTGAGCATTGTTGTTCCAAAGCAGATGATGATGAATATGTGCAATTTAAAAGGAAACACAAAGAGATGGAGGGCCTCAAAGTGACTGATCAACAACAAATAAGTCACTTCAGCCTTCATGACCCATCAGATCAACCCTCCATCAATGTTGATGAACTAGAATAGGATTCTGGTAATAGTTTGGCCAGTTTTTTAACCACGTCTTAAGATGACAGTAAGCCTGAGCATGGGAAAAGGAAAAAATTAGCAAAGTCAGTTTTCAATCACATTAGCTCCACACCACATTTTGAATTAGGTATGATAATTGAAAATAGAAAGATATTCAAAGATGCAATCGTCAAGCATGCGGTCCAATATCGGAGAGAAATTCAGATTTTGAAGAATAGTAAACAGCGTCTGTGAGCCAAGTGTTGTGATGTGAATTGTCCCTAGGTTATATATGCAACTGCTGAACGTGGTACGGGAAACTACAATGAGAAGACACTTGTGACAGAGCATAGTTGTAGTTGGTCTTTCAAGAACAAAAGGATCAACTCAAGGGTATTGGCAAACCATCTACTGAAGACCAGGCAAGGAGCAACATATTTCATGAAGCAAGTTGAGATCAAGATGGCTGCAAGAAATGAATTGAATGTTGATGTCACCCTTATTTATTGCACAAAAGCGAAATCTAAGGTAATGAATGAGTTGGAAGGGGATTTTAAGGAAGAGTATGGTATGTTGTGGAATTATGCAGAGGAGATGCGAAGGAGCAATTCCAGGAGTTCTGTATTTGTTGAAGTTGAGAGAGCCGATCCCTCGAAGAAGCCAAAGTTCAGAAGCATTTATATTTACTTTGTTGCATAATTTGTCTTTATGGTTGCTTCCTTAAGGGTCCATGTAAGGGTGAACTACTTGTTGCTGTTGGTATAGACGTTGTCACGCCTCAATCTGCTCCCTGTATTCTCCTAAGACGCAGGCATCAGACTGATCACTCCTAAAGCGGAGGCGAGCCCCACTCGGATACAAGGCCTAAATGAATCATAATCATGCAATAAAATAAATTAACTATCAACAACATCGGAGTTATACAGCGCAATTGAAAATACAAATTTGGTTTCTGACATCCTACAAAGGTTATGACCCTATAAGGGTCCTACAAAAAAAAATACAACCTCACACACAAGAAAATCTGAGGTCCTCAAACCTCAACAAGCTGACCCAATCCCTCGCACAGCTCCTGACTTCCAGTCAACTAATCTCTCATTCCTGAAAAGAGAAGAAATCAAGCGGAATGAGTGTAACGCCCTGACCCGGATCCAGGGACCTTGGGCACGTCAACAGACCGGCCATACCCAAGTGGAGACGAGCTCCACTCGAATACAAGTCCTAAATATGTAATAGCAGATAACAATACATCAATAAAATATCTCAATTAAATCATATACATATTCAGAGTTATCACAGCAGTAACTAAAATTAGGGTTCAAAATACCCTATACAACAGTCTATACAAACTCAGGCCCTATAAGGGTCCTAAAGATGAAACTCTTACTCACACAACTGAGGTCCTCGGACCTCTCCAACTTATCCCAGTCCCACGCGCAACTCCATATCCTGAGTCATCCGTTCCTCTTAACCTGGAAGAGAAAAAGAAAGTGAAGTGAGCTTTCGAAAGGAAAGCTCAGTAAGTGCCCTGCAGAGAAATCACGATAAGCACAGTCCAAATAGTCAAGATAGGCAAGTCAAGACAATCAGTCAACACAACAAGCCAATCAAACGGGGCCCCCTATACTCATCCAATCATACCTCCACGGTCAGCACAAGTGCCGTGCGCCTCAGTGGTCAAGTGTCGGACGACAGGTGGCTATGTTCCATGGGTACCCCTACCCAACCCGGACGCATACCAACCCAACCTAAACACAAGCACCACGAGTCTCACAGTAATGTCCCGGTCTACGGTGGCATGCTCAGCGAGCATCCAACATCAAACTTATACATGCAACCAATCCATAGATATGGAAGCAACAAACCATCCAACAAATATGGAATCAACAACAGAGGACCAAGGCATCATAACAACATACACAAGCACAAAACCAACAAAGAAACACAAATCCAGGTAACAGCAAGGTCAAAAAAACCCATCACTGGGTGGGAGCTAGGCAAAGGCACTTACAAGAAACATGAATCAACAAAGTCAAGAAAGCCCATCACTGGGCAGGTACTAGGCAAAGGCACTTACCTTTAATCGCATACCCATCGAACGACCTGTGTCTTTCCCGATGAAGTCCAACGCTCCACGTCGATATCCTGGTCTCCTTCGGTCACCTTCCCCGACGTTGGTTTGCCATCGGTGACGATCGACGGCGCTCCGGTCACTCAACAACAGATCTTGGTCGACAATTCGCGGTGGATCTGACAACGCCGACCTTCTCAGTCGCAGTTCCACTGGATCCATTCGTCTTCAGGTGCTCAGGTGGCGACGACTCGGTAGCCCAATACCACTGCCCCGCTCTGGTCTCTCCCGATCACCGCCCTCGGCCTTCTTGTCGGGTCTCTTTCACGAAAAAAGAAGAAAGAAGGCTTGCCGCCGCCGCCCAGAGGTGTTGCTAGGGTTTGAGACGACCTCCTCTCTTATAGCAGCCCACAAATAGATCACGGATAACTTCCCAAATCCCGTTGATAGGGTAATTTCGTGGAATCCTTATCTCTTCCATAGCTTCCCTATCACGGAATCAGCGGAGGAAATAAGGCAGACACATAGTGGCACGCGTTGGAGAAGAAGAGGCCCCCTCCACATGCCTTGGGATTTGATCGCGCTGCAGATGAGCAGTTGATCTTCAGTCTGGTGCTGGGAAACAATGGAGAGAGTCACGCGTTTTCCGTTATCCTTATCCCCAGCCACTATTTTCAACTAACACATGTATGTTTTTTTGAATCTTTTGATAAATTCAACCATCAATCATTGCAGCCACGTCCATCCCATGTATATATCTAAACCTATAAACTAATATTTTATTATTACTTTTTCTTGAATTCAGAGCTCTGAGTGATAACTGTGTAATATATATATAAACTACATTCCATATAGTATATATTTATATATAATATCCTCTAAATCATGCCCTTTTTATTTTTATTTTTATTTTTATTTTTTTGCACATGAGTCCCTGCTTCTTAAACCTTTTACATGCAAGTCCCTATGATATGAGGGAGACACAATTACATATGGGTCCTCAAGTTTTCCGAAATTTAAAACTAGACCCCTGGTAGCCCCCAATTAATTCTCATTAAAAGATTAGTCGATTGAGTCCATATATTTTAAGGAAATTACCGATGGGTCCTCAAACATTCCTAAAATTACAATATAGTCTTTAATGACCCCAATAAACTCCAATTAAAATTTAATTCCATTTAGTCCCCTCTTTTCCAACTAACCAACTTTAGGAAAATTCCTTCCATTATCAAAATGATTAAAACTAGTAAAAATAAAAATAAATACCCAAATTATTCATGAAAACCCTGGGTCTTACAATGAGCTTTCGAAAGGAAGCAAAAACTTGACTCTCTCTCAGATATGTATGAGTTTATACTCCCAAGCGCAAGAGTTGTCAAAGTTTAACAAGGGTGAGTCCCAAGATCATTTACCACAGGGAGCAATGAAATCCAAAACAAGGAACTTTTTAGATACAAAAAGGGAAACAAGAAGAAGATGTTTTGTTGTTTTGAGATAAAGTTTGCAAAGTTTACAAACATAAATAGGATAAAACAAAGGTTGGATAACAGTTGGGGAAGACGTAGACTCAACCTTCACTATCTTTCAAATCGTGACTACTTATGGATCATCAATCACCCGCTAGCTAGCATCCCCGCTACTAGAACCCTAGTCTAGGAAAATATGCAATCATATCATGTGAAGACACAAAGGTTAGAAGCCAAATGGTTTGTCAAATCTTTGTTTCTAGGCATGGTAGAACCAAGAGTCACTAGCCATGGACAATCGGATCATCAAGGGAATCTATACCCCTAAGTATTTGATGGGCTAGCCTCAAGGTTGGCAACAAGATTAGAGGGCTCTATACCTATAGATTCTTCAAGCACTGCTAGGAAACTTCAACTTAAGTCCCCGCTACAAAAAGAGGAATCTATACCTCTAATTCTATACAAAACATCAAAGCTTTCCTAACTAGAGGGAATGGTTCTTGAGGGATCTATACCTCAAGTAACAAAGAGAGAGTGAAACAAGATCTTAAATCAAACCAAACTTTTCATTAAAAACCAAACCAAATCCAAGAAAAAGCAATCCGATAGAAAGAAAGATCCGGTAGAGATCTACAAGTGCTTAAGTATACATATGATCTAAATCACAAACATTAAAGAAGAAAATACAAGCTTACAAATATATGAAAAAGAAAACCTAAATTTCTTTTTTTCTCTAACCACCAGAAGCTCTCCCCCCCTGGATTCTGCTCTCCAGTGGCCCTTTTCAGTCTTCAAAACAAAAGATCCATTAAGAGCTTAACGGGTTAATGGATCTGGAATTTGGATCCAATAAGCTCTTAAAAGACATCAGAACTCCAGAGGGCAATTTCGGCAATCAAAATCTATTTTTTTGATGATGGCTATTTCTGGCAAAGTTGTAGATCTCTGAATGATCTTTCCAACGGTACCTTTCATCAGAAATTCTGATAAAAACACCAAAAGTTATGGTCAATTTACTGCATCTCTGTCTGCAGCTCTGTCTGCAGCTCGGTCAAAACTCAGTCAATTTCAAGCCGAAATTCAGATATGAAAACCTCCTCCAACGAGAACAGTGTCTGATACAAAGTTGAAGATCTTGAAATTGTCTTTCCAACGATACTTTGTACGAAAGATTCTGATTAGAATGGAGCCAGTTATGATTTTTTAACTTCAACCCTGAAAAATACAACAAAAAACAGTAAAATTCGTATTTCGGTTCTCGTTTGACATGCCAAATTTTGATCTGAACACAATCTAATCAAACCAAGTATATGAGCATCAAGTACACATTGAAATACATGTGTGAGGCTATTTAATTGTATTTCTTTGAAAGTTATGCTATTGTTAAAAATCATCCAAGATCACACATGTTCATTCAAACATGTCAAACACATCAAATTAACACCAAATACAAGCTAAGGGTGCAAATGATCCAATTATATAAAATTCATCATAAATATGCATAGATAACACAATTCAAGCATGATTTAGATATGAAAAATCAACCAATAGAATGCAATATAAGCACCCAATCACACCCCCAACTTGCTCTTTGCTAGTCTCTAGCAAACTTGAGCAATCCAAAAGATATATAACTGATAAAAATACACAAATTTTAAAATTGCATGCATAGCCAAATCAATACATGTAGAGGAAAGTAAAGGTAAATCAAACTTGACAAGTTGGACAAGACTTAGATAGGTAGTCCTCTATCCCTGCTCAAATAGACAAGACAAGTATGGCTTCATACATAGTCGGTGTGATGCATGTATGTGTGCGTGACGTGAAGAAACAAGTACTTTGAAGAAGATATAAACAATAACACAGCTCTCACATGCCTTAATCCATATAGTACAGTTTACACATCTTCCAATGCAAAACTCGCACAGGGGTGGCTTTCACACTACACACTTACAAAGGTTCACATTCACTGATACTCAACCTAACTCGGTTGATATATATTTTTTTTTTTTTCATAAACACACAAGGTAGGTAGCCCTTTCCCCTGCATCAAACTAGAGGTAACCTACAACAGTTTTACTTGTCCTTTTTTTTTCATTTTTGGTGGCAACCTAACTCGGTTGCTTCTTTTTTTTTGTTACTCTCATCAACAACTTTACATTTCCAATGGAAGGCTTGAATAAGGCCGAAAAGCAAAAGCATATCTAAATCAAAATACAAGTCTCCCTTGTGTTAAAATAGTTACAACTAGAGGTAAACAAGCCAACCTATCTTGAAATTGGAACAAGTAAGAGGACCTGATTATGCTAAAAAGCAGTCCACACAAGTCAAGCAAAATTGGCCTTTTCCTCCTTAACATGTACAAGAATTGAATCCAGCCTAGCATGATATCATATCCACAAAGTATACATCAATGAACACTCAAACTTAGGGAAATGTAATATATAAAAAGATAATGAAATCTCCCCCAACTAGCATAAGGTAAATCCAAAAATCATATAATGATTGCATAGTATCATCGTAACATACGCTCCACACATGGCATCAATCATGTATAACAAGTACCCTACACTCCCAACTAAAAAGTCAATGCATGAAAATGAATACCAAGAAATAAAGAAGTGGGATAAAGGGAAGTGTACACACTTTCAATGTGTGGATAGAGAGGAGGCTCAAACTGTAAGGAATGTCAAAAACAATATAATACAAGTAGTACTATACACAATAAAGCATACTACTAGAAAATAAACAAAACAAACAACAACTAGAAAACAGCTATCTACAAGAAATGGTCACAAAGGCTAAGTATAAACAGGTTCACCTAAAGGCAAGGCAGTAAATTCAGGTGAAAAATCAGCTTGAAAAGGCTTAAGCCTTTGACCATTAACCCTAAAAGTATTTCCAAGTTTTGGGTCAAAAATATCAACAGCACCATGAGGCAAGGCTTTTTTAACAATGAAGGGTCCAAATTCATCCGACTTTAGTTTGCCCTGGAAAAAGATGCAACCTAGAGTTATACAACAAAACTTTTGATCGAGTTGAAATGTTTTCCTAATAATGTGCTTGTCATGCAATGTTTTCATACGCTCCTTGGCTAATTTAGAGTTTCTATATGCGCGCCCCGCCTTAATTCCTCAAGCTCACATAATTGCGACTTTCCTCACGCACTGCATTGGGCAACATCAAAATTGAATTTCTTTACGTTCATAAAGCTTTATGCTCTAGTTCCACTGGTAGATGGCAGGCTTTGCCATATATTAACCTGTATGGAGACATACCAAGTATGGTCTTGTAGGCTGTCCTATAGGCCCATAATGCATCAGTCAGTCGCAAAGACCAATCCTTACGTGAGGGGTTCACAGTCTTTTGCAAAATCAACTTTATTTCTCTATTAGCTAGCTCGGCTTGCCCATTAGATTGAGGATGATATGGAGTGGACACCTTGTGGTGGACTCCATACTTCCTCATCAACTCAGCAAAAGCACGATTACAAAAATGGGTACCATTATCACTAATCAGTGCTCTAGGCATACCGAATCTAGCAAAAATATTTTGCTTTAAAAATTTAATCACAACATGATGGTCAGCTGTTTTGCAGGGGATGGCTTCAATCCATTTTGAAACATAATCAACAGCAACAAGTATATACACATTCCCAAAAGACATTGGAAATGGTCCCATAAAGTCCAAACCCCAACAATCAAAAATCTCAAGTTCTAAAATAGGTTGTAAGGGCATCATGTTGCGTCTAGTAACACATCCTAGCTTTTGGCATGCTTCACATGATTTGCAAAAATTAAAAGCATCCCTAAACATGCTAGGCCAATAGAATCCGGACTGCAAAACCTTTGCTACAAATCTTACTAGCGTAAAAATGACCTCCACAAGCATATCCATGACAGAAAGATAAGACACTAGGTATCTCATTATTAGACACACATTTCCTAACTACTTGATCATTGCAATATTTAAATAGGTAAGGATCATCAAAGAAAAATGACCTTGCCTCTCTCTTAAGCCACTTAAGCGCCATTATTACTCCAAGTAGGTGGGGTCTTACACGCAACCAAATAATTAACAATATCAAGATACCAAGGTAAAGTATGAATAACATACAAATTTTCATCAGAAATGAATCAAGTAAGGATAGAAGGTGGTGTTGTGGCATCGCAATAGTAAGCCCTCGATAGGTGATCAGCTACAACGTTCTCCACTCCTTTCTTATCTTTAATAGTGATGTTGAATTCTTGAAGGAGCGAGATCCACCTTATTAGCCTTGGCTTGGCATCTTTCTTTTTCAACAAATACTTGAGAGCAGAATGGTCAGTAAAAATAATAATAGGTAAACCAAGTACATATGATCGAAATCTCTCAAGTGCAAAGACTACATCAAGCAATTCCTTTTCAATGGTTGTGTAGTTCTTTTGAGCATCATTCAAGGTCTTGCTCGCATAACAAATTACATAAGGGAGTTTGTCCCTTCTTTGTCCTAAAACAGCCCCTATTGCCGTATCACTAGCGTCACACATAATTTCAAAAGGTAAATCCCAATCAGGGGGCTGAATAATAGGTGCAGTAATCAAGAGGGTTTTAAGGGTATCAAAAGCTATTATGACACTCTTGACTCCAAACAAATTCAAGATCATTTTTCAACAAATTACACAAGGGCTTTGAAATTAGGCTGAAATCTTTGATAAACCTCCTGTAAAATCCAGCATGTCCAAGAAAAGATCTAATATCCTTAACACTCTTAGGAACATGAAGCTTAGCAATAACTTCAATCTTAGCTGGATCAACCTTAAGCCCTCCCTTGGACACAACATGTCCAAGGACAATACCACTTGTCACCATAAAGTGACATTTTTCCCAATTAAGGAGCAAGTGCTTCTCCTCACATCTACCCAATACAGTAGCTAAGTTTTTCATGCATGAATCAAAAGAATCTCCAAAAATTGAAAAATCATCCATGAAAACCTCGAGAAAATCATCAAGCATATCACTAAATATACCAAGCATGCATCTCTGGAATGTGGCAGGGGCATTACAAAGACCAAAAGGCATTCTTCTAAATGCAAAAGTACCAAATGGACATGTAAAAGTAGTCTTCTCCTGATCCTCAGGAGCAATGTCAATCTGTAATATCCTGAATATCCATCTAGAAAACAATAGTATGCATGCCCTGCAACCTTTTCTAGCACTTGCTTAAGAAAGGGCAAAGGAAAGTGGTCTTTCCTAGTGGCGGCGTTCAATTTCCTATAATCAATACACATCCGCCAACCACTAAGGGATCGAGTTGGAATCAACTCCCCTTTGTCATTCTTAACTACAGTCAAGCCTGACTTCTTTGGGACAACTTGGGTAGGACTGACCCAACGGCTATCAGAAATAGGGTAAATGATACCCATGCTTAGTAATTTCAAAACCTCATTCTTCACTACTTCTTTAGTAATAGGGTTAAGCCTGCGTTGCATCTCACGAGATGTCTTCGCATTGTCCTCTAAAAATATTCTATGTGTGCAAATGATAGGACTTATACCTTGCATGTCTGACATCGTCCAGCCAATAGAGCTCTTATGTTCACGAAGTGTTTGAAGCAGCCTCTCCTCTTGATTATCCTCTAAGTGAGCAGAAATGATAACAGGGAAAGTATCATTTGGTCCAAGAAAGGCATACTTGAGCTCATCAGGTAAAGGCTTCAATGTCAGCTCAGGATATTCTTTTGAAGAAGGCTGAATTGATTTCTCAAAATGTGGGAGAGGTTCAAATCTTGGAGTCCCAAGCACTCTTCCCCAGAGAAACAAAACAAGAATCTTTAAGCAAGATCAAACTCTAAATTAGTTTTATCATCTTTCAAATCTGAAGCATGATTAAATAATTTTAAATTAGCAAGACCATTTTCAACACAAGATTCATCAATATCATCAACAAACAGGGATTCTACAAGATTACTCTCTTGAATTTCATCAAGATCCCTAGGTTGCCTACAAGCATCAAACACATTCCATTCTAAAGTCATGTTACCAAAACTTAACTTTAGAATTCCACTTCTACAATTAATCAAAGCATTTGAAGTGGCCAAGAAGGGTCTTCCTAAAATGATAGGTGCTTGGCAAGTAGGACCTTTAGTCAACTTCACATCAAGGACAACAAAATCCACGTGGATAATAAAATTTATCAACTTGGACTAAGACATCCTCAACCACTCCTTTGGGAACCTTAATAGACCTATCTCGCAAGTCGGAGCATAATTGAAGTAGGTTGAAGCTCTCCTAGGCCTAACTGCTCATATATATCAAAAGGCAACAAATTGACGCTTAGATCCAAGATCTAACAAAGCATGTCCAAATCTTTCTTTGCCTATAGTACAAGCAATTGTGGGAGATCCAGATCTCTATATTTAGGAGGTGTACTATTCGAATAATGGAACTAACTTGCTCAAGAAGATAGGCTTTCTTTGAACATTCAACCTCCTCTTTACAAAGGCATAAGTCCTTTAAAAATTTAGCATAAGAAGGAATTTGTTGAATAGCATCTAACAAAGGTATGTTAATCCTAACTTGCTTAAAGATTTCCATGATTTCGACTTGATGCTTGTCTTTATGCATAGGTGCTAACCTTTGAGGAAATGGGAACAGGAGTAGAATGTACCTCATTGTCTTCGGAATTGACTTTTCTAAAGATTGAGGTTCGTGAGTTTACCACCTCCTTTGGTTCCTCATCCGCTTTCCAATCACTTTCCCGCTCCTCAAGGTAGTAACCGCCAGCTTGGCTTTGTATTGGAGGACTCTCCTCCTTCTTGGCGTGCCATCACGGGCTTGTGAGGGTTCGGTTAAGCTTGAGCAGGGAATTTTCCTTTGTCCCGCAAAGCACCTACAACAGCAGTTAAATTAGTTATAGCACTTTGAATATCATGAATTGCTTGCTTTGTCTGTGTCATGTCTTGCTGCAATTGGGCATTGGTAGCTAGTTGAGTATGCATAAATTGATTCAAAGTATCCTCCAAGCTTGGCTTGGGTACTTGAGGTCTAGCTTGATAATTATATGTAGGTGCAGCTTGTTGATTGTATTGGGGCTGTCCTGGACTGTTGAATTGATTAGTAGCAGTTCCCTGATCATTCCTCCAACTAAAGTTGGGGTGATTCCTCCAACCTACATTATAAGTGTTAGACCCAAGGTTGGGAGAAGATTTAGAAACAAAATTGACATTTTCACTAGACCCATGTAGAATTTCTTTGAATCTTTGGGAGTGTAGGACAATCATCAAGCTATGACCTTGTGTATCGTGATATAGAACACTTCAAATCAAGGTTAGATGACTGAATTTCATTCACTTTTTCAATTCTAAAGCATCAATTTTTCTAGCAAGCATAGCAAGTCGAAGCTTTCAAATCATCATTATCTCTTAATGAATACATACCGTGGGAATGTTCTCTGTGTTTTGTCCTATCATGTGGATCAACTCAATCCCAAGACCGGCATTCTCGGCAAGAAAGTCAAAATAGTCAAAAGCATCATCGTGTTCTTTAGTAAAGAACTCTCCATTACACATAGTCTCAAACAAATTGACGCATTTTAGGATCCAAAGATTCATAAAAGAAACTCCACTAAGCGCCAGTTTCAAAACCATGGTGAGGGCATAAATTCAAAGGTCCTTGAACCTTTCCCAACACCGTAGAAAGTTTCATGTTCCTTTTGCTTGTAATTTTACAATTTGCCTCTTTATAGCAAAGTGGTCCTATGCAAAGGGAAGAATTTCTTAAGGAATTCAGTTTGCATTTCCTTCCAAGTGCCTATTGACCTCGGCCTTGGTGAATTAAGCCATGTCTTGGCTTTGTCTTTGAGAGAGAAGGGAAAGAGTTTTAATCTTATCACTTCCTCCGCAAGATCTATCCATAAATGTTGAACAAACATCCTCAAACTCCTTAATGTGCAAGTAAGGGTTCTCAATCCATTCCATGAAAATGTGGAATTAAGGGTATCATACCGTGTTTAAAAAGTAAAATTGTTGGTACTGGATGTAAAAAACAAAACATGAAGGTGCACTGCACGATTAGGGTCAAGGTAGTCACGTAGTGTCCTACCTTGTTCGGGATTGAATCATGAGGTACAAAGTTGTCCTCATTATCACTCCCATATACAGATCCGTGAAATGACATATTGCTAGCATGTGTAGGAACTGTCTTACTATCAAGTAAATTGTGTGGATCAAGAACGCGTGTCAATCGATTCGATGAATCTCTAACCCAAATATGCATACACAATCACACTAAGAATTTAAAACAAGGATAGAAGTCACCGTGTAAAGGTAATATGTAGTTGTAGGCGACTCAAGACCTCCTCGTCGATACTTCTTTTTGTTTTGTTCCGAAAGTTGAAAAATTTACCGATTATTCCCTAAGCATAGGCGCCAAAAACTTGACTCTCTCTCAGATATGTATGAGTTTATACTCCCAAGCGCAAGAGTTGTCAAAGTTTCACAAGGGTGAGTCCCAAGATCATTTACCACAGGGAGCAATGAAATCCAAAACAGGGAACTTTTTAGATACAAAAAGGGAAACAGTAAAGAAGATGTTTTTGTTGTTTTGAGATAAAGTTTGCAAAGTTTACAACATAAATAGGATAAAAACAAAGGTTGGATAACAGTTGGAGGAAGACGTAGACTCAACCTTCACTATCTCTCAAATCAGGACTACTTATGGATCGTCAAACACCCGCTAGCTAGCATCCCCGCTACTAGAACCCTAGTCTAGGAAAATATGCAATCATATCATGTGAAGACACAAAGGTTAGAAGCCAAATGGTTTGTCAAATCTTTGTTTCTAGGCATGGTAGAACCAAGAGTCACTAGCCATGGACAATCGGATCATCAAGGGAATCTATACCCCTAAGTATTTGATGGGCTAGCCTCAAGGTTGGCAACGAGAAGATTAGAGGGCTCTATACCTATAGACTTCGCAGCCGTTAGGAAACTTCAACTTAAGTCCTGCTACAAAAAGAGGAATCTATACCTCTAATTCTATACAAAACATCAAAGCTTTCCTAACTAGAGGGAATGGTTCTTGAGGGATCTATACCTCAAGTAACAAAGAGAAAGTGAAACAAGATCTTAAATCAAACCAAACTTTTCATTAAAAACCAAACCAAATCCAAGAAAAAGCAATCCGATAGAAAGAAAGATCCGGTAGAGATCTACAAGTGCTTAAGTATACATATGATCTAAATCACAAACATTAAAGAAGAAAATACAAGCTTACAAATATATGAAAAAGAAAACCTAAATTTCTTTTTTTCTCTAACCACCAGAAGCTCTCCCCCCCTGGATTCTGCTCTCCAGTGGCCCTTTTCAGTCTTCAAAACAAAGATCCATTAAGAGCTTAACGGGTTAATGGATCTGGAATTTGGATCCAATAAGCTCTTAAAAGACATCAGAACTCCGTGAGGGCAATTTCGCAATCAAAAATCTATTTTTTGATGATGGCTATTTCTGGAAAAGTTGTAGATCTCTGAATGATCTTTCCAACGGTATCTTTCATCAGAAATTCTGATAAAAACACCAAAAGTTATGGTCAATTTACTGCATCTCTGTCAAGCACCTCTCGCCTGCAGCTCGGTCAAAACTCAGTCAATTTCAAGCCGAAATTCAGATATGAAACCTCCTCCAACGAGAACAGTGTCTGATACAAAGTTGAAGATCTTGAAATTGTCTTTCCAACGATACTTTGTAATGAAAGGTTCTGATTAGAATGGAGCCAGTTATGATTTTTAACTTCAACCCTGAAAAATACGACAAAAAACAGTAAAATTCGTATTTCGGTTCCCGCTTGACATGCCAAATTTTGATCTGAACACAATCTAATCAAACCAAGTATATGAGCATCAAGTACACATTGAAATACATGTGTGAGGCTATTTAATTGTATTTCTCTGAAAGTTATGCTATTGTTAAAAATCATCCAAGATCACACATGTTCATTCAAACATGTCAAACACATCAAATTAACACCAAATACAAGCTAAGGGTGCAAATGATCCAATTATATAAAATTCATCATAAATATGCATAGATAACACAATTCAAGCATGATTTGGATATGAAAATCAACCAATAGAATGCAATATAAGCACCCAATCAGAAAGCTCAGTAAGTACCCCCGCAGGGGGAATACAATGAAGCCAAGAGGGATAATCAAAATCGAAGTTATCCAATCCAAACATAAACATATCAGAAAACAAGATCAGACACAAGGATCACTATTCGACAATCTCATAATAAAGGATACAACAAGCAATAGACAAGAAAACTTCCACGTCATCTCCCTGTGTTCATCGATCTCAGCCGATCATCTCTTATTCATACCCAGACCCTCAAGTCTGGTAGTGCTCCTACGCAGCACGCATACGGTCACAGATCATCCCAATCGACGGGTGGACATCCGTAGTTTCCTCTCCTCGGTAGGACTATAGGACGTCCAGAGTGTCCTCTCCCTAGACGCCGCAACATATATCCGCACCAAGTGGGACAAAACAAATACCTCGTGGTCTCAATGGTTTTATGCCGACAACAAGAGGTTATGCTCAATGAGCCCGCTTCACCCAATCGACGCATACCTACCTAACCTAAACACAAGCACCACGCAGTCTCCACAAGATCGTCCACAGTCACAAGTGGGTATGCTTAGTGAGCATTCAAGAACAAAAGTGCAACTCGACCCATCGTTCGGCTCCAAATAAGACAGCTCACATGTTGCCACACAAATTTTAATGGCCAATAGACAAACATGCACATTAAACACTATCTCATACAAAGCAACCATACACATACATGGAAAGGAAACCAAACAGCAAGCAGGTATGTGCATGTAACAATTAAATAGATCATCATGAAAGAACAGGCATGCTATCAAACATCAAATATCAAACATAAGGAACCCAAAGATGGGTGGGAGCAAGACAAGTGTACTTATAGAAAACATGGCAATAGCAAAGTCAAGAAAACCCAAATTTGGGTGGGAGCTAGGCAAAGGCACTTACAAGAAACATGAATCAACAAAGTCAAGAACGCCCATCACTGGGCGGGTACTAGGCAAAACTACTTACAAAAAGACATGACAACAACAAAGTCAAGAAACACTCCGTGGAGTAGGTACTAGGCAGAAGTACTTACCTTCTTCAAGATTTACTTGATCTATTTGTGTTCCTGCTGACAAGCTCAGCGCTCAACATCCAAATCTGGTAACGATAACCATAACTTAGTATCATTACTAAAAATAAAGTGATTATTATTGTCATTAGTGTTGATGCAAAATTCTTGCAATTCTGCGCAGTCGTAAAGAACTCCTCATAACTTCTAATCCGAGAACCCGATCTGGTTGATCTAAAATTCGTTAAAAAGAGCTTTCCCTCGTCTTTCCAACGGTATAATACACATTCTGATTAGGGAATTACGTATTCGACCCAACTCAAAACCAACTTACTCAACCTCCGAATTGATTGGACCTAACCGATTAAAAAGGGAAATGTGTTTAAACCCATCTTAATTGAACTTGACCCAACCAGCTTAACCGAAAGAAACAGACGTAACTAATTATCCTTTTAGATTAGATCCAAAACCAATTCACCTAACCAGCTTAAGTTGAAAAAATAGATTCAAATTCTTAAGGTTATTTACCACTCTAACACTATGTCTTACTACTTAGGTTATTCATCCTATTAATTCAAACACCACCTCGCTTCTATGAGTTAGTGAGGTTTCTTCTTGACACTAACTCATTAATATCTGAACATCTTTCAACCCATAACCAAATAATTCGCATGTACCAACAAAAATTTCACATAATCCAGGCAACCCCAAGAGGAAATATGCATCATCTCTGATCAAACCTGTATCCATGTCTCAATCCTTGGAAAAGGGTTTGTACACCCAATCATCACAATCTCTAACCTTATGAGCATTAAAACCTCCCTCTCAACCTTTATGCCTACTAAAGCATGCAATAGAGAATCTATTTATTTATGCTTACTATTACCGTGTTAGTATTATTCTCAGAAAATCTAAGCAATTCATGACTTAGTGGATCATAGTGGATCATCCATGCTCTCTGGAGCATAACTCTTATTCAATTAATTATTTCATGTGCAAGTCAAGCATAACAACACTACCCAACTATTCACCTATGTTAACATAGTTAGCTACTTATTTACTCTTAGTTAGATGATGATTTTATAATTTGTAGAGGTTTAGAAAACTCACCGTAGCGAAATGCTCCAGGCTTCATCTTCTTTTCTGGTAGTGTGCCTACAAGGCTCCTCCTCAGGTCTCCATGTGCTCCCCTGTGTACTCTCCATTCACAGGCGGTGTAGGGTTGGGAAGCAACCAGTTTACATAAGGGGACGTGGTGGCGATGCTAGGGTTTGGGGATGATTTTCTACATGGGCTCATAGGTTCTATATATATAGGAATATCAAACGCGTAAGGCTCGTTCTGTTAATATGAGGATAAACTAAAATATGAATTAAGTCATAAACCAAGAGATAAGGCGCACATTTTTAAATAAATCTTTTACCCTCTATCTCTTACTATATATATACATAGATAGCTATGTGTATATATATTTATTACCCCTTATCAACTAACATCCTTATCATGAAAATATATATATATATATATGCATATAGTGCCCATCTATCCTTCAGTAGTCACACTTATTTTATCATCTTTTCAACCCAAGTGCGGGTTAAAATTACTGTAGGCCACTAAACTATTGCTTTTTATCACTTCGGTTACCGAACTTCAATTTGTATCAAAATGATAACTCAACTTTAATTTCATTTCACCGGTCAGTCACCCATGCAAATGCCGACCCCCAATTTGAATAAATGGCTAACGTACACCGGGAGAAGCTTTATTCAAATTTTTATTTTATTATATAAAAGCCACGTCAGCTTATTATATTATACAAAATGGGTTTTTTGGGCTCTCTCCCTCTTCTCCGGCGAGCATCTTCTTCTCCAGTAAGCTGCTGCAAAAGACAGGTGGTGCCAACTTACATCCCAACCGCTCTCCAGAACCTTCTCATCCTCCTCCTCTCTCCTTTTATCCTCCTCGTCCTCGGAATCCCATACCAACGTGCCAACCATCTGAACATTACGATCCGAACAAGTGATACTTTCAAATAAAATTTTCAGGGCACTGGCACTGAATCAAAGAAGGATTATACTCTTAGATAAAAACCTTGTGAAAATTTTGAAAGGAATCATGAATATCAGCATTTTATGCAAAAAAAAATTAGCAGTTCACAACGAAAATAAGTAAAATACCTATCCGATCTTAAGAACCAGCTGGAACGGGCACAAAACAAGAAAATACAGAGATCTAGAAAGAAACGTGAGGAAATCGAAGATCCATCCTCAGATTGGAAGACATTTTAGATCAAACGAAGCTGATCAGATCTCCAACCCATGAGAAACATCCTGATCTAAATCCCTTCAAATAGATTCCCAAATTCATAAGAAAATTCAGGAGAAACATGAAAAACTATAGAAACTACAGAAATTTGAATCAAGTGAGCAAAGAATAGAGAAACAAGATCATAAACTTAAAAAAAGAAAACAAAACGGAGGAAAAACGCATACCTTCAAACCCATCGCTTGTCTGATTGCGATGATGGGAGCATGGATTAGGGAATGGGCACGAGGAGAGGGTGAGGGTAAGAGGAGCTTGAGGCCTTGTGGCCTTACTGGCCTGTGTGGAGAGAGAGGATCTCGCAGCAACTCGCTGGAGAAGAAGATGCTCGCCGGAGAAGAGAGAGAGAGCCCAAAAAACCCATTTTATATAATATAATAAGCTGACGTGGCTTTTTATATAATAAGATATACTGAATCAGCTTCTCCGTCGGCCATGTCACCCATTTATTCAAATTGGGGGTCGGAATTCACATTGGTGACTGACTGGTGAAATGAAATTAAAGTTGAGTGATCATTTTGATACAAATTGAAGTTCTAAAAGCGTATCAAGTGATAAAAAGCAATAGTTTAGTGACCTACGGTACTATCTCTATGAATTCAAACCAACATCTTAACTGAATCATATCCATCTATATATATATATATATATATATATATATATATATATATATATATATATATATATTTTTGACGCCAAAAACTCGTCCACCCCCCGCTTTGGCCATCAAGGTTTCAGACTGGTCTCAAATTTTGACAAAGGTTGAAATTTATAGTTGGTGTGGACACTTACTTCAACTTCAACAAGGAACGCTGAACGCTTTGGAATTCGGAATCGAATTATCGCCTTGGACTCAATTATCAACTCTTTGCTTTGGGGTGAATGCAGTAAAGGAGAGGGAGGGATCGGAATTGGGCCTTCTCACTCGATTCAACTCTGATGCTTAAGTCGCAAAGCTTGAGAGAAGGAAGTCTTAAAATGTAAGTTAGTTCTTTGTGTAATGATTTTCTTGTTCTTCTCTTTCTATTGTTGCCCTTCTTTTATAGCAAAATTTTAAAGGCGGTTTAGGAAAGGTGGTGGGTAAGGCGGTAAGTAAAGGCGTGTGAGTAAGGCGTGAATAAATATCTTATAAGGCGGTAAGAAAATATCTGCCCTCTTTGCTGTGAGGTGCTACGTAGGTAAGTAGAAAATATCTACCTAACAGAGAGGCACGTGGATAAGATCTACTTACCGTAGAGGCGTTAGGTATTTTCTACCCTAGGTGGCTATAAGCACCTTTATGAGATCCTTACGCCTTTGTGGATAAGAAGGTTGCTATAATTCCGACGGACTTGTTTGTGGGATTGAACCTCATTTTTATTTGCCTTTGCCGAACGGAATTATACCGGGATATTTGGTGATATTGCCGCGACGCACCAAAGGGACGTAGTCACTGTATATGACAAGTGGCCATTTAGGTCGCATGACACGCTGCCTTACCAAATATATCCAGAACACTGGTCCCTCTAAAGTGTACTTGTTCAAAAAATCGAAAGCGAGGGTGAGTTAACCGCACTTCTCGCTTGGTTCGAGAACAAGTATCTTAGTTGGCATGTCTATGTAGGTGTAGACTTTGTCTAAGGTACATGTGCTTTTATTAGGTGACCAACGTTTACTATGTCGTTGTTTTAATCGAGGTAGATTTTTCTCCAGAATTTTCGCCTATGGTGCTACTAAGTTTTTTCTATTTAAGGAGCTTGTAGGAGTAGTGTTTTATTCAAAATCCAAAAATCTTTGTAGTTTTGTATAATGGCTCAGCGTTTGTCTTTCTATAAATTTTTCACTTTCACTCAGTGTTCTCGTCATCTGCGCATCCCAAGTTCCTTTTATGAACACCTGGCGGACTTAAGGACAGGGGTCATCCATTTGGTAAGTCCAAATGGCTGTGTATGGCCCTCCTTTCTGCTTATTGACATGGGTGTAGGTGAGATAAGTATTGAGGAAGGGTGGGAGACCTTCCACGTTGATCATGATATAGAGGCGGGGGATCTCTTAATCATCACTTATGCGGGGGGTGTACGCTTTGAAGTTGAAATGTTCGAAGCTTAATTCTCTTGCAGAGAGTGGGCCCCATCTTCGGCTTCAAGGTCTGCGTGCCGGGTTTCCTAGTGACAATGAGGATAGCGACTACCGTGGAAGTCCGTCGTCTCCTCTCAATCTTATCCGAAGCTGGTCCTCGAATGGATCCGTGGATTGTTAATTAGAAATTCAACGAAAACATGTTTATTTAGGGCTTGTCATGTTGTGTTTTTTTTTTTAGATACCACTATCATTGTACGCACGAAATAAAGTTTATCCTTTTGTTCATAAAGTCTTTGATTTCTTCAAAAAGAATGATCACGGTGATCCTATGTTGGGGTGTGTGTATTTGTCTTTTATGGTGTTGGTTCCATGGTACAAAGGCCCATTACTCCCCGTGAGAGACACATGTCTCTCACCGCGGTCGTCGCATTTAAAGGAGAAGATGGCACGCGCGTATGCGCCGGGCGATTTGTCAACAAAGATGATGCGCTGCTATCTATGTGTGCCAAAGCGGCGTTTGGTGTCTTGGGATGGATAGAATTTTGAATTTCTTAAAGAGAAGCCATGATGGTTATCTGAACAAGCCCAATTTGGGGTCCTTTGGTTTAATAGCTCGATCGGGATGCAGCTTTGGGATCTAACGGCCAGGAATTCATCTCCTTTGTATAGAAGCGAAGTTGTACAGGCGAAAAAGGTTTTATTTCAAAAGCTAAGTCGCGTCTTCTTCCCATAATCCCATCTTCTCCGGCGAACCCTACTCTAAAGTTCTTGCGTTTTTTCATCTTTTTTCTTCTAAGGTATAGCTAGTGCGTCTTCTTCTTCTGATTCTTCTCATGAATCTCATGAACCTGTTGCTTCCCTCCCCCTTTCGATCCCTTCTCAGCCTGAACTCATGGTCTCTGTTGCGACTCCAGATGAGTCTAGGGACATTCCAGTCCAGGGTTCGCGGGTTCATCCCGCTTCTAGGGCTAGGGGTAGAGGGTCTGGCACCTTCATAAGCCTCACAAGCGTAAGGATGTCGATAGTTTGGTAGAGAGGTATGAGATAGACCTTTCTCTGTTTGATGTTAGGGTTCCTTGTTCTGGGGAGAGGGCGAGCTCTCCAAGGGAGGGGGAGATAGCCATATATCAAGATGCGCTATCGGGTGGCCTTAGAATTCCTTTTTCTGATTTTGCTAAAGGCGATTTTGGAAGAATACCACTTGTGTCCTTCTACAACTAACTCAATTCTTGGAGGTTGTTGAACGGCTTTGTTATTGTTTTTAAGAACTACGGAGTAAATCCGAAGGCCCGCTGGTTTCGTATGTTGTTCAAGATATGTGTAGAGTCTAATGCCGACCGGTATTATTTCTCGGCTGCTCCCAGGAGAAAGTTTCTAGTGAAGGTCCCTCTTCCATTAAGCTGCATGGAAGAGTAAGTTTTTCTTTGTTAAAAGTAAGTCCATGGGGTGTCCAACCAAGTGGGAGGTTCCCCGAGCGGACATTGCTTGTGAGGAGATGACACAAGAAGAGGAGGTTCTTCTTAAGTCAATGACGGGTTATCTAAAGTTTATATGGACGCACTTCTGACCAAGGAAAACCTCGTTAAATGTCGCTTAATAGTAGTCAGCTTCGGTAGGACCTACTTGTGCATCTAACTTAGTTTAATCTTGAATCGTAATGTCTAATTTGCTTCGGAATTTATTTTTGCAGGAAATCCGATGGAGGATGAAATTTGAGCTACGTTAAGGGCCTTTTGGCCTCTTTCGAAGGTGAGGTTCATCCGCCCTTACCTCGTGGGCGGAAGAAGAAGGAAGTAGCATCTAGCAAAGTTGCTGACACTTCCAAGGAGGAGAAGAGGAAGAGGAAGAGGAAAGAGGTCGACTCTTCCAAGAAAGGCGTAATTCTACCGCAGTGGTCTTCGCGGGAGAGGAGGACCAAGAGAAAGAATTCTGAGGATGCATCGGGTCCCGGAATTACAAGTGAACAGGCGAATTCGCCTCCGGAAGAGGTCCGCTCGGAGGAAGTCCGCCCGGCTTTATCGCCAATTTCAGAGGGTCCTTCTTCTAGTCGCCCAGAGGATATCCTCCTTATGGAGGTAAGAATCTACTTCTTAAGGGTATCTATGGTTTTACTAAGAACTTCTAACTTGAGGCTTATTTTATAGGCGGAGGCAGGAGAGGCGGCCCTCTTGGACAAACTGAGGGTGGCGGACTTAGCCTTAAAGGGGCCGGCAATTCAGCGAAAGGAATTACCTTCTGAGGATATTCCTTTTCGAGATGCCAGGTCCGTAAAGGATGTTTTGATGGCCATGAGGCCCGAACAGCTCTCCGCGAAACTCCGAAGGGCTGGGAGGGAAGAGGCCACTTACCAACTTTTCCGCTCGGCTATGCTGGTAAATGCTATTCTTATATTTCTACTTCCTAATTTGGCGTTATTGTCTCTAACTCGTTTGTTATTCCATAGACTGCTCAATGGGCGGACCGAGTCAGTGATCTTTGTCAAGAAGATTCGGCAAAGATGGGAGCGAGGCGAGATATTGCCCGCTTAAGCTCTAAGGTGGCGGCCTTGGAGGGAAGAGAAAAGGAGCGTACTCATTTATTATCCATGCTCTCGAGAGGGATAAGGTTGAGCGACTTCAACAGTTGACCGCTATGGAAAAAGAGAAAAATAACTTAGCGGTCAAGCTGGCTAATTCCGAGGGCTCCCTTCATGCTGCTGAGGAGAACCTCAAAATGTTACAGGATGACTGTAGCAGTTTGAAGGCGGAACTTAAATCCGCTCAAAATGAGCTACCAAGTCTGGCTGGAATTTAAAAATGAAGGTTCTTTGGGCCGAGCTTGCCGCGTGCAAGCCGAAGTTGGAGGAAATAAAGGGGGAGCGGGACACACTTAAGGAAGACTTAGCTTCCCGATTAAAAACTCCTAAATCCGACTCGCAAGAACTCAAAGATTTAATAGAACGAGCGGATAAGCTAGGAAGGAGGTCGCTCGGCTTAGGGCGAAAGCAAAAGAAGGGGCCACCCACATTTATTCTGTAGTACAGCAGGTAGGCCACCAAGTTCCTCCTACGGAAGTTTTGTCTATGGGGCTCGCTGGAGTCTTGAAGAAATTTACAGAGCTAAAAGAGCTACAGATTATAAGGACTCCGGAGGCTCCCTCGCCCAAAATTCTTCAATCCCTCCAACTCAAACTCCTCCAGAAACAACTGACCGCCCAGAAGGTCGTGGTTCTTAGGAGTTTTTATGACATGTTTTGTAAACACCTAGTCATCTTGGAATGTAATTCTATTTACATGAATGAAAAACAAACCTTTACTTTGGTGAAGATTTATTTTCAAGTGATTGTTTTAACCATTTTAAGAAGTCTTTCGCGAAGCCTTTCTTTCTTCATTTGGCTCATAAATTAAACTTCATTGCAGTTTCATCTCTTCTTAGTCTAATCATGGGACTTTGATTTGTTGAGTAAGATCCTTGCCTTTGTAGATGAGATTGTTGCCTCATATTTCGATCGGGATTTTTGCCCCTTATATTTGGATGAGAATTATCGTTTATCCTTGTAGGATAATTCCGACTCATCTTTTAGAAATTGGATTTTCACCTCATTTTTGTGGAATGGGATTTTCACCTCATTTTTATAGAATGGGATTTTCACCTCATTGTTATTTGGGAAAGACTTAAGTTTTATTTCATGAAACATTTAGGAGACGGCTACAGGATTTACTGATAGTAGGGTCGCAGATGTTCAGCATGAAATGGACGCTTGAGCGTTTTTCCTTCCATATTCACCAGATAATAGGTGCCCGCCAGGACAATTCTCTGTATGACGTAAGGGCCTTCCCAATTAGGAGTTAGCTTCCCCGTTCGGCTTTTGTTTCCCTGGAACTCATTTTCTCTTAAGACCAGATCACCGATTAGGAAGAAGACTCTTTTCACCCTTGTGTCATAGAACCTTTTTACTCTTTGGCGATAGATGGCGGCCTTTGTTTCCGCAGCCTCTCTTCGCTCTTCAAGTAAATCGAGTTCCGCTCGGAGATTCTTCTCATTTTCTTCTGATGAGAAATTTTGTTGTGTCCGTAAGGTGGGCATTCCTATTTCTGCAGGGATGACAGCTTCTGCCCCATAAGTAATGGAGAACGGAGTTTCTCCTGTGGGGGTTCTTGTGGTTGTCCTATAAGCCCAAAGTACGCTCGGAATTTCTTCAACCTAGTTAGTTCCATTTTTGGAGACCCGGGTTTTGAGAGCTTGAAGCAAGGTGAGATTTGTCACTTCTACCTGGCCATTGGCTTGAGGATGTGTTACGGAAGTTAACCTGGATTCAATTCCGAGCTCGGAACAAAAGTCTTTGAAGGCCCTGTTGTCAAATTGTCGCCCATTATCGGAAATGAAGGTGACCGGAATTCCGAATCGACAGATAACCTTTCACCACAAGAAACCCTGACAGGCTTTCTCTGTGATCTTGGCCAAGGGCTCAACTTCTACCCATTTGGTGAAGTAATCGATAGCCACTATCAAAAACTTCATTTGTCGAGTCGAAGTAGGAAATGGCCCTAGAAGATCAACTCCCCAGATAGCAAACGGGCGAGGGCTGATAATTAGTGTGAGCAATGTTGGTGGTCGTCTTTGAATCTTGGAATGTCGTTGGCAGGTATCACATTTTCAGGAGAACGCCACCGCATCTTGAGTTAATGTTGGCCAGTAATAGCCTTGTCGCAGGACTTTGTAACTCAAGGCTTTGCCTCCTATATGCCCCCCTCCAATACCTTCATGGATTTCTTGAAGGATATACTTGGCTTCTGATGGACGCAGGCACCGTAAGAAAGGTTGCGTATAGGACCTCTTGTATAGATTTTCGCCAATGATGGTGTACTGAGCGGATTTGTAAGAAATCCATCTGGCTTCCGCCTTATTGTATAGTGTAGGTCCACCTTGCAGGTAGTTTCTAATGGGATCAATCCAACTTGACTCTTCTGTTGCATTTTGTACTTCTCCTTCTAACTCTTCAATAGTTTTTGTGGGAAGATGCTGTAGGTTGAAAGAGGATTATGCATCTTTGTTGGGTGCAGTGGCTTTTTTAGATAAGGCATCAGCTTCTTCATTTTGTGCTCGACAGATTTTTCGATCTGGAAGTGAGCGAAGAATGGAACTATCTTTTTCACCAATACCTGGTATTTAATCATGTTCTCCTCCTTCGCTTCAAAATTGCCCAATGTGTGGCTCACGACTAGCTGTGAGTCGGAATATACATGCAGATGTTGAATTCCGAGCCCTCGGGCCAAACGCAATCCTGCGATGAGGGCTTCATATTCGGCTTCATTATTGGTCGCTCAGAATTGGAACTTGAGCACTGTCGCAATTTTCCATTTAGAAGGAGAATAAAGGACGAAGCCGGCTCCAGACTTTTCTTCCGTTGCTGATCCATCAACATATAAGGACCATGGGATGCTTGGGCTTTCTTCTAGGTCCTGTGACGGGAGTTCGTCTCCCTCCGTAGGAATGGTCAACTCCACAATAAAATCTGCTAGCACTTGAGCCTTGATTGCCGTTCGGGGCTTATAAGTGAGATCAAACTCCCCCAATTCTATCACCCACTTGGTTAGACGTCCGGAATTTTCGGGCTTATGGAGGACTTGCTTTAAGGGCTAGTCACCAATACCAAGTACTTTGTGAGCCCTGAAATACGTGGCCTCAATCTACGTGCGGATGTGACAAGAGCGAAAGCCAATTTTTCAAGTGGTAGATATCTTGACTCCGCATCGTTAAGGATCTTACTTGTATAATAGACTGGCTTTTGAACTCCATTGTCTTCTTTTAAAAGAACTGCACTAACCGCTCGAGGAGCAGCGGCCAAGTAGATATAGAGTTCTTCCCCTACTTGCGGCTTAGCTAGCAATTGAGGCGATTGGAGATAATCTTTAAGCTCCTGAACGGCCTTCTCACATTCTTCTGTCCACTCCATTTTTGGTACTTTTCGCAAGGCTTGGAAGAGTGGGAGGTTTTTCTCTCCGGTATTAGAGATAAATCTCCTTAGAGCGGCTAGGCGTCCATTAAGCCATTGTACCTCTTGAAGGCTTTTAGGTGATCCCATATCAAGGATGGCTTTGACCTTTTCCGGATTTGCTTCTATTCCTCTTTGAGTTAATATAAATCCGAGAAATTTCCCTGATCGAACACCAAAAGCACACTTGTTCGGATTTAGGCGCATGTCGTAAGTCCAAAGCGACTGAAAAGCCTCTTGTAAATCCGTTAGGTGTTCATCGGATTTTCTGCTTTTCACTAGGATGTCATCCACATAGGCTTCAACATTTCTGCCAATTTGCTCCTTGAAGACTGTATTTATGAGTCTCTAGAAGGTAGCTCCGGCATTCTTTAGGCCGAATGACATCACCTTATAGCAATAAGTTCCTCTGCTTGTGATGAAGGATGTTTTCTCTTCATCGTCTTTGGCCATTTGGATTTGATTGTAGCCTGAAAAGGCATCTAAGAAACTCAGCATCTCATGCCCTCACCAGAGAATCAAATCCAACAATCAATTGAAGGTAGAGGGAATGAATCTTTTGGACAAGCTTTATTTAAGTCCGTGAAATCCACGCACATTCTCCATTTTCCTGACAGCTTTTTTACTAGAACCACATTAGCCAAATCCATTCCGGATAGTTCACCTCTGATAAATCCAAACCTTCAAAAAGGGTTGATACTTCTTCTTCTCAAGGCCTTCTGCCTTTCTTCTCAGCGGAATTCCTCCTTTTTTGTTTGACAGGTTTGAACGACTGATCTACGCTGAGACGGTGTTCAATGACATCGCGTTTTATGCCTGGCATGTCTTCTGATGACCAGGCGAAAAGATCAAAATTTGTTCTTAGTACTGCCATGAAATTTTCTTGCTGTGTTATTGTCAGATCCGCACCAATACGCGACGCAGACGCTTCCACTCTAGTCGTGTCTAGGGAACTATAAGCAATTCTTCAACCGTGTAGGCGTAAGTTCTTCATCTTCCCTGCTCGGCTATTTTGTTGATCAACATGGCTTCAAACCCTTGTTTTGCCTTTATTTAGAACTTTTCCTTTGAGAGTGGAAACATAACATTGCCGCGGCTAAGGGTTGATCCCTCTTACTTCCACCGCCACTCTCGGCCGTAAATTTGAGGAGAAGATGGTAAGTGGAAATTATTGCTTTCAAGGCGCTGAGGGTCGGCCTACCAAGAATCACATTGTAACTTGAAGCACAAATGCATAACTAGAAAATTTGTTGTCACCGCTGATGATCTTGGTGAAGTTTCCTACGGTAATCGGTAATGTGATCATTTCTTCCGGTACAGTATAACCCTCCGAAAATCCCACTAAAGATGATTTTATAGGGGGTAAGTTGTCCGTCATCGCACTTCATTCTTTCAAGGCTTCCAAAAAGAATGTCCACCTAACTTCCAACCGCCTACCGTAACTCTTTTCATTTGGAAGCCGGAAACCATGATGGTAATGACCAAGGCTTCACCATGAGGGTGCCAAACCTCACGACGCCGTTATTATAAAATATGATGGGGGCCATAGGCCGGGACCATCTTTGTGGCGCTTCGCTTCCTCACAAGAACCCCACCATTCGGGCATAGCTTTTTCGAGAGGCGGAACTTTCGCCACCACACCCAGGACCGCCACTAATAAATCCGACAATCTCCCTTTTTCTTCTTCAAGCTGTGAAGTTTCAGGCTCCTCTTGGACCTCAATATTGATGTACTGCTCCAATTGTCCCCTTCTAACGACATCTTCTATGGCGTTCATCAAATGGGTGCATTTTTCTGTGGCATGCCCTCTAGCTTGATGAAACTTGCAATACCTTTTGCTGTTCTTTTGTCGTTCGGGATTCTTTGCAGGTTCTAGCCATGTCAAGAGTTGTTGATCCTGGATTTGCATAAGAATATGGCTTCTGGTCTGATTTAGTGGGGTATGGTGATCGTATCTAACAATTTTAACTTCTTTTGAAGATTCTCTAGGTTGTAGCATATGTCGCTGTGGGCGTGTTGAAGTTTCCAGGCCTCTATTCTCACCCTTACGATCCTTGCGTGATCCTCCCTCCTTCGATTTCCGCTGGCCTTCTCGCTGACATTTTGATGGGCCTTTCCTCCCGGATTTCCCCGAGGCATCGCCGAGCCTCCTCTTCCCAAAATTCTCGTATAAATTTCATCAATTGATATACTTTTCAAGCGCATGGATCATGAGGGCGTGGATAACTTTCGTGGATCCAAAGTGAGGGAAAAGCGAAAAAGGGGATTCTAGCAAACCCTCCATCAGATAGTCACGTACCATGCTGCTGAATAAGGTCCGCAATATTTGCGGCTTCGCCTATAAAATGATTTAAATAGGCTTGGAGTGTTTCACCCTCTGCTCTTAACGCTGCATAAGGGTAGACGGAGTTTTCTTTTGCTTTGAGTAATTAGCAAAATAAGCTAAAAAGCCGACCGCTAGAACTTGAAACAAAGGAATCTTGCTAGATGGAAGATCGACAAACCAGCCTTTATGCTTTCCTCTAAAGTAGCGGAAAAGCTCGGCACATGCGAAGGCCGGTGAATTCCAGTAGCAAAGATCTTCAATCGAAAGGACTTTAAATGACGAGACAGATCGGCTTTTGCCTTCATATGCAATCATAGCAGTGGCCGTGAACTTGCTCCTCCAATATTTCCCTTGAGCAGGGGGCACAAAAGTATATGTTAAGAAATACGCTTGCCTCGGATTTCTCGCTTTCCTCGAGAGGGATCTTGTCTCTGCGCCCCCTTCACAACAGAGGAGAAGACGGACTATTCCGCTTTGTCCCTGTCCGCTCCGGCCCTTGTATGTCGCTCCGCTCTTGTGGCAACTTGCTCTCGACGCCGAACGGAGGGAGGTTCTGAAAGCTACTTTGGAAGGCGGTTCTCTCCCTTCTTTCTCCATGGGTGCGCAGTCCTTGTCCTCCCTCCTCGCTTTGGAATTGGCTAGCGGGTAAAATTTTGTTGGCACATTCGTAGAGTTCGTGTGGGAGGAAGTGGCGGATGAGTCAAAGTATGAATGTTTTGAGCTAACCGCCCAATTGTTGTCAGATGTTAAGATAAAACTCCGGATGGGTTCCGTGGGTGAGACGGAAGGATTTTTGATGGAGGTAAAATAAGTGGATTGTCCGACCGGAATCTCCTCATGCCCTCGGACTTCACCGTGTCCTTCGTGATTCTTGGGTGCTCCTTGTTCTTGGATTCGCTTTGATCTTCCTCGGTAGTAATCATTTGGCTTTTGTAAGGGTCCCCACGGATGGCGCTTTAACCGTTGATGCCAAAACCGTCCACCTCCCACTTTGGCTATCGTTGCCTCGCGACCTGGTCTCAAAATTGACAAATGGTTGAAATTTATAGTTGGTGTGGACACTTACTTCAACTTCTGAACAAGGAACGCCGGGAACGCTTTGGAATTCCGATCGGAATTATCAGCCTTGGATCGGAATTATCAACTCTTTGCTTTGGGGTGAATCTGTAAAAAGGAGAGGGGAGGGATCGGAATTGGGCCTTTCTGCCCGGATTCTACTCTGATGCTTAAGTCAGAAAGCTTGAAAGAAGGAAGTCTTAAATGTAAGTTAGTTCTTTGTGTAATGATTTTCTTGTTCTTCTCTTTCTATTGTTGCCCTTCTTTTATAGCAGCTTAAAGGAGGTTTAGGAAAGGCGGTGGGTAAGGCGGTAAGTAGTAAGGCTGAGTAAGGCGAATAAATATCTTCTAAGGCGGTAAGAAAATATATGCCTATCAAGCGTAGGTGCTACGTGAGGTAAGTAGAAAATATCCGCCACCGTAGAGGCACGTGGATAAGATCTACTTACTGTAGAGGCGTTAGGTATTTTCTACCCTAGGTGGCTATAAGCACCTTATGAGATCCTCACGCCTTGTGGATAAGAAGGTTGTTATAATTCCGACGGGCTTGTTTGTGGGATTGAACCCTCATTTTTATTTGCCTTTGCCGAACGGAATTATACCAGGATATTTGGTGATATTGCCGCACGACCAAAGGGACGTAGTCCTGTATATGACAAGTGGCCATTTAGGTCGATGACACGCGTCTTATCAAATATATCCGTAACATATATATATATATATATATATATATATATATATATATATATATATATATACATTTTATTATTATAATTATTATTACTTTATTTGAACTCAAAACTTAAATCATATCTATATATTACATAATATATTTTTTTATATCTATTCCTATTCAAAAATAACAAATCCAGCAACCGACCCTTTTTTTTCATATTTGAATTCACATGGCTTTAAATTTCAAAACATAATCTTATCCGAATCATTTACAAATATTAAACTATATCCATCCCATCCATCAAATCACACACACATATATATGATATAGATATTTATATATACATATTAATATATATCCCTTTTAAACCGATTTTCATCTTTAACCAAATAACGGTAATAATTATATATATAAATATTTATATATACATATTAATATGTATATCCCTTTTAAACCGATTTTCATCTTTACCCAAATAACGGTAATAATTAAATATTTTTTTACACTTATATATATATATATATATATATATATATATATATATATATATATATATATATATATATTTATTTATTTATTTATTTATTTATTTATTTATTTATTTATTTATTTGCATAAATAAATCCTACTAATTCTAAGTTTGGGGAATTCATTCAATTGAATGATTAATTACATAATACTAAGAATACATTTATTCCCTACTTAATTAAAGAGGGATTAAGAGACTTTTTATTCCAATAAAAACTTCAATTAAACCAAACCTTGGGGATTTTTCTATTTTAACCAAAGAATTAAAGAAAATAACTAATTGGAAAAACAAAAACAAATAACTCCCTAAAATCCTTGGATTTTACAGACGCTAATAATCAGATGTTCCCGTAAGCGTGGGCTGTTGTGGAGGTGGAGAACAGAGATCGGTGGCATTGGTTCCTCGAGTTTTTGAGGGGCTTAACTTGGGAATCAGTAAATGGTGGCGGACTTGGATACACATTTATGTCGCACTCAACACAAGGTTATGCGGATTGGAGTATATGTTCATATTGGTTGTTTACTTAATGATTATTATTTTTGTAGGGACTCATGCAAGCAATAGAACAGTTTATGCCCATGGCAGAACACAGAAGATGTGCAAGCCACATCTTCTGTAACTTGAAGAAAGTACACAAAGTCTTGCACCTTCAGAGGTTGTTTTGGAAGATAGTTAAGGCTATTAACGTGCCTGAATTTGAGACAGTGCTACAGACTATTGGAGAAACTAGTGAACAAACGTCAGCAGATCTACTCAAGATCCCTCCTACAACATGGACAAAAGCAATTTTCAACACCAAAAGCAAGTGTGGTATTGTGGAAAATAACATGTCGGAGACTTTCAATGTTGTTATCTTAAAGGCAAGGCATAAGTCGATAATTACAATGTTAGAGGAGATCATAGTACTTTTGATGCGAAGGATAGTGGCGAGGGAATACTCTAGAAAATTCAAGGATGGTTTGGGGCCAAGGGTTTGGGCTAAGATTGGTGAAAACAAAGAGAAAAGCGCTTACTGCCGCATAGAATAGAATGCTGAAAGTGGATATGAAGTATACCAAGAGCAAGACATGTATGTCTTAAATATTGAACACCAACATGTCGTAAATATTGTGTGTGATATTGTATCGCAAAGAATACATTGAAGACTATGTGTCTATATGGTACAAGAAAAGTTTGTTTGATAGATCATATGCTTACGTTCTTCAGCTAGTTAATGGAAAGAACCTATGGCCCAGGACAGGCTTTGAACCAATACAGCCACCCCCAGCAAGGGTTATGCCAGGGAGACCTAAGAAGCTACGAAGAAAGGAAACTTGGGAGTCCGCAAGTGCTTCAAGAGTTACTAGAATGGGACTGAAAAAGACTTGCAGAACCTTTCATGGCAGTGGTCACAATTCAAGGAAGTGTCCTACAAAGGTAATAAAATTTAATTGAGGTGTCAGCTTTGTAGCAAGGATCCCACCCACAATGTTTCAGGCTGCTGCTGCGAAGGGCAAGGGGACAATAAGTTAGGCTGCATTAGTTCAAGGAGAGAATATTGACAGTGGATCCACAAACAAGAAGAAGAAAGCACAGGGAAAAGGTAAACACGACACTACTGCCTTTGAGGCTGCATAGGTAACACATAAGAAGTGAGATATTTTTTTTTATTTCTATTGAACTAACTAAATGCCACTGTTGTATAATTTCCCATTGTTCTATAATTTTTTTCCTACTGTTCTATAATTTTTTTTTTTAGTTCTATTGAACTAACTAAATGCCACTGCTGCCTCTCAGGCTCCTGTTGTTGCCAAGGGCAATGGTAAAGAGAAAATAGGTATTACTGCAACAAGGCCAGGATTGCAAGAAAAAGGGATGCCACGGGTAAATAGGGAAAACATACAAATTCTTTCTTTTGGTCTGATTTTTAAGTGTTGATATGATAACATTCTTTAAGTGGCTGGTGCTGGCAAAGATAAAGAGAAAACAGATCACCTTAAGCCCTGTGATAAGGGTAAACAGGCCCCTGCTTCTACTAAAGTTAATAGCATCCAAGACCAGGACAATGCACAGGTAATGTATATTATGAAAATATGTTAAATTTTTTTTCTTTTTGGTTGATAAGCCCTTCTGTGTCAGGTCCCTGTTGTTGATGAAGGTGCACCCATACAAAACCAAGACAGTGCAGAGGTAGTATATATCATAGAAATTTTGAAATTGTTTTTTTCTTTTCTGTTGATACAACCTTCTGTTATAGGCCCCTATTGCTGCTGAATTTCTACCCATCCAAGGCCAGGACAATGCTGGGGTAATACATATAAGAAGTTATATAAATTTTTCTATTAGTTCTATTGAACTAACTAAATTTGTCAGGTTGTTTCTACTGCGAAGGTCAAAAGTAAAAGGAAAGCATCAACTGCTGCTAAAATGACTGAATCAGTGAAAGGTAAATTTGATAGTGGGCTCAAATTGAAGGAAAGGGAGAAATCACAGGTAAATCTGAACAATTAATACTTATGGATTTTATTTTTGTATGTGTTTATCCAAAATATTTATATTGTGTCTTGCTACTGCCAATGGTAAACAGGTCCATGAGAATAGACTGACAGAGCATATAGGAGTCCAAACTAGGAGGAGTAAAATCCTATTAGAAGCTAGTAGCACAAGTAATTACAAGGTAATCACATACTTCAATCTTAGAAAATTTTTTTTTTTAAAAAAAAAAAAATATTCTTGTGTGTTAACATTAATCACAGTCACTATCTATTTGTTATGCTCCTACAGATTAACACCACCGCAAAGGATTTTGAAATCTCGAATAAACGACAATGGAATATTGAGGTTAATTTATAACCTTCAGAGTATTACAAATTTCAATTTTTTAATATCTGTTTGATCATCCTAACTATTTCCATGTTTTTTATTTAGAGTGGTGGAGAGAGAAATTTGAGGTTCAGAACAGCTGATCCCACATCAAACTTTGATGCAGGAGGCTCAAGTCAAATATTGCTGGGTTGGCAGGCCAACGTAAAGACGCGACGTTATCGAGTCAATTCCAAGATTGGGTCGGTTTTGGGTGTGGTTCGGTATTTTGGCCATAACTTTGGCTACTGATATCAGAATCGCGCGTTCGACCCCAATTCGGAAAGCTCTTTGCGGTACGCACGACATGGGGATATCCTAGTTGAGAGAATTTTAGCTATTTTTTTCTATTTTTAGAAATATTTTATCCATTGAATTAAGTTTGTCGGGCTTTTTTCTATTTTTGGTAATATTTCATATGCCAAATTAGGATAGGATTTGAATCCGATTTGATCTCGTCTTTTTAAGATTTATCTGATTTATTTAGAGTTTAAAATTTAGATAATTTTAGTTTTAAATAATAATTTATCAATTTTAGAAAATTTAGATTAGATGATAAGGTTTTAGGTTAATCTTTTGAGGCTATTTAACCTGGCATGTGGGTTGATTTTTCATTATTTAATTTTGATTAATAATATTTTCCTCAATTTCAGAGTATTTTCTCTGGTTCTTTTTGGTTTTCGCTTTCTTCCTTACATGTGCCTTTGGATCCGGCCAAATTGGCATGGATAATTACTACCACGCCCGTGCGCCGCTTGGTACGCCAGAACTCATCATCTACCTAGAAAGCATCATCATCGACATCAATGACCGTGGTCGTGGTCGCCTGGGTTGGATAAAGTTCCTACCGGAAGTCCAAGATCGCGGACTGAAGCGCCTGGAGGCGCAAGACAAGAAATTATCAAGGCGTCTGGCGGCGATCGATTTTGATTGTGATTATCGTGGGCAGTTTCCGATTAAGGAAGTCCAGCACCATAATCATAATGATCAGTGGTTTGGCCAACCCATTTACTATGATGATGATGAGGAGGAGACCTTGCCCATTTTCAACGATGATGCGGAGGAGGAGATCTTGCCGATCTATGATGACTATGAGGAGGAAATTGGAGAGCCCGAGGAGGAGATTGGTAAGCCTATCTATAACGATGATGGGGCTAGTGTTGTGTTGGTATCCCGATGGCCAGAAAACCCTGAATGCCCGGTAACCAATACTACTAACCTACTTTCTGTCTCTAGGGTTTTGAGCGAGATCAAGCATAGAGATCCAGACCTACCAACAAAGGTGCAGTCGAACTCAGGGTCAAGTTCTTTCCAACCCGGGGTGACTAATGCAGGAGGCTCAAGTCAAATATTGCTGGGTTGGCGGGTCAACATAAAGACGTGAAGTTATCGAGTCAATTACAAGATTGGGTCGGTTTTGGGTGTGGCTCAGTATTTCGGCCATAACTTTGGCTACCGATATCAAAATCGCTAGCGTTAGGCCTCCCAATTAGGAAAGAAGCTCTTTGCGGCGCACACGACATGGAGACGTCCTATTTGAGAGAATTTTAGATATTTTTCTATTTTTAGAAATATTTTTTCCTCCGAATTAGGGTTATCAGTCTTTTTTCTATTTTTGGTAATATTTCATATGCCAAATTAGGATAGGATTTGAATCCGATTTAATCTTGGTTTTTTTAGGAGCTATCTGATTTGTTTAGAGTTTTAAATTTAGATAAGTTTAATTTTAAATAATAATTTAGAAAATTTAGATTAGATGATAAGGTTTTAGGTTAATCTTTTGAGGCTATTTAACCCGGCTTGTGGGTTGATTTTTCATTATTGAATTTTGAGTAATAATATTTTCCTGAAGTATTTTTTCTAGTTCTTTTGGTTCTTCGTTTGTTCTTCCTTGCAGTCCTTGGAACCTGCTAGCCCGCGGAATAATCGTTACCCAGGCCGACGTCAAACTTGTTTTGATTGACAAAATCAAACTTGCTATATTTTGGATAAAAAATTATGAAACAGATGTGAATGTTGTAAGTATTGTGATTGTTGTGCCAGTGCATGACTATCTATGTGTGTTTTTTGGTTTTGTTTTGTAAGACAATTAAGTTTGGTTGTACTCTTTCATATATGTTTTATTAAATTAGGCCCAATCAACGTATGTTAGAGATTGCAAGTTGTAATTTGTTTAGTTGTCTTAAAGATTGCAAGTTGTAATCTCTTAAGTTGTAATTTGTTTAGTTGTCTTAGAGGATTATGGTTAGCATTTTAATTTTAGAAGAAAAAATTTATTTTCACAAAAAGTTTATATTTTTTTGTAATGACTTATGTATCTACGGTGACTTCCAAGTCTTCCATCTGGGCTTGAACCTCTCTAGCGCAAGAACCTAGTTGAGTAGGTGTTTATCGGTATAGTGACCATCATTAAGTCGATGAGGACATCTCAAAGCTAGTGGGTGAGCCCACCGAGGCCAATGAGGCCAAGAAGGAGGAGAAAGAGAGAGCTCTCTCTCTTGAAGACCTACTCTTCAAACCTAAGAAGAGGAGGAACAACTAACTCAAATGACTACTCTCTCCCTTGAAGATCTCCCCTTCAAGCATAAGAAGGCTGCAAGATAGCTCTCTCTAAGAACAATTCTTTCCTTCAAAAGATCTTTACTTAACACTTATTAAGAAGAAGATGAAGAAGGATGCTACATAAATATGAACAGGATGAAAAAGAGGAGGAGAACTATGATGGGACAAAAAACAAATATACTTGTTAGTGCAGAGGCACTAGTATTGGCAAGTATTTGACACAAGTCCAAGTCAACTATCATCATAAGAGGAGCGAATCAACTAGCAAGCTTTCGGTGCAACCCATGATGTGAATTGACTACAACATGGCTTGGAGACTCCATTCTTGGAAGAACACATCATCCTTTCATTTGATTGATTTATCATGCAAATGATTGCATGCAAAATATTGAGAGCTGATTTGAAGATCGCATGCAAGCAACCACATTAGGAAGGAAGAGGATTGATGAGAGCTGATTGAAGGCAAGAATGGAAGAAAGATTTGGCAACTAATATGTGATGAGGTGATTGATGCTAGCCAAATCTAGAAGACCATATTTGGATGATTGAAGAACAAATATGGTGAGACAAATGGAGCATGATAGGCCAAGTTGTGACCAAACTTGGAAAGAGATTGAGGAGCCAATCAACAAACTCAACCTTGCATGAAGATGGAGGTTGATTGATGGGTGCGCGCTATGGTGGAGTACGACCGAGAAGGGCTGAGTACGCGACGGAGAGGTGGATCGGCTAGTTGCGTGTCGGGATCGGGAGGATCTGACGTAGTAGACTCGGGACTCAACCAGGAGGGTTGGAGGTGAGTCGAAGTCGAAGAGGTGCAATAGATGTTGTAGCCTTGGTCAAGTTCGTCAGCCGGGTCATGTTGCAACTCATGTTATAACTAAAGTTGCAACATCCGGAATTGGAAGGAGTCTAATTCTGGAAAGCCGCGGAGAATCCTGAAGGTGGAGGATGTGCTGTGATGGCGTGAAGGCAAGGAGGACGTGTCTATATAAGACCAAGGACTCGGTGGATTGAGGTGAGCCGACTAGAGTAGTCCCTCCGGAGAAGGGTGATAGTGGTCATTGTCAATCAAGGAGTCGAGGTGCTTATGATAGAGTGAGAGAGTGAGTGAGACTCTTGTACTCCTGTCTTCCCTACACCTTTAGTGGATTGTCTTCTCTGGGCTTGGCCCCCCAGACGTAGGCTTGGTCAGCCGAACTGAGTTACCAAACTTCTTTGTCTCCTCTCTTCTTGTATGTTTTGTCTTGATTGTGTGAGTGTACATGAATGTGAGAGCTTGTGTGATTCCTTGAAGAGGAAAAATAGAGTAACAATTAACCACACAACAGCATCGGCAAGACCAACAAGACATACCCAAGGAGCAAGTTGCAACTGGTACTTCTCAAGTTACATTTGATGACAAAGAAGTTGCAAATGTAGTTATAACAAAGATACAATAGCGGATAAACTGCATGTAACTTACAATACTTTTTCATATAAAGTTCAGGCTTAATGGGTAAAGGCAAGACAAAATGAGGTTATCAGTAAAAAGGTGATTGGTTTGTCACGGGATGGATTAAAATCTCACTCCCACAAAAGGAAATGTTATCCTGACTATTTGAAAAAAATTCAAGGTCTAGAAAATTAGGAAAATTAAATTAAAATCAAATTTATCTTTATATTTTAACCAATGTTTATTTCTATTCCTATTCAATCAAATTGTTTGTTACGACTCGACTCCTGTACATTAATTAGTTTCATTTTTATTCATATTGTTGATGTGGCAACTGACTGATATATGATTTGAAATGATGATAATTTTTTTATTAGGTTTCATTGCTTGAATTGTAGTTTTGGCGGACTTGGTGGGATTGTGACTTGTTAACATTGATTGGTATCCTATGTCAACATAAATGTTTTTTAAAAATTTTTCTACCATGTTAATGTGGATTGTCTTACTGACGTGCCATGCTAACCTGAGATATTAAAAAAAATGAAAAATCACCAAAAATATCCCAAAATTTGGGATGATCTTTTTTCTCTAAAAACATTACTTTAGTATACCTGAAAATTTGCAAATAAACCAAACAAATTTATACTTCTTTAACACTAATGTGTTGGAGAAGTATTAACTTTTCTGATTTGTTTGCAATTTTTCAGGTTTACAAAAAGAAAAAAATAAATATATTTGGGAGAAGAATATCAAAGTCGATCAAAGGGTATATATTAAAAGAATATATATCAATTATTATAATACAATTATATCAATTTTATATCGACGACAATTTCTTCTCATAATTTAGCTTTGCCGCCAAAAGGAATCCTTTTGATTTAAACGACCATTATATATATAGCTTCGTGACTTCGTCCCTTCCCGCATTCTAACCGATCGAATCCCACTCCCACTCCCATTGAAGAACACCGGCAATGGCAGAGAACCTGCGTCAAAGAGGAGATCGAGGTTCTCTACACCGGAGTTCCTACGATGATCCGAATCCCGACGACCGCGATCATGGCGGCAGCCACCGTCGCTGGTCTAACCTCTTCCGTTCCAAGCGCCATCATGTCACCGCGGGCTACATCTTCTTCCTAGTTGGTCTATGTATAATCTTTCCACTTCTCTACCATAACTTCAAGATCATGGTGATCTCTCTCTGCAATTGTCTCTTCTCATTGTTTTATCGATCTTTTCTTGTTGGACATTGTTTTATCCATGGGGGGTTTTAATGCTGGAAATGGATATCATCAGTTTTCTTTAGAGGTTGTATTTCGGTTTCTTGGATCTTTTCTTGTTTCCGCTGTTGTGTGTGTGGTTGCATGCTTGAGTTGTCTATGCTGGAGTTTGAGTTGTTCTTTGGTTTGTTTATGAGATTTGGTTTCTTGAGTCCATAATCTTGAAATTGGCTTTCTTTGAGCGTATTGACTAGTATGAATGTAATTGTCTTCATTATCTATAATTCAGCAGATTAAAAGTAAAACTATTTTGGCTTTAATAAATTTGTATATTTTTTTTTTTAATCATCTTCATTGATATTGATTTCCATTGCCCCCACAAGATATCCAGTAATTGAGATGCCAAAAGTCATTATGTCATACAAATTGGCCTATTTTTATGTTCTCCCTTATTTCACTTTTTCAGAGCAAGCCATATCTATGCACAAGAGATGAGAGACAAGCTATTCACTGTCCCAAAGTGAGTTTCATTACATGGTTTAATGTTCATTTGATATGTTATAGGAAAAATACATTGCAAATGTGTTGTTTCATTTTCATATATTAATGATTCTACTCAATTTGGTAGGCTTCAGGCACTCTATATGGACCCTCACTTTGGCAGAATCCCTTCTATGCTGCTACCTCATGGAAGCATTGCGCTGACCACAGCAAAAGTGAGCCATCAAGTAAAGCCTCATCTCAAGTGACTTTTTTTTTCTTCTTACAGTTTTTAGTTATTTGTTTATTAATTTCTGCATCATGTGATGAATGTTCTGAAAATATTATTGAGTTATTGCAACCTTGATACGAAATTCAGTCTTAAATTTGTTATATGCAGTATTCAAAAGCATTTGATGGTTTCTGAAGGATCTATGTTCTGTTTATTAGCTGTCTAGATGGAAATGATTCCCTTTATCTGTTTTTCCACAATCTAATCTTTAAGACTAATTCTTAACATTTTGTTTTGTTTTTTTTTTGATAAATATGGACAAGTCGGGTAGAGGCACATGATACGCATTGTTCAAACCCTCAACCTCTCTTTGTTAGAGGGAATGGGTTAGCCAACTTTCCTTGTGAAAGTTGACCTAATTCTTAACATTTTTAATCTCAAAATTTTACTCAGGTGTTCATAGGCATCTCTTTGGTTTGATAATATTCTTTCTTCCATTTTACAGCTATAAAAAGGCGCTGATTTATATGGTGAATAATATGGCAGGTCTTCATCCAGAAAAATGAGACTACAGGATACATTCCTCATCCATGCTGAGGGAGGTTTAAATCAACAGCGGGTGGCTGTAAGATTTTTTCCATTGATTGCAACTTCAAGAGAAGATATACTTATTTTCTTCTTCTGTTCCTGTTTCATCCAGAAATGAGACTATAATATATATTTTCAATTTCTTAAGTTTCTCTCTTCTTTGATTTTAAGTTCTAACTTCCTACAAATCTGTTTTGGATAACCTAACCTAAAACCACATGATTCTGAAGTAAATCCAGAGCACATTGACAGTTAAGTATCAACACATATATCAATCCTGTTATGATAACATTGGGGAGATATTTGTAGCTGATAACCTTTAAGATTGAAAAATCCTGTTACTTGTTTTAATCATCATGATAGAAGAACCAAATAGCATGCAAGGCTTTATATACTTTATTATTATTATTTTCATCTTTACCTTTTTGTTATTGAGAATAGGAGAATCTGTTTTTCATTGGACATTATTACTCTTTAAATCTTAGACACTCCATTGGGGAAATGGAGAGAAAATGTCTTTTAAAAACTCTATGGAGTAGAAGATATGCTCTATTTAAAGGTACCTTTCTCATTTGCTTTGTACCCCGAAACAACTGATATAGAGCTATCTGGACTTAGCTATTAAAATGTAGATTTTCCCATATGAATTGGATAGAATTGTTAATATAGGTGATTATTACTACCCAGCTCTTGTTTCTTACAGATATGCAATGCTGTTGTTGTTGCACTCCATTGTTGAATGCTACTCTAATTTTAAGCCAGTTCTTGTTCAAGATTTAGTCTGGAAAGATGAGACGTGAGTATGATTCATCAAGATTATATGACTGTTGCTGGTCTTTTCATTATTCTGTGGCTTCCTGACTTCATCATTAACATAATGAAAAATAAACTCAGTAGGCCTTGATTTAAGAGAGGCTTTGGTTTTATTTGATAACGTAATACTAAGTGGTTGATATATCCATGCATCTCATTGTAACTCAAATTGATATATGATTATAGGAAGTTTGAAGATGTATATGATGCTGGCCATTCTCATTGATTACTTGAAAGATGACGGCGTGCATTATACGAGAAATCCCTGGCTGGATTGTTAAAAAGGATGCGCTTATAATGGAAGCCAAAGGTGTGTGAATTATTATGTCTTCATCCGTAACTTCTACTGTTTGATTTATTCAGAATGCATACTGTGTTTTTCGCTTCCTGTTCCATTCCTTAATGCAGGGTAACTTCTATGGAGCCATTGCTCTTGTTATTTTTAACCAATAGATGTCAAGTATCACTTTGCATCTGAACTGTTTTGTTGGTAATGAGAAGAATGAAAAGCCATTCAAAAGGCTTTTTGACATGTTGTCACAGATGGTAGCCAAGGGATGATTGACCCTGGTTGCTGTATGGTTGTTGCTTGTTATGTTTCATATGAATAATAGAACTGCTGCTAAGAAACAAATATCTCCACCCAAGAATATATTAAAAAGGCAATTTGTTATTTTGATATATGTATATATATAATGTGATACTGGAATGTTTGTTTTGCAGAATTGTCAGAAACATCCCAAAGTATGCGTCATCACAATACTATATTGACAATGTATTACCAATGATCAAGACAAAGAAAATACTGTCCCTAAAGCCTCTTCACAGACAGGCTGGGGTATTGTTATTTATAGTTAATCTTATGGTTAAATTCCTATTAAGTATTGTTTATTCTCATTCTTATTGCTAAGAACATGCATTTCAAATTTACAAACTTTCAGTCACTCGAATGTTCCACAAGAAATCAACAGGCTGAGATGCAGGGTGAACTATCATGCTTTGAGATTTTATACCCGAAGTTGAAAAATGGCAAATACTTTGGTATCAAGAATGAGGATGCGCAATTGGCAGACGGATACCCTTCTTGTAAACCTCTCTTTTTGAAACATAGAGTACAAGAAATTATGTTTTCCTATATGAAAGGTATGTAATTCCTTCATCTCTTACAACAGAGCGCTTCACTTGAGATATGAGAAGGGCAATGATTGGTCTTTCATTCTGTGATTTTGTTGGGACAAGAGAAGAGAAAGAGATGATGGATGCATACAGAAAGAAACTATGGCCCCGTCGTTACAATGTGAGTGAATCTTCTGCATTGACGGTTATATTCTTCCAGTGGAGAACTCAGAACTGAGAATAAGTCACTTAGCACTACTACCCTGGGATTATTTGCAGAATGGTTCTCATCTTTGGAAACTCGCACTTGAAAAAAGAAAGTCAGGTAAGTGCCCACTTGAGCCTGGGGAAATAGCCATGCTCCTTCGAGCACTTGGCTACGAAAGCAACACTCAAATTTACATTGCTTCCGGCCCTATCTACGGAGGGGACAAATAAATTGGCTCCTCTGCGTAACATGTTCCCCTAATCAGGTAAAACCTTCTCTTTGTTTTTCCTTCTGAGTGTGACTTGGAACTGAAATGAAACATCTCCTTGTTCTCATGTTTTGCAGGTTAGAAAGGAAGAGCTAGTGGCCAAAGGGGAGCTAGATAGTTTGAAGAAGCTATGTAACAAACCTGGCAGCGTTGGACTTCTTGGTGTGCTTGAAGTCAGACGTGTTTGTGTCGACCCATGGCGGTAACTTCGCAAAGCCTTCATCACTGGAGCTCGTAGGTACATGGGGCACAACCTCAAGTCCATAAAGCCGGCCAAAAGCCACATGTTCAGGATACTTGGGAATCCCTACATGTACTGGGAGCAGTTCAAAAACGAGACCATCTCTGCGCACACGTATCGCACTGGACTCCCAGAAGACACATTCCCAATCTATGACATCTGGGAGAACCCTCTCACCCCATGTATGTGTAGAACATTCAATTGAATGGGTCAAATACTTGTACATACTAATCTCCATTCTTTTCCTACTGATCTTAGTTTCTTCTGTCTATGGCTCTATGTTCTTCACAATCTCTTCTACAGAAGGAACCATAGCTTGATCACTGCACAGACATTCCATTTTTCAGCATCAAGTATAGAGAAACTAGGATGACCACCATACAATCACTTGTTTTGATTCCTCTCCAATATCCACACTGGTATCCCTGAGAGGCAGGCAAAACCTGGACTTCTCAAGTACCAGCTGAAAATAAAACAAAGACTAATTTTGCAGGCTGATATTCTCCAAAAGAGACCGATGAAGCCACCACTGAACCCCATAGACAGCAAGACGCCGGTATGAAGAAGGGCCCATGTGAGTCCACGCCAAGAGGGGGCCAGCTATGCGGATGTGGTAGCCTAACCTGCCTCGTTCATTCCTTTGTTGCAACATTTTAGGACGGTGTTGACTCGTGACCAAACACCAACTCCAACGAGGAGGTAAGCAAGGATGATGGATGGACTAAGGTCCATTTTCAAAAGACGGGTGTTGAACACCGGCATGTGAGAAGGCACAATGCCAAATTAAGAGGGAGTTATAGCACGGTGACGCTTCACCGCTGAATTGCCCACTCTAGAAAAGGGGTGGAGGTGTGCGGAATGTGCTTAATGCCCCGACTCACCTTTTTGGATGGATCAGAGACACATTGACACTTGAGAAGGTGCAGAGGAGTAGGTCACCGGAGTCCCAAAGCCCCGTTGAAGCTCTAGCGTGAGCAACATAAGAGGTGCAAAGAGGGGGAAGTGACCACGAGCTTCAAAGAAAGGGGGAAAAGTCCATTGTGAGCCAACAAGGTCCATAGAGACACTTGGAACTGGAAAGGAAGCATAGAAGCACCAACCATCACTGGACCATAGATGTTGTTATGGGGGAAATCTGATCATCTACTTAGCATGATCTAAGGGCCTAAGAGCAACGAAGCTTAACCAACAAGGCTTCTTGAAGGTGCTCGATGGTCATGGCAAACAGGCAGTGGACTAGCACCAGTTGGGCCAGCGAGACACACGAGTAATCGCCGAGCGAGCGATTACTTATGATGCAAGCTAACAACTTAACAACCTCGTTTGAAGTTATAAAAGGCGCAAAGGAGTAAAAAAAGGGGGATCTTGAATCCTTTCCACGAGCTTACACCCTATGAGACTATCTTCGATTCCTCTCTCACTTTTTCACTCTTTTTTTCTCCTAATCCGTCTAAGAATCTCTTCTCTCTTTGATTGATCTTCTTCTTCTCCAATCACCCTACTGACTTGATCGTCGGAGAGTCCCGGAAAGAGCCCTTGGACATCCTTTATAGGAGCGCGACTGCGATTCAAAGGCCTATGGCCTCTCAAGACGGTGATCGGACAGCAAGCCGGCAACCCTATCTCTTTTCCCCGATCAATCCCCCAAAAGTTCATCATCTCCACCAAGATTTCGTTCGTTGATCAGGATCCATCCTTGATCCCAAGGACACTCAGATTCACAACATCAACGGTTGGCACCATCTGTGGGAAAATCGAGCAAGAAACTATATAGCTCTACGATGGCGAGAGGCAAGCAAAACCAGACGCAATACGGTCACTAATGATATCATGGGACAAGGCTCAGTCCCTGAGGCTACTGCGACTCCTCAAGAATAGCCAATGATCTTAGAAGAAGATCGCAAGGATGTCCAGATCTGGCTACTCTAAACTTAACTCGAGGAGCTCACCAGAGCCCTCCAAAGACAAGATTAGGCCCCTCAACCTTCACAACCATGGGAAGATTTTGTGGCGGATTCAATTGAGGCGAGTAGGTGCTCTTCTACACCTCTCTCGTAACCTGACAAGAAGGAGATAAGCGCTTGATCACCCTACAAAGATTGGATCATCCTAGCCTCTATCTCCAATCAACACAACCCCCACGGCCTTAACATAAGGTCGCTCATCGGTTGGCCAAGGAACAATCAAGGTACCCTCCCTAGCTACTTTTCCTTTCATTCCTGAAATTCTTGAAGCTCTTCTACAAGCTGGATTTCAGATGCTACCTATAATAGCACCTCGGATCTAATAGACCACTTGGAGTCTTTTAAGGCCATGGTGTCCTCCATTGAATTCCCAACGAGATCATGTGTCTAACTTTCCCAACAATGCTGAGAGGAGCGCCTCAAACTTGGGTTTCTCACCTATCCTCGGAGTCGATCTCATAGTTTAAGGAATTATCCGACCTCTTCGTCAGATACTTCATAAGTTGCAAGTAGCGCAGAGAAAGACCTCGATAATGCCGGATGAGAGTGAAATAGGAGAAGGAGAAAGTCTTCACAATTATATTCACATGTTCAACATGGAGAACTTGGAAGTACCAACCCTCAATCAAGCCTTTAGAAGTTGTTGCTCTTATGGAAGGCTTGAAGAGGTCGCCTTTCCAGCCTTATTATTCAAAAACAACCAAAGGATTTGGCCGGCCTCCTTGCTAGGGCAAAGAAATACATAAATGCTGAAAAAATCTACTCAACCTGGTGCTAAAAGAAGAGGTCGCAAGACAGCTCCAAAATAGACCTAAATCAAAAGTAAGAGTTACAAGGGTTGCACAAGAAACAAAAGCCCCTACCTCCAAAGTGCTCATAAAGTCGAACCGACTGGATTGAGGAAACCATGGTCCTCTCAATATAAGCTTCGGACACAAATTCATGAATATAGAAGATCCAAAAGATGTTTAAATGGTGTTAGCTCTCTATAGAGAGCTATTTTACGTGAGACATAAATATGTGTGTTAATAGATGAGTTTTATGCATGTTTAGTTCTATTTCTTATGAAATGTACAACTTGTGTTTACTCGCTTGAATTGTGCAAGTTATATAGGAATATGGTACTTTTGGGTACTAATTCGAGTATTTATGTTTGTATTAGGAAAAGCCGATTTTCGGCCATCATTCAGAGCAACACAAGGAAAGGAAGACCCTAGAGCAAAGCAAATCGAGCTATGGTTAGAGCAAAGCTTCACCGAGAAGGGATGGAATTTTGCGACACATCGCTAAGACTCAAGTAACACGTCACTCAATCTGCTGAAGGCGACTGACAGAGACTAGGAATTTGCAATGCGTCGCTATCGGGAAGCAGCTCGAGCGATAAGCATTTGAGACTGCTTCGTGGTGCAAAGACTTCCTCTCACACAAGTGTGTGTGTCCCTATAGTAATAAAACTATTCAAGCACCAAGTCGAATCCACAAGGACTAGTGAAGACTCCTACTAAGTACCAAATCTACTCTTAAGCCTTAGTTCATCCAATCAATCCGCAAACAAAGTTGACTTATACCTAATTCTAAACTAGAAAGCAGTAAAGGAAAATAGGTGGGTTCGAGATTCAAGCACTAATACTAGGTTTGGATGTCTTGCTTTAGCACCATACAAATAATCAATCTTGACGCTTTTGGAATGCTGTTGCCATGAATGTAGTTGTATGAAGAATAGGCTTCGAATCTTAATTCTAGGCACTAATTATAATTCATGCTCTCACATGGATACCACTAATGTCACCATATCATATATCTCTATGTATAACACTAAGGTTAACGGACCCTACTTCCTATCTGCACTATAGTCTTCTACTCTTGTTACCTCATATACCCAGATTGGCCCTTATTCCATTCTTATGGCAACGGGGACTAAGATTGTCATTTCCTCTTAGACAATGGGTAATAAACTCAAGCATATAACCCGTAGTATCCAACTTGCAAACATACATCGACTTCTCTCTCGTTCTCACGTAGAGAGAAGTAGGATGTGCCACTTCCTCTAGTACAATATTTAAATTGATACATGTTTATAAGCACATTCACCTTAACAACAATTCATCAAAGTCAAGAACTCAATTGATTCTCATGCTAAGGAGTCCATACAAACCCTAGAAGAAGGGCTTAGCCTAAATAAATGGTGCTAAATAATAAAGATGACATTAAAACCCAAGCATCCATGGTCAATATAAAGCACAAGTAATAGAGGGTAAAAAATGTTGAAATAAATAAATACTGCCCTTCTATTGATGGCTCCACACCCTCCTCAAGGGGCTTGAAGCTCCCTTTCATCTTAGGGACCCCCGGGATGATCATGCTAGGATTGTTCCATTAATCGCCGATGTTTCTTGCCATGATCTTCTACCCAAAATCTAGTCCAAGACTTAAAATGGCTTAACCCTAGAAACTTGCAACAGCTTTTTATATAGACAAATATAGAGTGTCACGACGCAAATGAAAGCACCGCCATAACGTATTAAAGCCCTCGATCCAGACTTCCCAATACTCGCCAGATCGCTGAGGATCACCATCTTGACGCTTCACTGCCTTTCCTTCCTTCAGACAAAGATCATGACTCGCACTCAACAAAGATCGCCATCAAGCCTCTCAGATTCCCTGGTTTGCTTCGTCCGCGATGCTTCCATACGCTTAATGCTGACGCTTAGCTCCTATGGAGAGTGTTCAAGACGCTCTTTCTTTCTTTTCAACGATCCAACTCTCCCAGCATAATCATTTTTACTTGAATTAGTGCATGTATAAAACATAGCGTATAATCAAAAATGTACTCAAATCAAGCAGAGCTAATCTACACATAAAACTTCTTCAACTAAAACCAAAAAGCTTAATCTATGCTCAATTCACATCCTCTTTTGTTCTATAGTACCATGTTTCTACTCCCCTAAATTAGCTCTCTTCCAAGAGCTAATGCTAGCAAGGCTGCTCTCTTTTGAGCGATGCATCACTGACACATTATAAAAGGACTTGTGCTACTTTTTAGTGTTTCCCATCTCAGCTTTGAAAGCAAAGAACCTCGACTTTGGAGGCAATTGTATGGCAGAAGATGACTAAATCTAGTGCTTCTACCGACTATCCTGAGGGCCTCAAGCTATCTCTGAGGAAGGGAACCACAAATATGGGCTAAGATCCGTGATCCTTTGTCATTTTTATTGATTTTAGATCTTGTTTGTGAACATGAATGTTGTATTATTTTGAATACTTGAGTCTTTGATTGTAAACTTTATGTTATTTGGCTAGAACATTTGTTCTAGGGTTGTATGACGTTTTAGAGATGACTATATGTATTATCTTTTGATTGTATGGATCGATAGCTATGAAGAGTAATTTTGTGATATGGTTTTTAAGTAGTCGCTGGAACCGAAGGCAAGGATAGACTATTGTGCTAAAAATGCATATTAATGTTAGTGTAGGAGAACCGTGCATCATAAAAGTAGAAGGTCTGTGTGACGGACTGCATTTGTTGCAATGTAGAAATACATTATAAATCATCCATGCTCGTGGAATTTGATTAAGAATGATAGTGCTTCACTCTATGTGATAAGTGGAGGTAGTTAGGCATTTTCCTTAGAAGTAAGGAATAATTGTCTACTCTTGTGCATGATTTAGTTCCCTCAGCAAGACAGTGAATAGCCCTTGCCCTCTAGCTTGATTTCCATCACCAACCAAAGGAGAAAATTCTTATCATGTCTATATGACTTACAACAAAGCCTTATCATGTCTATATGTCACGCAACCCTAGATTCTTATATATGAGTGTTTACCTCTCAACTTTCCATCATTTTACTAATTTTCTAGATTTTAGATTAGTTTAGCCTCCAACTTTCTTCTTATCAATTATTGAAGGTTCGGAGTACTCTTAATTGGTAGGCCTCGCTCAATTGTCCTCTCACACTACTCATTGTGGAAATCAACTCGCATCTCACCGAAGTTTTATTACTTTCACCACGTGACGCTTATAAGTATGGAGGCATAGTCCTTTGCACTTGCCTACTTAATCAAATGGCCTGTACAAATGACGAAAGCCATTAAAAGGAGTGAGATAGTAAGAAGTATTGTCGGTTCCATAAAGACCGCAAGCACAATAATGGATGAGCGCAAATCCCATTTGAAAGAGGAGATCGAGAAGATGCATCAAGATCCCGCCTTGCAAGCATTCTTGAATAAGGATAAGCAAATGAAGGCTCATCCGCCTCATAGAAAAACTAAGCTCCAACGGGACGCATTCTATATAATTGTTGGGGACCAGATAGTGAAGATAAAAGCAATTCAAATTTCGTGAGAAACTATGCCCAATGTCGAAAGTGTGGCCAAAGACATCGAGGAATAGGCTTAATGTTGACCCTCACGTCACTTTTTCGGATGATGATATGGAATAAGTTCATACGTGCTCGCTCGTAAGTGTACGGGTCAATCAATTAGTAAAGTACCCAAAGGTAGGGTAGTCGAATCCACAGAGACTGGTGTTTCCTAGTACTAATTTATCTTCAATTATCTAGCCTAAAATATGGTTGATGGTTTTGTGATCATAACTAAGTAATCTAAAGAATAACTAAAACTAAAGTAAATAGTTGACAAATCTAGGGTAAGCGATCAAGAGATATGGCACCCTAGATCTCTATCCCCTAAGAATCCCTTGTTCGACTAATTTTCTAATATTGGCTATCAAGTTGATACATTTTTTAACAGTGAGAAACCCTAAATTAGCCTAAATTTGATCTCTCATACAACCAAACCATAGTCCTATACCGCGACTTCGTAGTACGACTACATTATACTTATTATTAGGTTCTCAGGTTCCCACTATTAGGTTTTACCCTAATCTTGAGAGTGTGTTGTGTGACACCATACACCCGATCTCTAAGTGTGTATCGACTCTCTATCATCTATGCCTAGATCTAGCTTGACTGAGATTTCTCTTCATGTATCAAACAACTAAATTTGATCCTTCTCTATATCGCTCCTTGGGCAGCACAAACATTAAGCACACATAGACAATCCATAAGAACTATCAAATAAAAGAAAATCCAATATAAAATAAAAAGAAAAAAGTCATAAGTTTTATCCAAGGATTTTAAGAATCCGAGGCACCATGTAAGATTTAGTCTTTCATACTTTGGGAAACATTAACAATATATAAAAAATAAGACATAATTAAAGAAAATAATCTCCCTTGATCGATGTATTCTTAACCTTTAATCTCCTCCCTAGCTGACGGCAAAAGAATCGCCCAAAGTCAATCTGCCAAAAGTCCCCTCAAAAGTTGCATTAGGCGCCCTTTTATAAACTTCAAAAATCCAAAACCATGGTCATGTTGATCTAAGCATGCCTGTGTTAAGTTCTTCAATGCCTTTTGAAAAAAATCCCAAGAGTTGCGCGGGCATCAACACACCTGTGCTAATAAACACGCCCGTGTATCTGGTCATTCTCTTTTTCAGCTTTGTACAATCTTCATCAAAAGTTTGATCAGATGACTATTTCACCTAGTATTGACCACTGATTTTAACTGGGTGTTCCTGACTCCTTATTCTTCAATTTGAATGGTGGAGATCAGCTTTGGAGCTCTATAGCTCTTGTAATAAATTTTTAACCTTTGTAGCTCATTCATAATGCTTACAACCCTATTAACTTCTCTCTTTTTGCTCTTTTGTCAAAAAACATCCGTTCAAATTTCTACTTGATCAATCCTAACTTGGTCACCATCTTTGAGAGCTAACACTCTTTTTTGAAATATATCTTTACAGCCTTTTTGTTCAATTGATTGATTTCTACTTCTTTGTCCCACGCGGCTTGTTTTCTTCCCTCTGCTCAATCATAAATAAAAATACCTAAATAACGCACAAAATAGATAAATCTATGCTAAAAGACAAGCAAAGTGCATGTAAAGGTAGTGTAAAACCAGAATTTTATGGAATAAATTGTAAAATCCAAGGAATTTTGGGAAATAAATATGTTGAAATTATTCTTTAAAATTATTTATTAATTAAATAATTTCCCCAAAGTATTAGACAAAGGATTTAATAGCGGGAAAATCAAGTTTAAAAAGGGTTAAAACTCTTAATTTGGGCTTATTAATGGCCGAAGGACTAATTTGTAATTTGGGAAAATTACAAAGGACTATTGGAAAATAGTCCCTCTCACAAGATTGGACCCAAATGTAACCTAAAAAACATTCCAGTGGATCTCTAGTTAATTTCTCTGAGAGAAAACCTCTATTAGTAAAAGGTAATGAACGGTCGAGATCTCGATTATCTCGTGATCATAAAGATCTCAAGCATTATAGCTAGCCGCTCTTAAGAAGCCATCGCAGCTCTTAAAACAGATCCATCGATGGAGATACCTGATCCAGGCAGTTGATATTCATCGCCGCGAGAATAACCTCACGGTGAGGACTACCGCGGAACTCACCCATCTTTGATTGTCTCTCGGTTCAAGCGTATGTGAGGGAATCAGTGCCGCTGGTTGAGATTTAATCTTCGGGCTTGGCCATCTTGTGAAGATGACGGATTCTGAGGCACATTGTTTTAAATCGGACCGTGAGGTATCAATGGAGTGATCTTTTGACGCCCATCCGCGTAGGAATGGCGATCTCGAGGCGCTTTTTTTTCTTTCTCCTCTTTAACCGTACCGCGAAGCTCCACCGGGTCTCGCTGCCTCCTCGCGATCGTGAGAAGCTCTACCGCTGGTCGGCGCAGGGCTGCTGTAATCGCTCGCTGACGCATTCGCCCGGGTGTCGAGAGGCTATAAATAGAGCTCCTCCCTACGACCTCAAGGCACCATCAACGCAGGTGAGCCGGTGGTGTGAATTTTTGCAGGTCAGCGACCGGAGAGAACATCCGGATTCCGCCAAGTCGCGCAATCCTCGAGGAGCCGCTTCTACCCACTCGTAAGTAACCTATTTCGCGTTGTTTAGTTTTCCATCTTTGCATGCCTACTCCATCGGTGAACCTCGGCCGAGATGACGCCAAGGCCGGGCCGAGGACAAAGGCTCCATGGAGGTATTCGAAGCCACGGCCGCCGTGGGGAGGCCAAGGTGCTACCGGAAAACCTCCGGAAGGTGGAACGGAGCTTAAGGAAGTCTCGGCGCCTCGAGGTGGCTCGCCTGACACACTTCTCGAGAGCTCCCATAGAGCTCGTCACGTGATGAGCTTATCGCTATGAGAGAGAGAGAGAAAATAACGTCTAAGGAGAAGAGGAAGAGTGGATAAAAAGAAAATAATTAATTTATTAATTATTTAAGTAAATGGATAATAGAAACAAGAAAATGAAATAATAATTGTTTGATTAATTCGTTTCTAACATTAGAAGTGTGACAAAAATTATTCTTTGTGACATAATTAATTTGATTAATTAACTAGAATGATTTAAGGAACTTGATAAGATTTTTAAACCTTAGTAGTATGACAAATTGTTAGAATAATTGATTGTATGGTATGACTATTTTATGTGTGACATGAATAAGTTGATTAAATATTTTTATAGGGTTTTAAACTTAGGTGGTGACACCTATTAAAACATTCAAAGTTTGGGTTTAACTATTCAAGTCAAACCCGTTTTCCGTTAATCAAGTAATGGGTTAGACTAATTGACCTAGTTGGGTCCGTTGGCTTTGAGGTTCAATGGGCTGGGCTCCAATAAATCAAATATTATTATTAAGTTATTAAGAATAAGAATTAGGGGTAATGGGAGGGAACTAAACCCTAAACAGGGTAGGACCTTACACCCTAAGGGTCATTGTTTCCCGAATGACTAAAATGCCCTTCCTTAGTTATAAAAGACTAAGGTAAAGCTAAGTTGTTCTATTGGGCTTAGCAAGTTGGCCCAACCTGAATAAAATGACAAAAGTTGACCAAGTAGGGTTTAGACTCGACAAGTAGAGTAAGGTTGACTCGGTTTGACCAAGATATGGACTTAGTCAACTAAAGGACATGAAAACAAGGGAAAAGGACCAGAAACCCTAGAGAAGGTCTTTAGGACCCATTAGTGGGCCTAGGCCCAACAAGAACGATAGGCATACATGTGGGATTAGAGACATAGGGATTTGTTGAAATCTTGACTCTAATAGAGCCTGTTTATGCCAGATATTCTCGAGGAGATGTAAGGCATTCAAGGGGATATTAGGAAGACTTCTAGTTTCACCAAGAGGTAAGTACACTTGCCTCGTTCCAACCCGGTTTCGGGTTTTTCTTTGGACTTGCTTATGCCTTGATTGCTTATGCTTCATTGTTGTCATACACATGCGCCATTATTTATTTTGAATCCTACTGAGCATGTATGTTGTTTTGCGATGGATGTTGGTATCCCCGCTTGATGTGGTCTCATGGGCCTCGACCTGGAGCCGCTGGGGGGTCTGATAGGGAAATGTTCTGTGGATCGGACCCCCGGGCATTTCCGCCTTTGCTAGAGAGAGGCAATTCTCCCCGTGGTCTTACCCAAGCAGCTGGCATGGTACTGACCAAGTTAACACGTATGAGAGGTAGTTCCTACCAATATGCGAATCGGAGGGCCGAGGCCAATTGTAAGGTCGTGCTTACAGCAAGTAGCTGGACATATTGGCCGGGAGTGATTCTTGAGTTTTCTTTGAAACTCATCACAGAGCTCGAGGGCTTCTGTTATCAGGTGTCGTACTTTTGGATTGCTTCTGGTTGACTCCTAGGATTGTGTTTTCTTGGGATTGTGACCTCATTATTTGACATATTGTTTTCTTATGTCTTTGTGACTTCTCAAGCAGGGTACTTACTCGGGCTTCCATTCGAAGCCCACGCTTTTCTTTCTCTTTACGCATTCCGAGGTCTAGGGGTGGCTTTGGGAGAGAAATTGACTAGGAAAGATCATCGAGGTCCGAGGTCCGTGGAGTCTCCTTATCTTTTATTTTGTGAGTCGCTACTTTGTGTAGGACCCGTGATAGGGACTAGATTGTTTATAGGGCCTATGGACCCTTATGACTCTAATGTTCCTTGAAGCTTTGAGTTTGTTTTATATTATGGATTGTTATCCGCTTATCACATTTAGGCCTTGTATTTGAGTGGAGCTTGTCTCTCGCTTGAAAGTACGCATTGGCTGACGTGCTCGGTGGGTCCCGGATCCCCGGCTCTAAGCAAGTGGGATCGAGAGATAGAGGTTAAGTTAGAGGCATTGCATTTCCTACCTTCCATCCTTTCCCTTTGATATAGAATAATTTGAGATGTTTATCCTCGTGAGGAATACTTAAGTTCGAGGCACAAGATCTACGACATCCAAGCCATATCTGCCTAATCTCAACACACAAGCTGCATGATCTAGGCCGCTCATCAAGAGAAACCTATTAAGTTTGAGGTAGTAACTACGATCCGCCGGCCAATCACCAATTGGCCATTGTCATCCATCCGACCGCGAGGCAGAATGGTGAGATGACCAGCGTTAGATGCCATGAAGGTGATCTGCCACTGGACGTCAAAGAAATGCCGTCACCACCGTCAAATTTTCTCCGTCATTCTAATCTCAGAGCACGAGAGGGGTGCGTCCGTCTCTCCGCTAACTGCGACCGTGCAATCCCGACGCTTGATCAACGCACCAGCCAAAAAGGGGAGATGATCCGATCTCGTCCATCAGCTGTGATTGACGGGATTACAGAATACACCCCTTCTCCGCCAGCGGCACTTTATAAGAACAGAGGTTATTGGAACCCTAAGAGCACTCTCGGAGAGGCGGCAGAGTATTATCCTCCAAGTGAGACCGAGAGAAAGGTGGTGGCGACGTGGTTTATTCGAGCACAGGCGGAGAAGCTGGAGCACCGCTGACGTAACCTTCTGAGCTTCACGAACGGCTCATTGGAGTCGAACGGTAAAGGCGAGCCACCACCGGCGGAGCTTGAACACCTTTTTGTTGCCCAGCTTTCTTCTCGGGGATACTAGGTGCTACTACAAGCTCGATCCAGCACTAGGGGACTAAGATCGGACAGGAAAGGCATAGTGGACCCCGGGGTAGCAACCATCACCAGAACTCCATCGCAGGCGCACCAAGAGTAACCATTGTCCGGTGAGTCCTCTTCTCTTTGTCCTTAGTCAGCGTTACGCATGCATAGTAGAGAGTAGGTGTAGGGCAGAACTTTGGGGACCCGCATCAACTTACCGCCGTGGGACTGAGCAACATGGAAGTAGAAGCCAACGAAGAGCTGATGCGCCCCGGTGAGTGAAGCATGGAAACCCAAAGGACCACTGTCCAGAAGACACTCTCAGCGTGCAAGGCGCCTCCAACCAGCGAGGACCTTGAAGCAGAGACGACTCTGGCCACCCAAACACCGTTGGTACCGCCGGGTAGGGCTGGAGCTCCTCCGTTGTGCCGACAAGGTTCTGGTGGGAGAGATGGTCACGGGCTGAGTTTAAATAGGGCTAATGGATTAGGCTTAGTCAATTTGATTAATCGGTTGAATCAAGTTGGTTTAAGTGAACCCAAATATTAGTTGGCTGTTTAAAACAAAGTGGTTAGGTCTAACCAACTTATGTTGGGCTGGGGTTGGGTTCCTTTAAAATACAAGCTAATTTGATCAAGTTAAATGGGATTAAAGGGTTAAGCGATTAGCCTTACTCAGGTTACAATGAACAAGCTAGGTCAAATCAAGTAGAGTAATCAAATTGACCAAATAAAAGGGTTGGATCAAATTGATATGAACCGGGTCGAGTCCAACCAAGTATGTGATAAATGGTTTGGCTCGACCAAGTCTCAATTCGGTCAAATGAATTAGGCCCAAACACAAATCAGGTTATTAAAAAAAAAAATAGCTAGAATGGTAAGTGATGGGAATAGAACCCATGACCCCCAAAGCAATATAGTGGGCCTTAACAGCCAGGGTACCTAGTCACGTTTGAGTAAATGGTCAAGTTTAATTAATTAAGGAAGAAGACACCTATAATAAAGGCTAGAAAGAAATGAAGGGAAAGAGTGGGATTCAAACCTGAGACCCCATGACTATAATGGGACACCCTAACCACTAGGGTACGTATATTTTTGGTTAAAGGGAAGGGCCCTGTGTGACTTTTAAAAAGGAAAGTGACATGGGGAATAAGTAAAGGCCCATTAAGTTGGACTGAGGCCCAATTAATTAATAGTCATGTGCATCTAAGGTTTATGAAATATTGCAATTACTGACATAGTTTTCATTATTAGATTTCGGCGTAGAGACGCGATAGGAGGAATTCCCCAGTGATTCTAGATATCCCTAGTAGATATAAGTACACTTGCCTAGTGCCTACTCTTCGGAGTATTCTTTGGTATTATTATTATCATGTTTGATGATTCATGATATTTCCTTTGGCTTGACCTGTTGAGTTTATACATGCATATATGTTTTCTTGGTTCTTTGAAATCTTGTTGAGCATGTATGATTGTTTTCGTGATGTTGGTATCCCTGGTTGATTGTTAGTCTTTCGCTCGGATTCAGTGGAGCGTGGGGGCTCCATTGGGGAGTGTCCAGGGATGGGACACCGTGACATTCTGGCTTGCCATGCAAGAGGAACGATGCTCTGGTTGTCTTGCCCGTCAGTGGGGGTGATTCTTTGACCGTGGCGAAGCATACGAGAGGTGGCGCTACCGATATACGACCTGAGGGATGTACGACTGGAGGGTTGAGTTCAGCGGATGTTGTTGTTGCTGGCAGGGGGAGATGTTTGTCAAGCTTCCTTTAGAACTCTCTTCAGAGCCTAAGGTTGATGTAGATAGGAGTCATTACCGTTGTGTTGTTTGTGGTAAACTCCTAGGTTCTTGATCTTGCGAGGCGTGTCCCCATTTGTTTGATTGATGATTATTGGATATGATCACATTATTGTTATCTATGATGGATTTATGATCTCCGTGGGGGTACTTACTGGGCTTTCCATTCGAAACATACTTTTTTTCCTCTCTCTTCGTGATCCCGAGGAGGTAGGTAACCCGCTCGTAAGTCGTATGAGGGACGGGGTAGCTTTGGCAGAGGTCCGGAGGACTTCATTTATTTTATTATGTGTGAGACATTAGAGGACCTTTGTAGGTCCCAAGTTATTGTAGGGTACATAAACCTTGATTTTATTTCCATTGTGACTCTGACTATTTATTTATGTTATTTTGTTATTATATGTTATCCGCTATAGTCACACAGGCCAAGTATCCGAGTTGGGGTGGGCCTCCACTTGGTTACGGCCGATTTGTGCACGTGTTTGAGGCCTGGGATACGGGTCGGGGCGTGACATGTAGTATGAAAATCCTACATTTGCACGTAATATAAGGCTTGAGGTATGGACTTCCTTTCAGTGCATGTGAGGAGAGGATGACGGTGGTTGGGGGTTCTACCCCAATCACCATGGAGATGTTGTGGACGATGGGGATGTTACACCTGCACACGCGACCTCACAAGGCATTGTCTACATGGTCGCAGTTTCCTAACGAGCCACAGACCCGAAAAGAAATGCCTAGCATAGCACCGCCTCTACCAAATGCATCTCCAAATTTCAAGCCGCATCAGATGCTTCCTCCTCTACTAATCATGAGGGCGCAGTTGTTCCTCACCACCAAACGATTCAAAGATTCACCCAAACTATTTGCCGCAAAGACCGCACCATGAGGGGACTCCGAGGGTGGATGCCAAGGACTCTTCCGACGGAGACTAATGCGATGAGGAGCCTTAATGATAACGCATCAACATCAATGCGATCTTTTTCTTTTTCACCACTTTTGTATTTTTCATTTATTTTAGTATTCCATATATCACAGAAGAGTTAGTCATCTATCTATATTAGGTTTTCACTTTTTATGCCTTCAATGCTCCATGAGAGATTGAATTCGAAACATGGACAGGAACCCACAACGAGACCAGCTACATCACCTCATGTTCATTGAGTAAAGTTCCAAAAATCTCTTCTTTTTTTTACATGTCATATTCTCTTTAGTGCATATATTGTGTACATTGGGGACAATGTACAATTTAAGCGTGGGGGAGGGGTTAGTCATTACTTATATTGCTTGTGATGAGTGTTGATTTAGGATGATCTATGATAGTAATGATTGGCAGTCCTCTCTATATCTAGGCAGACATTAGTGTTGAGTGCCAAAAATTTTTCAAAAATATGTTATATATTTAGTTTTGTCTTTGCTTGACACCCCACAAAGATTTTCAAGCACAAATATTGACTTAGTTGCCACTTATCCACTTAGGTTTGGATTCTAGCTAGTTTGACCAATAATGAGGATTTTCTTTTCTATTATATATATATATCCGGAGTCGGATCCATTAGGGATGCCCGATTAGAAGAAAGATAGAAAATAAATCTTGAAAGTTAGATCCATTAAGATGCCCTACCGGCTAGAAAGTTGGATCCATTAAGGGATGTCGTACCGAGAAAAAGTAGAAAAAAATGGTAGAAAGAACTATCACCTTTGAAGAGTGAAAGCCGCTCTTGAGTAGTCTGATAATGTGCATCACAAATATTCACTTGATGTCCTACCGAGGGAAAATGCTAACTCATTGGATGTATGAAGCTACTACCCAAATGAAAGAGTAGCAAGGTTTAGTTAGTGAATAAGGTCTAAAACTAGCTTAGGGTCGGCCCGAGTCAAGAGGCACTATAGAAGGGTTACACACACACACACACACACACACACACGCGGGAGTTGTGAGTACAAGGTGGAACCTATTTTCTATATAAAATTTTTTAGATAAATCTACTATTCATCCCCTCAGATTTTACCCTAAAGTTCATTTTCATTCCTATATTTTGAAAAATGTTCAATACAAAATTCCTATACTTTATGAATTTGTTGAATACTATCCTTGATGTTAACGCGGCATCACATGAGGAATACATATGAAATAACTTAATCTTTTTTTTGAATTTTTATTTACACGTGACCTCCTTTTGCTAGCGTAGCATTTTTTTTAAAATTATAAAATACTTTTTAAATGGAAATTTAATACATGCCGACGTGGCAATTTTTTTAAAATTAATAATATAACTAAATTTTTTTAAAAAAATATTTAACAAAAAATATTTTGAAAAACATTAATAATATTTTGAAAATTTTAAATTTTTTAAAAAAATATTTAAAATTTTAATTTTTAAAAATTACATTTTTAAATTTTAATTTTTAAAAAATAAAAAAATTATTTTTGTAAAGAAGTATTTTTAAAAAGAATATTTTTTAAAAATTATTTTTATTTTAAAAAATTTAAAAAAATGGCCATGTCAGCATGCCACGTCATTAAATACGGCAACATGTAAATAAAAATTTTAAAAAAATAGGTCATATTTCATATGTATAAGCACCTGCCGCCACGCCAAAGATTAAACAACAAAATAAGCAAAGTACATGGACCGTGATAAACATTTTTCAAAGCACGAGGATGGAAATAAACATTGGGTAAAAAGTATAAGAACGATTAGGTGTCGCTTTGTTTCCCACCGGATTTGAAAGTTATCAGATTGCCAAATACCTCATCCTTTTAAATCCATTGTTTGTTTTGGGATGAATTTGAAATGCATTTGACTTTTCAAACTCCAAATTGATAGATTTTGGCCTAAAACCAAATCCAAACTTTTCAAATCCCTCACGCATGCGACGCGGAGGGATTCACGCTCAAATGGGATTCACTTTAAAAAAATTTATATTATATATTATTTTATATATATATGGTTATGGAATGATATTTATTTATTTGGAGAATGCTTTTAAAGATTTCTCAATTATACAGATGGAAGATCATCAAAAATAAGCTAGCATGTCGATTTTTATATAATTTGGTGAGGTGATGATCCTCCTACTTAAAGCGTTAAAATTCCTCAACCGTTAAAATTTCTATAAAATAAGAACCCTGCTATGTGGGAGGATCATCACCTCATTAAATCGACATACTAGCTTATTTTTCGATGATATTTCCATCCATACGGTTGGAAATCTTTAAAACACTCTCCAAATGGCCAAATGGGTATTATTCCCATATATATATATATATATATATATATATATATATATATATATATATAATGCATGATATTATGCACCGGCCTTTATCATCATAGTAAGAATGCGTCGCCTCCATTTGACCCCACTTGCACATTGTTTTGAAAATTAACTATATGGATGGAAGGAATAATCGTTAGCATGTCAATTTTCATACAACTCTTGGGAACTTGTAGGGTCTTCATCTTAATCCAGTGAAATTCTCCAACCGATAGGATTTCTATAAATTTTCACCCGCTAAGATGAAGACTCCTACAAGTTCCCAAATTGTATGACAAATTGACATGCTAGCTTATTTTTGGATGTTCTTTCCATCCATACGTTAGAAATCTTTAAAACATGCTCCAAGAGCTAAAATAGGAGGCTTAATTTTACCCTAAATAAAGAATCCTGGCTCTACTTTTATTGTCACAGATATATATATAATATATAAATTTTTTTTAAGAAAATAATCTTTAAATTTATTTACAATAATATAAATTATTCATATAACTATCATCAAAAATCAATATTATGTTAAATGCATCCATAATAATCAAGTATTATAACATGTAAATATTATTATAATTATTTTCTTAAAAATGATTATATTATATATATAATAAAATAATTTTATTAAGAAAATAATCATTAAAAAATAATTTTATATATATATATAATTATGTATCAATTAAAAAAAATTTATTGGGCTTTTATTACTAATAAAAGCTACTCATAGCCTAGGGTAGAGTAACCTTACCATGAGTAACCATATACAAGGATTTCATAATCCAACACTCTAAATACATCAAACCAAACACATACTTTCCAAATCCAGATTTATATATTCCTCTAATCAAACACTGGATTTAACCCTCTTGTATTTTCAAATCCATGGATTTACAACTACAATGTGAATCTCCAAAATCTATAAGGCTTCAAACTACCTCCAACCAAACCCCACCTTAGTGTGGATTTATCCCTAAAATTTTTCATAACACTTAGCACCATATTTTCCCAAACATTAGAGGGACTCCCAACTATTTCTGAGATCGTAGATCATGCACTTATCTATTTTTCAATTCCATATTCTCTTTGTTTGAGAACAAGCAAACGCTCAAGTGTGGGGGTATTTGGGTGAGTGCATAATTATACATATTTTCACACTACATTTGCAAGTACTCCTTGCTTGTCTTTTCTCATAGATTTTTTATTTTGTGCTCTCTGCTTGGTATTTTTGTTTTGATTGAACATGTGAAAATTGGCACTTAGGACAAAAAGAAGTAGAAATCGATCAATTTGGAGCAAAAGGAGCTAAAAAAACACATTTCAAAAAAGAGTGTTAGCTCTCAAAGACAGTGACCAAGTTAGGATTGATCAAGTGGAAATTGGAAGGGGTGTTCTATGACAAAGGAGCAAAAAGAGAGAAAGAGATAGGGTTGTGAGCCTTATGAATGAGCTGTAGAGGGCAAGAATTTATTACAAGAGATATAGGACTTCAAAGTTGATCTCCACCATTCAGATTGAAGAACAAGGAGTTAGGAACACCCATTTAAAAGCTCAAGCCAATCCGAGGTGAAATGGTCATCGGATTGAACTTTTGATGAAGATTGCACAAAGTTGAAAAAGAGCACGCCCGGAAACACGGGCGTGCTGATGCCCGTGCAATTCTCAGGATTTTATAAAAAAGTGTTTCAGGATATAACACGGGCATGCTTAGATCAACACACCTATACTTTTGGGATTTTTGAATTCTATAAAAGGACGCCAATGCAACTTTTAAAGGTGGCTTTTGGTGGATCAACTTTCGTCGACTCTTCGGCCGCCGGCTATGGTTTCGGAGAAGAAATTGAAGGCAAAGACGACATTGATTGAGGGAGTTTATATTCTTTAATTATGTCTTCTTCTTTAGATCTTGATAGGGTTTCAAATAGTATGAGAGGCTAAACCTTCCTCAGTAGTGCCTCGGATTTTTGAACCGTGAGGATGAACTTGTGACTCTTTTCTTTTTCTTTAATACTAGACTTTTTATTTTGGATCGCTCTTGTGAATTGTCTATGTGTGCTTAATGCTTGTGATTTGTTAGAGCCAAAGCACCAATCGATATCCAGAGTTGCTTGATGTATGAAGAGAAATCTCGGTCAAGTTAGATCCGGGCATAGATGATTAGGGTGCACTACCGAGAGATCGGCGTGACTGTGATTACACAACACACACCTCCTGGATTAGGAGTAAAACCTAATAATAAGGACCTACGTAACCCATAATAATGATAATATAGTCATATGACTAAGTCGTATGTGACTAAGGTATGGTCACGAGAGATCGGTGTCAAACTAATTTTGGGTTCCTCACAGCTCAAGCACAATTAGATAGCCAATATTACTAAATTAGTTAAACAAGGGATTCTTAGGATAGAGATCCGAGGTGCTAAGTGTCTCTTGACTCATAACCCTAGATTTGCCAACTATTCACTTAGTTCTTAGTTCTTCTTTATATTATTTAGTTAGTATCATGAAACCACCAACCATATTTTAGGCTAAATAATAGAAGATAAATTAGTATCCAAACTACTTCCAAAACCAATCCTCAATAAATCAAGATAGTTTTTTCAAACCAAGAAACCAAAAATAAATTGGTTTGATTTGGTTTGAAATCAATAAATATTTTGTTTGGTTCGATTTGAAATTTCGTAAATACGGTTTGAACCTAACCGACCGCATATTCCTACTTTTAATGTGGTTGAATTCAACATATGTCATCCGACTTTGGTTAATCCTTTGTAGGGATTGGTATGAGATGAAAGGAGATAATCATAATTTGATTATGATTTGATATTTGAATTTGAATTTGATCAAGATTCATCTCATAGGGATAATTATAAAAGTTTATGATTTATCTCATACTCCCCATCTATAAGGCAAGGAGAGATATGATGAGAGAATAGATATGCAATTATGATTTATTTTTCAAACCGGCGTTCAAAACTAAACCGAATCGCAAAACCTAACAAGTTTGGTTTTTTTCTATTTTTCAAACTGTTTCAGACGGCTTGGTTTGATTTTTCAAACAAAAAATACCGCTTTGGTTTTGGAAATTTGTTCAAACCGACCCAAACCTAACCGATTTCACCCCCTATTTTGACGGCCAGTCCATGTGGATTCGACTACCCTACCTTTGGGCACTTAACTACTTGAGTAACCTTATGCACTCTGTACAGGGCAGCATACATCACTCACTTCATAAATCAACTACCCTCACAATGATGCATTGGTAGTCTTTGTAAACATTACCAATTACGAGGTCCAAAGGGTCCCTCATTGATAGTGGGAGTTCAACCGACGCTATCCTCCCTGATGCCTACAAGCTGGGCCTTAGACCTAACTTGTTATGACCAGTGAGGTCCTCATTGGTCTACTTCATAGGGGTACGCATACAACTAGAAGGGATGATAAGCCTTCGACTTCACCCCAAGGACCTATCCTTGCCAATCAACTGTGACCTCGAACTTCCTCGTAGTCAAGTGTCCCTTCAAATACAAATGTCATATTAGGGAAGGGCCGACTTTGAACAATCTCTATGAGTTGTTGTCTCTACTTATCAACTAATGATAAACTTCCCAATAGAGCATGGGTGTGGAGAGCTTAAGGGAGATCAAGAAATGACTAGGTAATATTATTTCACTCTCTTGAAGGGAAAACTCAAGAATCTATAGTCATAGAGACACAGAGGAGCCCTGATAACAGTCGACACAGAGAGCAACACCGCTGGATAGTTATCCCTAGTTTCCCTATCGAGGATCAACTCGATAGAACAATACGTGCATTAGTACTAGTTAACAGAGGAGCAAAGGGAAAGAAATCTAAACTTCTTGAGAGGAAATGTTGATGTCTTTGCCTGGGGACCTAAAGACATGCCCGGGGTGGATAGGGGAGTGATAGAGCACCATCAAAATGTCAACCCTACTTTCAAACCAAAAATTCAGAAATGAAGACATTTCGCCCTTGAGAAATAGATAGCTATTAAAGAAGAGGTAGACAAATTACTAAAGGCCAAATCCATCTAATAGGTATGTTACCCGAAAGTGGTAGCCAATGCGATTCTAGTGAAGAAAGCCAACTGTAATGGAGCATGTGACCTCAATAAGGCCTATCAAATGATGCCTTCTCTCTCGATGATCGATAAGTTGGTCGACTCCACTCTAGGTTATGAGTTACTAAGTTTTCTTTGATGTGTTTTCGGGTTATAAACCATATCAAGATGGCAAAGGAAAATGAAGAAAAGACCTTGTTTGTCACTACAAAGACAAATTACGAGTCACCTTAAAAGACATGCCAACAAGCATGCTTTGGCCATACATGATCTTACTCAAACCCAAATAACTAATCTTTTATTTCCCTCTTCAGTAATTTACATTTTTTAACGGAAATAAAAGAAAAATTATAGCTTAATGTATTGCTCATGATGAACACATTTTTATTCTTTCCAAAAATCTTAAGTTTGAAAAAATTATTTATGATGCTTTTGTCCCAAATATAAAAGGTTTCTAACAATGCTATTTAAGGGAAATAGCATTTTCAATTTATAATGAATAATTGTCAAACAGAGCTTGGCTCTTGGAGGGGGAGATCATGAAGGGGGTGACTTTGAGGAAGTCGCACAAGGGTATACATCAATAGAGTAGATACACAATACCTTGTATGCCAGGGATACCTGGGAGGATCGTGAATAGCCACTACGTACGCTTTTCACTCAATGTACCTCTTTTGCACGATCCATTAATAAATGAATGTTGTTTATCCACTTTTTCATATATATATATATATATATATATATATATATATAATTAATGTAAGGAAAATTTAATTTGTGATTTATCTAATATTTCTTCAAAAATTTGTATTACTTCTGATATTTGGACTTTCAAATATTGTGCAAGTTATATTTGTGTCACCAGGCACTATATTGACAAATAATTGGAGTTTATGAAAACATATTTTGAGTTAACGAATTAGGATATAGGCACACTAGTAGTGTCTTTGTCGGGTGTATTATGAACATAATTTTTAATTATAAATTAAAAATTCTATTTTTTTTTCTATTTCTCTTGATAATACTTCTAGTAATACCTCTACAATTGAACTTTCAAAGAACCATTTAAAAGTTATATTTTTTTTGGAAGATTATTTTATATCAGATGTGCATCTCATATTTTAAATTTATGTGTGTAAGATGACCTAAAAATAATTGAACCTCACGCATAAAAATTAAAAGTTTTATTTGATTTATTTATTAGAAACTCATCAAATAAAAGACAATAATTTAAAATATTTTATATTCATTATGGTAAATTGTTTAAAAAATTTATTATTGATGTTGAGTATAACTGCATAGGTGGAATTCCACTTATGTCATATTAGAATGTATTTATGAATATAAGGATATTATCACCATTTTTGTAATGAACGTGTTATGGGGAGAATATCAACATATACGTGGCATGATTCAAGAAACTAAGAGATTGGGATACCTGCAACAACCCTATAACTGAATAAATGTAAATGGGCTTCAAGAAGGTACTAGAGAGGCTCCGAGCAAGTTTTCCAAGACACTATAAGACTCCATCCAAGCTGGCGCCTACTTTGCGCCCAAGCAAAGGCTTGCTTAGCAGTCAAGTCATCTCCAACTGTTCAACTGCCTCTCAAAAGATATAAAAGGAGTTGATGAGAGAGAGAGTGAGGCTCTTCAAGCACCTACTTCTCCGAACGGGAACCACCATAAAAGCTCCGACTCTCCCGAGATCACTTTCATCCTTGTATTTTCATTTTGTTCAATACAACCCTTTGTATTGCATACTTTGTCAAATACGCCCCACAGCAGAATCGATATGGCGTCAAAATGGCATATGAATGAAAAACATGGATTTTTATCTTTACAAATGGATGTATTTTCTTGACGCAGCATGACAATCAGATTTGTGAATGTTGAGTGCCACATGTATCGCGAACGTGGCAAGGAGCATACCACATCATTAAAAAGAAATAAATAGATAAATGATTTAAATGGTGCTGTTGATGTGACATTTTTTTAAATATAAAACATAATTGATTATTTAACAAATGACTTAATTAACCTCATTACATCTAAACAAAGACATTATAATTACAAAAACATAATTAAACCCTTAATGTTCCCAAATCAATGAACTAAATCCTAATCCTAACCCTAACCCTAACCCTAACCCTAACCCTCTACTTCTTTCCGCCATAGCCAACGTCCAAGAGTTACTCTCCGGCTTTAAAGATGAGGTCGTTGAAGACGAGAGAGGAGGTCATGGCCACAAATAGAGGAGGAGGTGAGGGTGTTGAAGATGAGAGGGGAGGAAGGGTTGGCGAGGGGAAGGAGGGAAGAGAGGAGGGAGGAGGGATCGAGGGAGAAGTAGAGGCGGTGGCGGACGAGATCGAGAAGGGAGAACAAACGATCAAGGGTCTGTGGGCAGTCGTCGAGGCGTTGGGAGAGGTCGGCGTTGAGATAGCGGATGGCGAACGACAGCAAAGAGCAAGAACTGTGACAGCCTAGGTAATGCGCATCTGCCAGGTACAATCTTCCCAAATTTGTGGCGAGTTGATGGGATCTTCATCGCCCCATCAACCCGACGCATCGAGATTGACAAGGCTTAGTACCCTGGAGCAGCGTAAAATGTGAATCCTTGTGAAGAGAGACATAGTGCAAGGCGAGATGGGAGAGCTACGCGCGGAAGGAAGCCGTCATAATAAGGAGCTCCACCGGCCACTGAAGCAAGGTTGACCGTGTCATCTACTGGCCGAAGGAGAGATCGGAGAGGGACTAGGACGAGAGCTTGCATCGAATGGTGTCGCTTTTAGGGTTTCACCATGGACAATCTCCGGTTCTCGATCTCGAACATCCTCATCCTTTTTTTCTTTTTCTATTTTTCAGTGGTTTTTATGGTGAGGATGAAGAGCAATGTAATAAGAATGAGTTTAATCATATTAGCAATATAATAAGAATGAGTTTAATCATAGTTTTAAAACAATTAATTAGGTTATATTTTTTTAAGAAGAAGTTGCCATGTTATCATGTTTAAATCTTTATGTAAATTTTTTTTTGCTGATGTGGTATGCTCCTTGCCACGTTGGCAATACATGTGGCACTCAACATCAACAAATACGGCTAGTTGTCATGCCACATCAGCAAAATACATCAATTTGTAAAGTTAAAAATCCATGTATTTCATTCATATGCCATTTGGCTGCCACATCAGCGCCATGTCAGCGTCAGGATCTGTATTTGATAAAGTATGCAATACACAGGGGTTGTATTGAACAAAATGAAATATAAGGATGAAAGTGAACAATTGCACTCTTTTCAGGGACGAAAAGTGTCTTTAACCCTATTTTAAATTTATATCATTGCCAAGATGCCCTAAAAATCATTGAACCTCACGTACAAAAATTAGAAAGTTTTATTTTTATTTATTATTAGGAAACTCATCAAATAAAAAGACAATAATTTCAAAATATTTTATATTCATTATATGGTAAATTCTATAAAAAAATTCTATTATTGATGTTGAGCATGTAGGCTGCTTATAGGTGAAATTTCACTTTGGTGTCATATTAGAATTTATATATATGGCGAATATAAGGACATTATCACTTACAGTCATTTTTGTAACGAATTCACTGTTATGGGGAAAAATATCAAACATATGCATTGGTATTGCATCCTATGCAACTAAGAGATTTTGGGATGTACACTCGCAAACAATGACCTACAAATCCTGGGAATAAATATAAATATTGAGAGCTTCAAAAGAAGCGCACCGTAGAGGAGGAAGCTCGAGCAGAGCTTTTCCAAGAACACCATAAGGCACTCCTTGATCGAGATTTGGTATCTACTTGGAGCCCAAGAACCAAGCGGCTTGCACTTAGCCCCGGTCAAGTCTTCAATCTCTAACCTGCCTCAACCGCTTCCTCAAAGAGTTATAAAAGGGGTTGATGGAGAGAGAGCAAGGGGCGGTTCTTCTTAGCACCTTAACTTCTCCTCGAACGTAGGAACCACCCTGAGCCGTAAGCTCCTAAAACTCTCTCAAAGAACCCTTTCTCTCTCTCTACGCTCTTAACTCCCTCATCCTCCACCTTCATTCTTTTGATCCTATTTCTCATTTGAAGAGTTCGGCTTTGGAGAGGATCTTTGATCTCGCATCTCCTTCTCCCCTGATCCCGCTGTTTTGAACGACTTTGATAGTTGGAGAGTCCAGGTGATAGAATCCCTAGGCTTCCCCTTGCGGATCGCTTTTCATTGTAGGTCTTAAAACGGGTGAAAGTGAGTTTCCCTTTCCTCTCTCACCCGTGAGCCATCGCTTTCAATGTAACCTGATGCGTCTTTCCGTTTCTAGGCGAAGAAGTTACCATCTCACGTATCAAACTTTACTAGTTGATATATGGATCCGGCTTCCCCGATCCCGAATAGGAGACGATTCAGCGCGCGATCAGCGTAGCTTGGTGTTGCTGTTTGTGGGGAACTTTAGAAATGTAAGAAGCTGTGTCAGCGACTCACTCGCGCTAAAGGATGTGACGAGGAGGTATTAATAAGAACGCGTGATCCACTCCTCCAAATCCAAGGCTGGTGAAGAAGTCAGCATGTAGAGTTACTTGATCCCTTACGTTGGGAATACCCTTCTAGAGCGCGGGCATACTTTCTTTTAGGAGGATCCCACGGGATCTCCTGTAATCCATGCGATATGCTCCGAAAAGCACGTTAGAGGTGGTGTGCTTACTAGAGCCTTCCTTCAAGAGCGTGAATATCGACTCCCCTGTGATCTCCCCAACAACCTGAAGTTCTTAAAGTGCGATCGCTGGAAACTTTAGAAGGCCGCAATCCTACCTGGCACGGTGCTCTAGAATGGAAAGAACGCATTACTAAAAAGGGAGGAGAGTTCCCCCTTTGGACACACTTAATACGGCAGGTCGATATGACCACAGGTTTCTAAGTCGGCGAGCTCAACTCCCGGCGCTGAAGATCATCGTTAACGCTGTCACTTAAGCGAGCCGTTTGAGGTATGTTACCTCATCCATTTCTCAGTATACATTTCGCTTTTGATATTCTTTTGAAGCACCTCTTCCGTACTAGGTTGTAATGTCCTCCAGCGGAGACATACTCGTAATCCTCTCGCATCCGGTGATGTTCTGGTAGGAATGAGAGACACGCCTTAGAAGATGTCTGTGAAGCTTCCCTAACCTTCTAGATAAACCGTGGCCATTCTAGAGTCTAGCTAGATGATGAAACCGCTGTACGGGCCGGCATCTAGTAAGCTTCTTTAGAACAGAAGACTAAGCTAGCACTAAGTTGGATGATTAAATTTACGGATCCTGAGTTGGCAGCAATCCAAACCGGCACGCATTGCATGGTTGAATAGAAGTAACTTGGCGCTACCAAAGTTTCCTCGACCCCGGCGCCTTACTTACTATAAAATGTAGAAGGGAGCTCACCTTTCAAAAACAACTCTACAGATCCATTGATAGCAACACGGAGCTTCTCCTCCTACGTGCATTTTTGTTCTTAAATGAAGCTCTCTTTCTCTCTATATGGATATATGCTTTTTCTAATTCATGAGTGGAATCTCCTCTCCTTTTTGGGACCGATGTTGGTTTTTCTTCCTTCGCGTAGATCATGGGGCTTTTTCTTATGTTAAATTTGGTGCTAAGTCATTTCTTAGTTTGGATTCTCCTTTTCGATCTCGGCTTTAAACTCTCTTTCCCCAATCCAATAGTAAATTCAAATGTTGAGTGAAATTAGGGTTCTTACCTAATTTTGCATCAACATAAATATATATATATATATATATATATATATATATATATATATGCTCTCTACAGGCGGCGGCGGCGGCGGCGGCTGCCACACTACCACGATTGCAAAATGTAAGTATGAGGATTTGCAATTTGTAGGTCCTTCTTAATGTAAAGAAAGGATGCTTTTGAAAAAAAAGATCCCAAATCCCATCATGCATGTACCATTTTGATGGAAGTGTAATGAGGATATGTTTTTTTTTGTTTTTCTTTTATATCTCCATATATATATATTTTATATGGTAAGGGTGCACCTCTCCTCCAAACCCTTTTTTAGTAGTTTCTATGCGTCCCCACCGTTTCAACGGACAAAGAGTGGGAGAAAGAGAAGGTTCTCGGATGACGTGTGAACGACGAGTCGCAGGAGGAGTACAGCGCGGCACCTGTGACATCTGTTTGTCGAGCCGCCTGTCATCGCCGGCCGCCGTTTGAGTAGAGATGCCATCCGATCTTCCTTTTGAGTATTGATACGGGCGAGGGCGCTACACGCATCCTTATATCAATGCAATACACGGGTAGATGCACTCGCGAGTGCTCTAGAAGAGAAGGTAGTGATGATTGGTTACTAAGTGTGGTAATTATAAAGTTATGTAATATGATGTAATGTCGAGGGTTAACCTTGGCATGTTCTTTGATTACTCTATAATGGCACATGGTTGTATCGCGATGTAAACATATACAATTTGAGAATCTCCTCTCACTGTCATTAATTTGAGAGAGAACACTCATTAAGGTCAGGTTTATGAGGATGATGGGATCTATAATATGGTACATACAAGCAAAATATTTGAGTGTTAAAAGAGATTCAGATAATATACTTTTTACATTGATGTGATTTTGCTACACAATTCCTGGTTAGAATTCCTTATTTGATGAGTTTGGAAAGTACTTGGATCCTTTGAAGATTGGTGTAGATCTATAGCTTGATGGAAGTAAATTCCTAACCAAGATAGATATTCACTTGCCGTTTCAAGACATATACTCGATTGCTTTGAAGTTTCATTTTCTCGGAAGATTAAATATTTGTATGATATATATATGTGGTTTTGCGAAAGGTCACTAAATTGGTAGTTCTCATTATGCGGTTAATTCTTTGCTTTGAGGTGCGTCCTTCACTTGATTCCCTTAGGTTTGAGTAAACTTTTATGAGATCCGTAAAGTGATGAAATATGCCTTCTCTAGAAAAGTCATGTAATTAGCATTGCCATACATTTTAAGTTCAAATGGTAATTAGTGAAGATTTTTCTTCTTGCGGGGAGGTTATGATATAGGGATGCTGATGATGACATCTCTAATAAGTTAGGTCATACATATGCACCACGTGGATGATGTAGAGGTAGTTAGTGGGTTCACGACCCGACTAAGAAATTTAAGTGAGGTTAGTGTTAGCGCCTTTGAGAGTAACGAACCAACCACTTTTATAGAAATAATTATCTTATTATATACCTTGTATGGCAATATATAATGAGACGATATTCCACTTTGTATCAAAATCTCGACGCGTTGACATCGGAGGGTCGTACTTCCTCTTGTGAGGAGGGACCTTACAGTTGTATCACGCTGATGGATCTCTTTGATACACGTTGAGTACTTTGTCTTATCTCCCATTTAGTGGGATGCTGGAGTGTGCTTGATTTTGTTGTTACCATTAGCTTTTAGCATGTATTCTTTTGATGCCCTATGTTCATTGTTCTTTCTTGGCTGGACGATATTACGTACTTGCTTTCCCTCGCATTTGTTTTGGTGTTTCTATGATTGTGTACGCTACGTTGGAGAATATTGGCATCCACTGTATGATTGTACTTCGATGAGTATGTCTATACATTGGCCGCAAATTTTTGGCGAAACCGCGTGAAGCATCGCGTTAGCCCACGTCTCGGCACGATAACCGGCTATATATTCTTAACCGTTCTTTCCGCCCGGTGGCAATAGAGCAAGGCTCCGGTTGGGGGATTCGAGGCAAAGGTCACCCAGGCGTCACGAGCAATCACGTATTAATGGAGGATACCCTAAGATTATCTAACTTCGTCGGTGGGATGATTTGCGGCCGTATCGATACATACAAGAGATGGCGCTATCAACTTCCAATAGAGGGTCTAATAAAACTTCAAGGCGATATGGCGATCTAGAGATGCCGAGAGCCTTCCTTGGATTGCTCCGCCGACTTGAGCTTGAGTTTGTAGTTGTTAATAGGCGGGTACACCTACCATTGGTAACTCTTGGGTGCTGGGTTGAGACTCTCGGATGTTGGATGGTATGGGCGTAGTCCCGCTTGATTGATTGAGTCATATGAGTTATTGACTTTT